>CM060442.1:77613907-78039420 GCA_030545235.1 Helianthus tuberosus
AAGAATGCTCAGGTATGAGGCCTCCAATAAGTGTGGTAGCTTCAACTTAGAGCTTTAGAGAGAAGAGAATGAAATGAGCAAGTTGGAATGAAAGAGTTCATGGGTATTTATAGTATTTAATGATGCATAGGATCAAGACATGTGGATTAAGTGTTGCCCAAGGAATGATCCTGGCCAAACATGTGTTTGAGACTGATTATGAAGCTTTACTTGGTCCCCAAATAAGGAAACAATTGGCCAAAATCATTGATTTCAGCTGTTTTGCAAGAAAACTGGTTTCTTCCAGCTCTAGTCCTCACGGCCCGCGAACCCAGACAAGGTTCCTGTCGCGGCCAGCCTACCAGTCTGAAGATAAGAAGTTTTAAATTTGTTAAAACAGGTCCCTACAGCTCCAAAACTTGTTTTTCGACGTGCTCCACCCCCGTTAACCCAATTTCAAGGCTCTATAAGGATGTTAAAGCATAGGGCACTTGAAATATGCTTGAAAATATCATGGATGTCGGTTCGTTTGGCCGTACGATCGCGTTGTTCGGTTAATTACGACTAAACTCGAATGGACGCGGAAACGATCCAAATTACGCGATGAATGATATTTTTTCATTCCTATCACTAAAGTAAAATATTTTAGTGATTACAGAAATTTTTGCATGTCTGAATATGGTTAGAATGCAAGATATGCACGCGTTTGCATACTTTCACAGTTTTGACGCTTTTAGTCCTTGTTGATCAAATAAGCATTTTTTCGCATAACGAACCCCTCAAAACTTATTTCTAAGCTATGTTAAGGGTATTTAGGGTATGTTTAGCTTATGATCTTATTCCGGGGTGTATGTTGCTATACGAATTGGCAGACTTTTGATGTTTGTCGCAAATAGTCCATGTGATCGAATGAACTTGTTTTTGCCATACCAAACCCTTTAAAACTTATTTCTAAGTTATGTAAAGGTTATTTAAGGTATGTTAATCTTGTGTAACTATTCCGGAGTGTACGTTGCGTTAGAATGATTACGTTTGAGTAATAGTTTACGTAAAACTTCCAGAAAAGCTTCTTGAGAGTTCGAAATCATACTAGATTTGACATATGTAACGTCATATGTAATTGTACAAATCCCGAGAATGAAACACAAGATTTCATTGGATTCGTATTTTTATGATGGTTGTAAAGGCACAAATGTCACATAAAGTCACATACTTTTGCGTATTTTCAAAAGAACCGAATTTTACTAAAATAAAGGGGTGTAAAAATAAAAGATTATCTTTGGGTGATGGTGTTTTTGTGGGTTTCGAAATGAAAGGTTTAGGCCTAAAAGGGTTAACTAAGGGAGTTTTTGTGGGGATATAAAATAGAAAATAAGGTTGAAAAAGAAAAAGGGTTTATGGTCCTAATGCTTCAATCATATACTTACTTGGATTAGTCGGTAAGGACCGGGAATGTATTGTCTTGTTAAGTTCTAGATTTGTAAGAACCGTAAGAGCTATTCACACAAGAAATAAAAAATGAGCATTTAGTATGGATATAATATCAGATGCTCACAAAAGGCTCAAAACTCACAATTTTGTAGGAAAGGGTTAAAAATGTGAAAATATATATACAATAAAATTTTAAAATTTGTCATGTCTTTGTATGAATTTTCCTTATATGGTTCTGTTTGTATCACCACGTTATAGGTTGTAAATTTGTAAAACCTTGAACTTTAACTTTTTAGAACTTGGTATTCTACTTAAAATATAAACAAGACAAAACAAACTAAAAAAATATTTTTGAAAAAGATTTGCGGTGTTTTAGCGGTTCCAAATGGAGCTTTGTGTAAGGCTTGTTTTAGGACAAATAAATTCAAGTCCACCCCTACACTTAAATTACACATTGTCTCAATGTGTCTAAAATTGGTCAGATTTGATTAAATGTGTAAAAATGTTTGTTAAAAACAACAAATTTTTAAAAATCAGGCACTTGACACGGGGGCGTGTGTGGGAGGCACGACCCCATGTCAAAAGTGCCAATAACGAAATATTACAGAAAACAAACACGGGGGCGTGCCTATAGGATACAGCCCCATGTGAAGGTTTCAGAATAAAAATTATTTTCAGCAGACTTGGGGCACGGGGGCGTGCTTACCTCAAACGCCCCCATGCTGCACTTACTGTTTTGATGATTTTGTGTTGGGATTCATCTGTTTTCATGCATGGGGTACTGTTTCAACGTCCTTTTGCCATTCTCATCATTTTTGCACAATTTTTATCACGCCAAATTCATTTTATTCATCCATAACTAAAAAAGAGAGAAAACTACAAGAGAAATTTAAGTCCTAAGATAGATAGATAGATAGATAGATAGATAGATAGATAGATAGATAGATAGATAGATAGATAGATAGATAGATAGATAGATAGATAGATAGATAGATAGATAGATAGATAGATAGATAGATAGATAGATAGATAGATAGATAGATAGATAGATAGATAGATAGATAGATAGATAGATAGATAGATAGATAGATAGATAGATAGATAGATAGATAGATAGATAGATAGATAGATAGATAGATAGATAGATAGATAGATAGATAGATAGATAGATAGATAGATAGATAGATAGATAGATAGATAGATAGATAGATAGATGCTTGGTGGATACCCTATGAGATTTTATTTAACCCCCAATCTCTTCTCCCTAGATAGATCTATGAACGATTAGTGAAAACCAAAACTAGTCTTTGGAAGATGAGGGCTTTAAGCTATTTTCCAGAAATGCTCCTTCAAAGGTCGTTGAGCATCTCCTCAATCTCCCTTGGTAGGAAGAGAAAGGGTTCATCATCGGCCTAATTTTGAGGGAGAGGAGTGGGGTTTATCAGAACCTCAAAGTGAGCATTGATCGGAGGCTCCGGGGGTTTCTTGTCCCATCCGGTGGGATTAATCACCTCGCGGGCGATGTTCCAATCATCTTGAGGCAAGATTAGCTCCATCGAGGGCATCACCAAGATGTTCAACCTTTGGTGAAGAAGGTTGATCTCCCTAAAGCTATCTTCTAGGGTTAGAGTAAGGTAGTTCACCCAGTATATTAGGACCTCCTCCACCGTGGTTATTTCTTCAATGGACTCTCTCAAAGCATAAACATAGTGCACTAAAGTGACTTTGGGCGAGAGCCTTCTTCCCCTACGGTTGTTTCTTGAGCTTGTTGGAGACGTACTACTCTGTTGGCTCCACATGCTACTCAAACATGACAAACCATTAAAGATTTAGAGTAACAGACAAGTCACACGGCCCCGTGTTATCTCAACTGCTCTGATATTTTAGCCCAAGAACCTTTATTTTAAGTTAAACCCGTTTGATTTTTTTTCATTTCTAAACATAATTAACTTAAAATAATGTTATAAAATAGTAGTTTTGCAAAAAATTTGGCTAAAAATTATGCTTTTAACCTATCAATTGAAGCTTTGAGGCTTAAAGCTTCAATAGAGGTTGTTGAAGGAAAAAAAAGGAGAAATGACTAAAAATGGTAAAGACAAGAAGGTTTAAAGAAACCTTTTGAAGAACCTACCTTTTCATATATGTGTGCAAGATCTGGAAGGATCTTAGTCTTTTAGGAATGAGTCCAAACATTCTTCTCATGGCTGACTTTATAGAAAGTGACAACACGTTGACACGGCCCCGTGTCCAGGAAGCACGGCCCCGTGTCGCCTGCATGAGTCAAAGAATGTTGTTCATTAGTGAGACACAACCCATGTCAAGGTAGACACGGACTGGTGTTGAAAAATACGGGGGGCACGAACCCATTTTCTTCTGACACGCCCTTATATCTAGAAGTAGATGAGACACGGCCCCGTGTTCAAGGAACACGGCCCCGTTTCTTAAGGTTTTTATGAAGTTTTGTCGGAAGTTTTAAGGAATCGTGTTTTATTGGGAAGTTCCATACTGGTTGGAACAACACCGAAATGCCTGATGTATCTTAGACTCAGGCGAGAGGTACGAAAACGCAAGAGGTTGTCGGAAAGGCAGAAACCTAATTTAAAAGTAGGAGGGCGAAACCTTCCTTTATTTACCTTTTCCGGGCTCTTGTTAAAGAAGGTGTGAGTCGACTCGCTCTGGTCCAAACCGTCGGTGTGAAATTCACACGCTGTAAGGGGGACCTTCATTGTGAGATCGATACATGGACGACTATCGCCTTCATTTTCGCAAGTGGCTAGGGCAGATATGTTGGCCTTAGCATTGTTTATTCCCGAATATGGCTCCATCGATTCTCCTTCCTTTTTATTCCTTGATGAATGTCACACCCTGACTTTTGTAGAAATGTGATTTTGGTGTGACTTTCTTAATATCATTGTATTCAATCATAACAACAGCTATATGATAAAACTATAGGTTTGTCATCCATCGAATAAGTTTAAAACATAACAACATTGTTTAAAAACGTAGACTTCAAATTCAAGTTTTACAATCATACCGAAATGTTTATGAGTTCACTAAGGACTCATCGAAAGATATTAAATAGCACCAAGGTTTGGGAGACGTGTCTCGTCCAGGAATAAGACACACCGACCAAACCCAAAGACCATGGATGACATCTTTATTTCAAACGCAGCATAAAAACTTCCAACGCCCGCCAGATCCACTTACTAGTTCCCTGAAATACATGTAGTTTGAAAACATCAGCAAAAGTTGAGCGAGTTCATGTGTTTAGTATGTGTGCACGAATCATCCTTGAAAAGCTTTGTATGTATTTATGTTCTTGTAAACTGGTATGTAGGAACAAGGAAAAACAGATCAATTAATGTGTAGCTAATACATTAATATAAGTGACATGGCATAGGAAGCACTCAAACCTGTATGCGTATTTCGTACCGGCCCCTCCGGCGGAACGACATAGTCACCACATGCGGCCAACTCGCAGGCCCATGGGTGGGGCTCGCAACACCCAATAGATCTATCACTCATGCCCCTCGGTCCTTATACAAGGATTAATGGTTTTAAGTTAATGGCCTACCCATTCATGTGATCTAGCAGTACATTCCTTAGCTAATCATACCATTGTAATTGTTTGTAACAGTATGTAACATGTATTTCACCCCCGAAGTTATAAAACTAAAAACAGTAAAGAGAAAAGGGGGACATGAACTCACAGTTTTGCGTCCCTTGTATCCGATGTAACTCAAAGCTTCCTCTAGAACGCACGAGTACCTAGATGCGTATTATGGTCCGTTAGACGAGCGGGTCGTGCCTTGTCTTTGTTTTGATTAGTGCCTTTGAGTTACGTTTCAAAGTGTCTTGGTTATTATTCCAAGTTATAATTACTTTGTTAAAATAATAATTATTTTAACCTAAATTATATTTATTTAGTTTTGGAATAATTGTTAACCAATATTGTGTAATAATACTTCTCAAGTATTTACACTCGTATTTCCTTCCCAAGGATGGGGGTATCTCATACATGTATTTTCGTATTCTTGTATTTGTATATCTCGCCATGTATTGGCATCGTATTCCGGTGTGTACTATTTTCTTAATAAATATCCAATATATTCCCAAAACAATATATTTTCAAGTCTTACTTAGAAAATATATATAAACTTACTTTTATCCAAAATAATGTATTTCAAGGAAATATATATTTTTCCCAAAATTATATATCTTCCAAATATTCCAAGAAAATATATTTTTACTTCCCAAAGATAATATATTTTCTTTTTGTCAAAATAAGATATGATTTTGAAGTAATCATGAAAATCCCATTTTCATTCTTTTGGTGTCCAAAATATTATTTACCGAAAATGTGCCCATAAATGTATTTTCCGGAATATTTCATAAGTTACATTCTTGTTTGGTTTTCCAATGTTATGTGTGTAACTTATGTAATTATTCCTTGTGATTTTTGGTAGTATTCTGGATGGTAATTTCTTGGTATTTTGTCAAGCTATATTATTTCAAATCCTAAAATAATATAGTTTATACACGAAGTATACAAGTATTCACACTCATCATGTCTTCTAAATATATATCTTTCAAATACATATTTAGTTATTTTTATTTACAAAAACCAACCTTCAATATTTGTATTTTTGTTACAAAAATTATGGCAAAGTTTATATTGAAAACCATAGTTAAAATACACTTGTAAATATTTGTTAGAAATTTTTTTCTAAGTGTTTATATTTTTAGAAAATTTTGCCATAGTTTCCCCTAAAAATGGAGGTGTCTATGCTATCAAAGCATATCATTTTCTTTTTAAAATCATCACAAACAATTCACAACTTAACCAACACTTACCAAGTGTCAAAACAATGCTATTTACATAACAACATGAACTTAAACTTTCATAATAACTTGTAGTAACTTGGTAGTGTGTTTAGTGAGTTTGGTTACCCTTTAAAATGTGTTTACTACTTTAAAAACTTCATCCTTGAAGAAGTTGGATGTTTACAACTTCAAAACACATTTTCTAAAAATGTTTCTTTATGTAACCTTCTTGTTACACAAGTGTTTCTACACTTGTTTATCCATTAAAAATAGTATATGTTTAAGTAAGAACCAAGATATTTTAAAAATCATATTTTGAACTTGGTTATTTTTTGAAAACCATTCATAAACTTTAGATCCATAAGATTATTAACTCACTTTGATTATTATTTTTCAAGAAATCACTTTATTCTTCAAGTTCATGTTTACACATGAGGATGTTCCTCTTGTTTTGTCACATAATCATCCTCTTACTTGCTAGATCATGTGCTTAATCACAATCTAGCAAGCTCCTTATGATGATCAACATCATAATCTCAAGAAAATAATAATCAAGTATCATACATACACTAAACAACATAGTTTCATCAAGAGTTCATCATATGACAAGCTTATGTTCATGTTTCAAGATTATGTTCTTCAGTGTTCTTCATATTTTTCATAACGTATCATCTATTAACCATCAAAATTAGAAGTATAAGGGTCTTACTACTAGCACAAGGCTAGGGAAGAACACTTGATGAAGAAGGTGATAAAAGTGGAGGATAAAAGCAAATGGGAGAGGTCCTTCAAGATCCACAAGCTCCACACTACTTAACTTAGCTTCTAACACCTTGTGTACACCTTAGAATAGATTGAAGTTGGATGAAAATGGTGGTGGTGTGGAGGTGGCTCACGGCCGAGATCAAGGGAGGAGGAGAGGGAGAGTTAAGTGTGTGTAATGTGTGTGAGATAATGAAAGTTTGATCCTTCATCTAATACTTATAACCCTCCTAACTCTTTTAAACTTTGGGTATCATGTCCACTAAGTACAATACAATATCTTCATAAATCTTAGGAGATCAATTAAGATCATGGGGTGGGGGCACATTGTGACCGTCCCAACAGGGGGGGGGGGTATAGGTTGTGGTTTAATGGTAAGTTATGCAATCTAGTTAGAACTTAATGTATTTGTTAGGTGTTATGTGTATTATGTGTTATATAGTGTGTTAGGGTGTTCGGGGATCATAACTAGCTCAGAAATATTAAAACAATGCTTCTAGTATAATTTTGATGTTTCGGGTAGTTTCCGGTTGTTCGGTTAGATACCGGTTTGTTAAAGTGTCAAACTATTCCGTTAATTGTTCATTATGTTACCTTTTGTGACACTTTTAATTCCCGACACTTAAGAAAGCATTCAAGACCATTTAGTCATATTTTTGCATGACACTAGCTTGTTAAAAAGCTGATTTTTGCTGATTTATGCGGAATTCTGCACTTTGGGTGAGTTTTAGGCACTTTCTGGCACTATAACTCACCTAGAAAAGCAGATTTGTGATCCTTACTTACCTACACACTATACTAGGGTAGTACTTGGTTTCTGGCTCATACTGGGTCTCAAAACACTGTCTGTCTATGTACTGAACCCCGTCAGCATATCCCTGATTTATAGATAACTGTGCCAACTGTGCTTTGTGTATCATGTATGACAATAAAGTTTGCATGTAATAATGAGGTGTCATTATGCAATATGTGCTGCACATGTAAGTATGATGCAGTAATCAGAAAGCAGTTAAGTATAATTCAGCACATTCATTAAGCACTAAACAAGATTAATTAATTGTTTGGATGCATGCTAATCTGGCAGTTGTCACATTCTCCCCCTCTTAAGAAAATTTCGTCCTCGAAATTTATACTACCTTAACTCCTTAGGGTAACATTATGCGTGTATCTATATGAATAATACTGAGGTAGATATTCACAAGACCGAGTCAATCTTTATTCTCATTAGGTGAATCCAAGGATGTATTTCAACAACAAGAACCCAATGGTTAAAAGGTATGTGTTCTAGCATTTGATGTCAAAGGGCATGAGATGTATAGATGTATAACCTAGTGTAACTTAGTTAACAGGGGTGTAACAAAGGAGTTTTGACCAATGGATTTTCAACAATCGGCCATAATATGCCAACGAGTTTTCATAAACCATGGCATCCGCTATATGAACTCAAAATCAACAACTCGAATGTGATAACAACGTGGAAATGATCTGTTAACTTTCGAACAAATACATGGATAAAATAGTGTGTTGACATTCTTGATTGACATTCTTGAATTGCTAAAATAATCCGAATGGAACACAAGCGAATCTGGTGTATTATTGTCTTAGTTCGTAGTTTTGTGTGAGACGGTTGACCATGATTAGCACAAGCTATAAATTTGTAATGACACCACAAGGTGTCGTGATGACATAATTCAATAATAGTGGTGATTGAACAAGTTCACCGTGTTCAAAATCAAACGAAAGTGTAATGAAACAGTCCTGAGGATTTGATTCAAACAGTATAGTAGGACCTTTTAATTGAATATAGAATATCAAAGAGCCACTGTTTCCGATCGAAGATGAAAAAAAGCAATAAGTACCGCAAGGCATTCGATTGATGATGAAAGAATCGTTAGGAGGTACACCGTGACATGAAATGAACCTATGTACCATTGTCTTAACGCACAACTGTGTTGGGACCGCTTTAATTGTGATAAACAAAATGGATTTAGAACAAATAAATAGACAATTAAATCCGTGTATGAGGTGTGTAACTAACTTAGCGCAAGCTTCAATTTTGTGAAAGCATCACCATAAGGTGTCGAAACCAACAAACGATTTAGTGGAGTCGTAGACCAATCAAGTCTACTATGACTCGAAACAAAAGAACCTTTGCAAAAATGTTTGAATATGATGCTCTCAATACATCATATGGTGTCTTAATTTGAATATGCGAAATGGACAAGTTCAAGCAATTGAACTTGGTTTCGGCGCAACCCGATAATAAACGTATGTACCAATAAGGGAATCTCAGCATGGTTACAAAAATAAACCATGAACGTAACTTGAAAGAAAAGAGGTTTCAAGAAAGTGTGTTGACTTGGTAGCAAAAGAGTCAACAATTACAATAATGTAGGTTATTCGAATAATAAACCAATAGTTAGTTTTAGCAAAATAACATTTAAGCTTTAATGAAGCGTTTATTCGAAACGAAACCACATGCGTCGCAATCGGTGCATGTGTGACATATAAGTTTTCGAGTACTGAAACCATGAGTATGAAGAAATGACCAAGTATTGAAGCAAATGTGTGTTCGCTCTCAGCGAAGAAAATTAATGTGATGCAACTACGATTAAGGGAAGTAGAGATGCAATCATCTACTCGTTAGAAGCAAAAGTGAAGATTTTAACAAAAGAAATTTGAGTACTTTCCGTTTGGTTAACTGGAATAGCATATATGTCAGGATAATGGGGTTTGCTTGGGTTAACAGGTGTGGTTCCTAAGCAACCTTTACGAGTTTGGACCTGGGTTCCCAAAGGTCCTAAGTACATGTTTTCTAGATTCTCAAAGTTTCATATTATGTGTAAAACTGTTTTGTGCATCGTGTAGGAAACACCATTTTTGTGTACGTTTAAAACAAGTTATTGTCCCACAATTTCCCCGGTATACTTTCTTCCTAAATTCACAGCTAATAACACTCGATCATTACTCAGTCGTGAAATAGTTGTTGGATCCTCACAGTTAGTTAAATAAGTAATTCATTAATCCTTAGCAAGTGTCACCGACTCTTGTTGGCTAGCTCGTTCGACTCCTGGTAGTTTGATGTTTGTACGAAAGCTATCATCCTTCTTCTTGACGAGCAAAGCTGGGGTTACCCAAAGCGGGAAACTTGGTATGTTATCTTCCTTCTCTATCAATTACTGAAGCTACACTGTCAATCCTTGCACCTCCGAAGGTGTAAGTCGCTAAGGTGCATGGACTGCAGGTGCGGCGCCTGGAACCAAATTGATGTGAAATTCGACTTGCCGTTCAGGAGATAATTCTGGCAGGTCTTCGAGAAAGACTTCAGGATATTCCCTTATCACAGGGATATCTTCGAGTTTTCGTTCTTCGGTTCCCTTGTCCACGACATGAGCCCAGAAAACAACACATCCATTACGCAACAACTTTCGTGCCTTCAAGCAATTTGGAAGCTGTAGGGGCGTAGTCTGCTTACCTCCATGAATCATGATTGTTTCTTCATTTGCCATCAGGGTGCGGGTAATAATCTCCGCTTGATTGCTCGACAACCAATCCATCCCAATTACCACGTCGAAGATTCCCTTAAGCTAGTTCTATCGAGTACTGGATATCTATCCTACTTACTATTAAAACAAGTATATTCTGAAGCTAAAATTTGACAACAATGTCAAATAGCACAGGCGCATAACATTGACTACTAAGAGACGTACCGATGGCCATGTTTGGATCCTGACGTGCTTCCCTAGCTCCGGCGTTAGACATTTTTCCCACGATCTTGTTTAATCTCCCGTGGGCAATCTTTCCTAAAGTGCCCCATGTCACCGCAGTTATAACACCCTTGACCTCTCTTTCCATGTTTCGTCTCATGCCAACACGTCTCCTTGCAGTGCCCCACTTTGCCACAATTGTCACACTTTCCATTTTTACATCGCCCGGTATGATGACGTCGACACTTGTCGCATTTATGTAGTTTACCCATGTACTCTTTTCCCTTTTTGGCCTTGTTGTTGTTATTCGTCTGGGTACCCTGCTTGAAGTTTCCGAACTTTCTCTTGTTATCTCCAAATGACTCCACATGAGTCTCCTTTTTCTCTTCAGAGATTGAAAATTTGTTCAACCTGATTGCCTCTTCAGTCAAGGCCACACTTAGATCAATGGCCTCAGCGATCATTGCAGACTTTGATGTCGTCACCATGCTCATGATTTGGGGTGCCAATCCCCAAATAAAATGCTCAATGCACTTGAATTCTGGATCAACCATGTAAGGAACGACGCGTGATAGGTCATGAAATCTCTACACGTATTCAGCAATCTTTGGACCATCCATCTTGAGATTCCAGAATTTAATCTCCAATTTCTAGATTTCTACTCTCGAGCAGAACTTCTTACGCATTAGTTCTTTCAGTTCATCCCATGTCAAAGCATACGCAGCAGTCTCGCCCAACGTCTGAACCTGGAGGTTCCACCATGACAGAGCCCCATCTTGAAGTAGTCCGGAAATGCACGCGACCTAATGCTCTGGGGCGCATCTGCTCACCCGTAAAACAGAATCCGTCTTCTCAACCCAGCGCACGAAGGCTAAGGCACCCCCGGTGCCGTCGAAATCCAGGGGCTTGCAGCCCAAGAACTTCTTGTAGGTGCAGCCTGCGATATATGCAACATCATTCACGAGAGGCATTAGCAAAACACACTTGGAAATGTCCAAACGTTCTTGTAATGTGTCTTAAGTGACTAAACATTACCGTTGGGTGGGTTATTTCCTGTGGTACCTCCGCTGCGCTCGGAGCGAAGGGCCTCGTGCTGTGCGATGGCCTGTGAGATACGCTCTTGTATTTCCGCCTCTGTTGTTAGAAAAGGGGTGTTGGTATCGGTGTTTCTTTGAATCGACATCTTCCTAGAAGAAGATCGGTTAGGTCAGGTCTTATTAAGGACACGAGCACACAAGCCTCTACTTAACGAATACGACCTCAGAGGTGTATTTACATACGAATATAAGCAACCATATAACGGCACCATTATAGTACAACTTGTAGATGGGAACATATATAACGAGAACACAACAAGCAAGCATGTAGCATCACAATTATAGCACACGCATTCAGATTAACAATGTGCTTAGTAAGGGCATGGCGACTGAGTTTTCATTAGTCATTGACCACAAAGTATTGTTATATGTTTAATGGGGAATATGAGGATTGGGCTTTCATTATTTTTCGACCACCATCACATTGTCTACAAAGCGTATCACATCAAAAGGGACACAGGGTCACCCTACCCTTGACCAATAAGTCTATCAGTGTGTCAGAGTCACGTGGTCAAAAGTAGTCTTCTAAAAGTCTCCACAATCTCGACTCATTAGTAGTGTCTTTTCCCAAAAGTAATGCAATCCGCATAAAACCAAAAGCCAACTATACTGGTGTCTGAGGTGGAGGAGTGAAGAAACGCAAACTGCTAACATGTGCGACTTTCTCCTCGAGCTTGAATATATGGCGGAGTAAGTATCTGATCTACTGCTTGATAGTAAAGAAACGAGCATCAAAACCTAAGAAGGTGTAATAGCAGCAGGTAAGAGTGCAAAAGGAGACAGTGATAAATGTGGAGGATCAAAGTATACTGGCATTGACAGGGTGGAGGACGTAATGTCAGCTCAAGCTCCAAAACTCTATAACTTAAAACCTCAAACTGTAGCGGAAGTAGCAGGAGCAACTCATCCTGTTTGTAGCTTCCATAATGTGAGGGATGGTAGGGGTCTGAAATCAACATAGGGCATGGTAGGAACCATCGGAGTGGCTCGTCCAGCGGTGAAGAAATAAACAGTACAGCCTGAAGGATCTGTGAAAATGCTGCTGATACGAAAAGATCGTCACACAGGTGCTAGCCAAAAGTATCTTCCCCTGGATGGGGTGCGGGTATGCCTTGAAAGAAAGCAATAGGCAAACTAGTGCGATGGACGTCGGGCTCCACAGGAGGAAAAGAGCAACATCAGCAGGTGCGGGTGCAGGAACAAATGTCTCAGCAAAAGAGAAGATCATCAAGTGCAGGTACCGTGTCAGGTGACGGGTGCAACGTCTGGTAAACCAAAAGAAACATGGTCAGGATCCGCAATCGGCTCAAGATCAATGGGTACAACATCGGGCTGACCCAAAAGGAATTGGAGTTGTCTCAGGAACAGGCTCTGGGTCGTGTGAATGTGTGGGATCTCGAGCAGGTGATAGTGCAGTAGTCATAGCAGTGTCGTCGTCTGAATCAGTAGTGGAAAGTTGCAATTCGGCCGTCTGTAAGGCTGCAAATGTCACAGTCTCAAAGGAGTCTGAAATCGAGTGCAAAATGGAAGCAGAGGATACTTCAATGGCAGGAATCTCAGGAGGTAGCATAGCAATGACATCCTCAGCTATCTTTCTATCGCCCTGGGCGTCATCAGGAGGATCATCAACAAATAAATCAACGTCATCATCAAACAAATCGTCAAAAGGCATATCCTCGGGAGGAATGACCACGAGAGGTACGGCGTCGAGGATCGGAGCCTTGATGTGCTCGACATCGGGGTGTCCAAATGATAAGGTGGTTACGGACCGAAACAAGAATGACAGGAGGATTCTTGTCAGGGAAACTATCATCAAGGGTAAATCATCACCAAAATCTGGTAGCGCGGACGGTTGGAAGTCGTCCTCGTCCTTGGTCATCATATCAGGATCATTCTCAGTGTCTGACGCAAATATCTCCGGCGCAGGTGCAATCTCATTATCTGTGGCGGTGGCCGTAGGGTTATCAATGTCTGATAACTCGCTTTCTAAATAAAGTGACATGTGTGCCGGTACATAATAGTCATAGCATGTATATCCATAGTAATCCTTAACAATTAGTGTATGCAAGCAAAGACAATTCATCACGTATCATGTATTCACATTATTCTTCATGAAACTTTCTATCCTTCCTAGTCTCCCAGACTAACCCACCTAGTCTCCCAGACTAAACCAACCAGTCTCCCAGACTAAACACCCAGTCTCCCAGACTAAACTACCTAGCCTCCCAGACTAAACACCCAGTCTCCCAGACTAAGCTACCTAGCCTCCTAGACTAAACACCCAGTCTCTCAGACTGTAACACCCAGTCTCTCAGACTGAAACACCCAGTCTCTCAGACTGAAAGACCCAGTCTCACAGACTGAAACACCCAGTCTCTCAGACTGAACTCTCTAGTTTCTCAAACTGTCCCAACTAACTACCCAGTCTCTCAGACTGAATTATAAGCATTAACCTTGAAATGTGTTTCGTGTCTTTTATTTGTAAAGATTTTTGTTTTTCCTGGATCTGGGCATTTTGTGTATGCAATGAAAACATGTTGTAAAAACATTTTTGTGAGAGCCCTAAAGATCGTAGTCTAGACTCGAGAAAGAATCCTAGTTCGCTACGATCGAAGTTCTGATACCAAGCTGTAACACCCTGACTTTTGCGGAAGCGTGATTATGGTGTGACTTTCTTAATATCATTGCATTCAATCATAAAAATAGCTATATGATAAAACCATAGGTTTGTCATCCATCGAATAAGTTTAAAACATAACAACATTGTTTAAAAACTTAGACTTCAAATTCAAGTTTTACAATCATTCCAAAATGTTTATGAGTTCACTAAGGACTCATCGAAAGATATTAAATAGCACCAAGGGTTGGGAGACGTGTCTTGTCCAAGAATAAGACACACCGACCAAACCTAAAGACCATGGATGACATCTTTATTTCAAACGCAGCATAAAAACTTCCAACGCCCGCCAGATCCACTTACTAGTTCCCTGAAATACATGTAGTTTAAAAACATCAACAAAAGTTGAGCGAGTTCATGTGTTTAGTATGTGTGCACGAATCATCCTTGAAAACCTTTGTATGTATGTATGTGCTTGTAAACTGGTATGTAGAAACAAGGAAAAACAGATCAATTAATGTGTAGCTAATACATTAATATAAGTGACATGGCATAGGAAGCACTCAAACTTGTATGCGTATTTCGTACCGGCCCCTTCGGCGGAACGACATAGTCGCCACATGCGGCCAACTCACAGGCCCATGGGTGGGGCTCGCAACACCCAATAGATCTATCACTCATGCCCCTCGGTCCTTATACAAGGATTAATGGTCTTAAGTTAATGGCCTACCCATTCACGTGATCTAGCAGTACATTCCTTAGCTAATCATACCATTGTAATTGTTTGTAACAGTATGTTACATGTATTTCACCCCTGAAGTTATAAAACTGAAAATAGTAAAGAGAAAAGGGGGACATGAACTCACAGTTTTGCGTCCATTGTATCCGATGTAACTCAAAGCTTCCTCTAGAACGCACGACTACCTACATGCGTATTATGGTCCGTTAGACGAGCGGGTCGTGCATTGTCTTTGTATTGATTAGTGCCTTTGAGTTACGTTTCAAAGTTTCTTCGTTATTATTCCAAGTTATAATTACTTTGTTAAAATAATAATTATTTTAACTTAAATTATATTTATTTAGTTTTGGAATAAATGTTAAACAATATTTTGTAATAATACTTCTCAAGTATTTACACTCGTATTTCCTTCCCAAGGATGGGGGTATCTCATACATTTATTTTCGTATTCTTGTATTTGCATATCTCGCCATGTATTGGCGTTGTATTCCGGTGTGTACGTATTTTTTTAATAAATATCCAATATATTCCCAAAACAATATATTTTCAAGTCTAACTTAGAAAATATATATAAACTTACTTTTATCCAAAATAATGTATTTCAAGGAAATATATATTTTTCCCAAAATTATATATCTTCCAAATATTCCAAGAAAATATATTTTTACTTCCCAAAGATAATATATTTTCTTTTTGTCAAAATAAGATATGATTTTGTAGTAATCATGAAAATCCCATTTTCATTCTTTTGGTGTCCAAAATATTATTTACCAAAAATGTGCTCATAAATGTATTTTCCGGAATATTTCGTAAGTTACATTCATGTTCGGTTTTCTAATGTTATGTGTGTAACTTATGTAATTATTCCTTGTGATTTTTGGTAATATTCTGGATTGTAATTTCTTGGTATTTTGTCAAGCTATATTATTTCCAATCCTAAAATAATATAGTTAATACACGAAGTATACAAGTATTCACACTCATCATGTCTTCTAAATATATATCTTTCAAATACATATTTAGTTATTTTTATTTACAAAAACCAACCTCCAATATTTGTATTTTTGTTACAAAAATTATGGCAAAGTTTATATTGAAAACCATAGTTAAAATACACTTGTAAATATTTGTTAGAAAATATTTTTCTAAGTGTTTATATTTTTAGAAAATTTTGCCATAGTTTCCCCTAAAAATGGAGGTGTCCATGCTATCAAAACATATCATTTTCTTTTTAAAATCGTCACAAACAATCCACAACTTAACCAACACTTACCAAGTGTCAAAACAATGGTATTTACATAACAACATGAACTTAAACTTTCATAAAAACTTGTAGTAACTTGGTAGTGTGTTTAGTGAGTTTGGTTACCCTTTAAAATGTGTTTACTACTTTAAAAACTTCATCCTTGAAGAAGTTGGATGTTTACAACTTCAAAACACATTTTCTAAAAATGTTTCTTTATGTAACCTTATTGTTACACAAGTGTTTCTACACTTGTTTATCCATTAAAAATAGTGTATGTTTAAGTAAGAACCAAGATCTTTTAAAAATCATATTTTGAACTTGGTTCTTTTTGGAAAACCATTCATAAACCTTAGATCCAAAAGATTATTAACTCACTTTGATTATTATTTTTCAAGAAATCACTTTATTCTTCAAGTTCATGCTTACACATGGGGATGTTCATCTTGTTTTATCACATAATCATCCTCTTACTTGCTAGATCATGTGTGTAATCACAATCTAGCAAGCTCCTTATGATGATCAACATCATAATCTCAAGAAAATAATAATAAACTTCATCCTTGAAGAAGTTGGATGTTTACAACTTCAAAACACATTTTCTAAAAATGTTTCTTTATGTAACCTTATTGTTACACAAGTGTTTCTACACTTGTTTATCCATTAAAAATAGTGTATGTTTAAGTAAGAACTTAGATCTTTTAAAAATCATATTTTGAACTTGGTTCTTTTTGGAAAACCATTCATAAACCTTAGATCCAAAAGATTATTAACTCACTTTGATTATTATTTTTCAAGAAATCACTTTATTCTTCAAGTTCATGCTTACACATGGGGATGTTCATCTTGTTTTATCACATAATCATCCTCTTACTTGCTAGATCATGTGTGTAATCACAATCTAGCAAGCTCCTTATGATGATCAACATCATAATCTCAAGAAAATAATAATAAAGTATCATACATACACTAAACAACATACTTTCATCAAGAGTTCATCATATGACAAACTTATGTTCATGTTTCAAGATTATGTTCTTTAGTGTTCTTCATATTTTTCATCACATATAATCTATTAACCATCAAAATTAGAAGTAACTAAGGGTTATAAGGGTCTTACTACTAGCACGAGGCTAGGGAAGAACACTTGATGAAGAAGATGATAAAAGTGGAGGATAAAAGCAAATGGGAAAGGTCCTTCAAGATCCACAAGCTCCATACTACTTAACATAGCTTCTAACACCTTGTGTACACCTTGGAATAGATTGAAGTTGGATGAAAATGGTGGTGGTGTGGAGGTGGCTCACGGTCGAGATGAAGGGAGGAGGAGAGGGAGAGTTAAGTGTGTGTAATGTGTGTGAGATAATGAAAGTTTGATCCTTCATCTAATACTTATAACCCTCCTAACTCTTTTAACCTTTGGGTATCATGTCCACTAAGTACAATACAATATCTTCATAAATCTTAGGAGATCAATTAAGATCATGGGGTGGGGGCCACATTGTGACCGTCCCAACAAGGGGGGGGGGGGGGGTATAGGTTGTGGTTTAATGGTAAGTTATGCAATCTAGTTAGAACTTAAGTGTATTTGTTAGGTGTTATGTGTATTATGTGTTATATAGTGTGTTAGGGTGTTCGGGGATCATAACTAGCTCAGAAATATTAAAACAATGCTTCTAGTATAATTTTGATGTTTCGGGTAGTTTCTGGTTGTTCGGTTAGATACCGGTTCGTTAAAGTGTCAAACTATTCCGTTTAGTGTTCATTATGTCACCTTTTGTGACACTTTTAATTCCCGACACTTAGGAAAGCATTCAGGACCATTTAGTCATATTTTTGCATGACACTAGCTTGTTAAAAAGCTGATTTTTGCTGATTTATGCAGTATTCTGCACTTTGGGTGAGTTTTAGGCACTTTCTGGCACTATAACTATCACCTAGAAAAGCAGTTTTATGGTCCTTACTTCCCTACACACTAGGGTTGTACTTGGTTTCTGGCTCATACTGGGTCTCAAAACACTGTCTGTCTATGTACTGAACCCCGTCAGCATATCCCTGATTTATCAGATAACTGTGCCAACTGTGCTTTATGCATCATGTTTGACAATAAAGTTTGCATGTAATAATGAGGTGTCATTATGCAATATGTGCTGCACATGTAAGTATGATGCAGTAATCAGAAAGCAGTTAAGTATAATTCAGCACAGTCATTAAGCACTAAACAAGATTAATTAATTGTACGGATGCATGCTAATCTGGCAGTTGTCACAATGAATATCGTGCTTACATCATGGATTCTATTTCTTTGAGTTTCTAGAGAATCCTATTCTCTATTTGACATACTTCTTCTGAGCTTATGTCTCCTATGGAAGAGGTTTGATAGAATTCAGGTGGATGGAAGGTATTATTGTTTTTACTCCCACTCATATTAAGGTGATCGTCATAGGAAATCGATGGGTCTAAGTAGTGGGGATTAAATCTTAGAATGGCACATTCTAAATCTTTATGCATTCCACCACAAAACTGACACCAGTCACTGTAAGAGTGGCGGGGGTAGAAATAATCATAAACATCTATGGTTGCTAGATATGTTTTAACCGTCGGGATCAAATAGTACTGTTTTCTCAGGAACTGTTGTTGTCACAGGGGCTTGTGTGGTAGTTACACTGCCTCGTGCTATAGTTTGTATCTGGCAGAAAACAGTTTATTGTTACTAAGGATGTGACACGGCCCCGTGTTACTCTTGCAGATAGTAGAAAACTAAAAGAAAAAGAAGAAAAACCTAAAAAGAAAAAAAATTTAGAAAAGTAAAAAAAATGATTAGGCCGCCGATTTTAAACTTTCTTAAATTACTTGTGTTAACGGTGCCAAAAACTTGCTACGTGTTGAGCGTGTACGAATTTTTACTATATTTTTAAGTACCCCTTTTCACTCTTTTATCAAGTTTTAAATTTATAAAACACGATATAAAACTATCACTCTCTACAACACGCTAGGGAAAGTGCACCCATCGTTGGCGTAGTATAGTGATGGTATGATACCGAGGTCGTCGAAGGACACAAGAGCTTTTAATACAGGAAAATATCGTTGACGACTAATCTAACCAAATTTTGAGTATACATTTTCAGTGAGTAAAACAAAAGAAACTAAATAAATAAAAGAACAAATAGAGATTATTTTCGCACTTTGGGTTTTTAAGAGATTATCTTAGTTATAATGGCATTTCCCTCTTTTGGAGGCAACACCACCCTCAGCCATATTGGTTTGAGTCAGCAGGGATACAGTCCCGCAAGGCCGGATTATTGAAAGATAATTAAGTAAGTTATTAATGCAAAATGTGGCATGTCCCTCTTTTGGAGGCAACGCTACCCTCGGCCATATTGGTCTGAGTCAGCAGGGATACAGTCCCACAAGGTCAGTTTAATGTTTTAATAGTAGTTTATTTATAAGAGATTAAAGTCGTTCTTACTTCCCCCGATTTGATGCTATCTGTCTCAAAGGAAATCCTAACAAGCTTGAATCAAGTACTCGTAGGATCTATACACTGAACAAGGCAAGAACTTTACCCAAACCACCCTTCTAACCCCTTTCCAGACAATTAACGCGCTTTATATAGACCGCAAAGACAAGAATGAGTGAATTAACAAAACACAAAGAGGTGATAGAATAAAGTTCACTTTCAATATAAAAAACTAGTTATTAAAGTCACTAATACATACCCAATTAAAAAGTTACCAAAGCTTGGAAATCAAAAGTAAATATAAATAAATTGGCTTCACCAAGTGATGTAAGAGATTGGCCAAGCATGGCCTTTGTTTGACAAAAACTCTTACGATCAACCTTGGATCCCTAGACTACTACACACACTCTAAGGATGGATGATGGATGAATGTGGTGGATGATGGTGGTGGAATGGTGGCAGGTGTGACATAAGTGGTTTGCCATGGGATGAGTTGCAAGTGAACCAAGCACCTCTATTTATAGCTGAAAATAATAGGTTTACACGGCTCCATGCCTTGTTGGCATGGCCCCGTGTCCTTCTCATTCTTTGTCTTCATTTAATGCACTTGTCAGTCAAGATGCTCACACAGCCCCGTGTGTCAATGGCACGACCCCGTGGTCCTTGTACTTGCTGTACGAACCCAAATTTGTAAATCTGAGAGTTGACAATGGCCCCTGTCCATCAGACACGGCCCCGTGTCCCTTGTCTGCTTCTGTTTTTCTTTTTCTTCAGCGAATCTTGAGTGGGGGATGGCCCATGCCCGGCAGGCACGGCCCGTGCTTGGCTTCTGGCTTGATATTTTTGGTCTTGGTCTTTGGGTGAAGCTCAGAGGGTCGGTATAGTGTATCAACTTCCTTTCTTCTATATTTATGCTAGTTTTTGCCGTTAATTTGTTCCTTTTGTACAAAATCAAAAGTATACAAAGAAACACACTTTTTTTTTTCAAACATTAGTACTAAATAGGGTTTTTTATACCTTATTTGATATAATTTATATGTTTCATTTGGTGCATATCAGTGAAGGAAAGAAGAATTGGAGGTTGATCAGAGTTTACGATTCGATGTGGTTGGTGAATATGTCAGAAAAAGATGTTGATGTGTTATTCTGGAATCAATTCTTATTCGACGCAAGTGATATAGTTCAGGCATTACAATTTCAGCGTGTAGTTCGAGTTTGTTTTATATATGAAATCCATTTACGTCGTATGTGGGAGATCAAATGGAGGAAGTTCGAGAAGAGAGAAGGAAAGAAGGAAAGTAAGAGAAGGTGGAAGATAAACGTAAGAAGGCATCTATTACAAGGTTTAAATACATGAAGCCACCTGTTAAAGATCAATCTAACCGAAGAAGCTTTGAGGAACACAGGAAGGAATATAGAAGATAAATAATTGGGATAGATTACTAAAGGTTTTTGAAGACCAAGAAGATAAGACTGCGGCAATATCCAAGGGGGAGTTTGTTGAAGCATATGTCTAATGCCTACGTCTAAGTCTTGCGTCTGTTTAGTTATATGGCAGTATATAAGTGTGTTTGAGTTTGAGTTTGTAATTTAAAGAACTCATACGTACGTAGGAGTCCTACATGCATATGAGACACCATGCACATGAGTCCTGCGCTCCATGTTGTTCATGCCTGGCCTATATATTGAGGTCATGTGGCGCATGACTTGATAACTTTCACATTTGGTCTTGGAGAGAATTTTGTCAAACATTGTATGTCCAAATGTTATGCTGCCCAAATTAATATAAAAGAGATAGATTATGAAATCCGAAGTCTTCTTTTACTTTGAAATGGATTCCGCACATTTTCGTGTGGTATATATATCATATTATGTGTTTTTACACATCAAACATGATCCTACGTAAACGTTAGGATTTAATTAATTAAACCTATTCTTAAATAAAATTCAAATAAATGCTTTTAGTAAATAAAGTTTATGTAAGGCCCCGGTTAATAGGACTTAAAATAAAATATGTTATAACCTCCCCTAACATACTAAACTAACTAGGAATGTTTAATCTCGTTAATAGGAGGTAAAGTTTGTGGAAATAAGTAGGTTGTGACCTACTAAATAACTAACAAAACATGGAGGGGCTGAAATCACACATCCTTGATTGTTGAAAATATAAACGAATGAAAAATAAAATAAAACAAAACACACACATAGTGTGTGTGTGTGTGTGTGTGTGCGTGTCGACCAAAGAGAGTGAAAGAGAGAAATCTTCTCTTTCACAAGAACTCATGAAATCAAGCCAAAGTCCTGGTGAAATTGTGCAATTCCCTTGCATGTTTGAAGATTTCAAACCATCTACCCCTTGCAAAACTAAGGTCTATGGTGAATCTGAATATGTTGAATTTAAGGTCATATATGTTTTCATCATATGATGAGATTGATTATGTATTGATGTTCAGAGTCATCATACTTGCTTGAATATGTAAAATACTTAAACAATTTAGAGATTTAAGTAAGTATTCATATATGTCATGCAATGCCCTGCTATTTCATACTTTCCTTAATTAGAAAGTGTTGCTTGTAATTCTATTTTTGGAAATCTTGTATTCTTGTATTCGTCGTTTCATTGTAATCGTTGTAAAATCCGAGACTTGGATCATAATAAAATTCATATTTTCTTTACATTCATGATTATACACGTTTCATACTTGTTCATACGCTTGGATTGATTAAACATATGATACTTCATGCATACTTTGTGCTAAATACATTAAACATGCAAACACGAGACTTATATGAGAAAATTATACAAATTCGATACTTAAACATGCTTAATTATACTTGGTTGTGTTTGCTTTATGATTCTATTTCATATCATACCCTTATATATGATCCTTTGTGCATAAACCACCTTGAAAACCCCTTAAAACATCAAATATGGAAGTATATGGGGTGTTTTGTACAAAAATCAAACAATTTCACAAACCCGGAGCTCTCACCGGCCGCGACCAGGCCTCCTTACTGCCTTGCGGCCCACAACGAGGTCTGATCCGCAGCCTGTTGCAAACAACTCGCGGATTAGGCCAAATTTTGTGTGTTCTTGAGTTGTTAAGTGTGTTTCTTGTATTAAATTCTCACAACCAACTTACCCTAACACTTCCCTATAAAAGCCAACCCATTTACACACTTCCTCCACTTTACAAAATCAAAAATTCACTCTCAAATCAGTTTAAATCAGTAGCAAAAGGCATAAGATAATCATATTCGTATTAAGGCACTTAAGTGAGCATAACTTCTTCATTTCTCATTCTTTTTCCTTGATTCTTCTTCTTAATCACTTGGAATAACCTTAGGGATGTTTCCACAGGTTTTCCATGGAAAACCAAGGTCTGGAAAATCACCAAAACAAGCTCCAAAGTTATATAAACTTTCTGTTTTGATTTAAACTTTGTTAAACTACTTAAACTTGAGGTTTCTCACACACATTCCTATCTCCTTATGCTTATGATCACATCTATGGTTAGTTGGGCTTAAAAACAAGGTTGTGACAAGTAAAATCAGAGGTTTAAACCTCATAAATATTCTATTTTGGTTACAGTTTAACCCACAAGTAGTGTACTAGCTTAAGGCTTGTAGTTTGTGTGATTATAAGGTTAGCTTGGGCTATCCTACTTGAAAATCCACACATTGCTTGATGTTTTCCTAAATTAGTTATAGTTATTTCATTCTTTTTTTGAATGTTCATGACCCTCCTTGTTGTCTATGATAACAAGTGTAGTGGTGAACACCAAAGAGGTACCTAAATGGAAGACTTGTCCTTCCTACCTCATGCATGACTTATATGATATACAAAGAGGTTCCTAAACGGAGGATTTATCCTCCTACCTCATGCTTGACTTATATGACACTATGATATATTATATAACCTATATATTATCTAAGTAACTAAACTTTTGATGATGAACTAGTGGTCATTTGTCAAATGTTAAGTTACATCATCTAAGACCATAATAACTTGTCACGATTCTAATGGGCATTTTGACCCATGAAAACATTCAAACTCTTTTGAGTTTCATAGTATCAAGGACAAGTATTATGTGTGCTAGATGATTACTTTCTCATATGTTCTTTTTATGTAATTTAAACTCCGAATCTTTAATCTTTCGTTAACTCCCCATAGTCACATACCTATGTTTCTTCGTGTAGAAGGACAAGGTGCTCTATTCTAATCAACCAACTCATGGGATTATCAAGTGGAAAGCTTGCAAAACCGTGAGTATACTCGATCCCATTTTCCTTTTTACACTTTGGGTGCAACAAGTATGTTATATAAATCACACGACACTTAAACTATTTTAATCTCTATCCATGCTTAACATGAAACTATATGATGCTTGTTAGACTTGTATGCTATGTAAACTATTTGTGTCGATATATGCTCATTAACTTTGCTAGCCTATCTTAACAATTATAGCGCTATAGGTTTTACGCATCGCCCCCGAAACTTGGGGTATTGTTAAGATAAACATGTTAACCTCCCTTTATTCCTTGGGATAGGCAAAATTAACGCGTTGGATTCTTGGGTTTGAACATATAGTACACCGTTTCAGCATATTTGTAACTTGCATATTATGATTCATGTTGGATATGAGACTTTAAACAATTTTATTCTGTATAATGCTATGTATGAAAACTTGTATACTCGCCAAGTTTTGTTGATATACTTTAATATTTGTTGCAGGTTGATAGACGAGATGATGTTGTGAGAAGAAACGAGATTTAGGTGGACTTAGAAACACATCTAAATTTTTTTGTCATTTTGATGCTATGTTATGTAACAATGTTGTTTTATTTGGATCCTTGTATGACATTTTTAGTCTTGATATGAAATTTGAATTTAATTTATATTGTCACATAGTGTTATGAAGTTTTGAGCAATTTGTTTGTCTCATCCTGAAGTTTCCACCATCGGTTGGGGTGTGACATGTCATGAAGTGAGTTTTGATGTTAAGATGAAAATTATGTTGTGATAGTGATATGATCATCATGTTTACTAGCATATGTGAGAAACTTGAATAATTTCAATGTTAGGATAAATGTCTAATTATATGGTGAAATAGGTTTATACATAGTAATGAAAATCCTATATTCCATATATATAATTGATGAATTAGCATATGATAATTGAAAATTTTTGTAGACTTGATGTTCATGAGTATATAAACTTGTTGAATTAAATGAAATGTGGTGATTTTGGTTGAAAAAAATTAGCTAAAATGATATCCTAAAAAGTGATGCACATCAAGTATAAGATAAAATGCCTAAATAAGTTTTATGAACTTGTTAGTGCATTTATGTGTGTCAATTGGCAGTTTGACTTTTTAAATGTTAAACCAACCTATAATAGAATCGAATGATAATTGTGGTATAAAAGTCCATAAGGTGTGATGATCATGATATAAGATGACTAACCGAACCATCTTGTAAATGCTATATGATAGTTTGACACTTGACAAGTTCGGTGGGTACTTGGAAAGGAATTGGTCAAGTGGGTCGAGACACGAGAAAGCATGATCGAACGCAAGGTAAATAAAACTTACACCTTCTATAATAGAATCACTAATTAAGAAATATGAAATAGACGGAAATAAACATGACTTGTTAAAGTCGAGACCCATGGTGAAGACCAAATGGGTCAAAGAGGGTAAGATTATGTTAGATCACAATTTAGTGATTGAATAAAGAATTTTAAAACTTGGACCCTAAGGTATAAACCAAAATGGGTCAAACGAGTAAAAATAAGTTTATGATATAAAACACTTGTTGACGTGAACCCAAATGGGTTGAGCGAGTAAAAATATAGTTTTTGGAATAAACACTTGCTGACGCGAATAGAACGGGTCAAATGAGTAAAAATAATTTTTTGATATAAAACACTTGCTGACGCGAACCGAAATGGGTTGAGCGAGTAAAAATTTAGTTATTGGTATAAACACTTGCTGACGTGAACCAAAATGGGTCAAACGAGTAAAAATAAGTTTTTGATATAAAACACTTGCGGACACGAACCGAAATAGATCGAGAGAGTAAAAATATAGTTTTTGATATAAACACTTGCTGACGCGAACGTAAACGGGTCAAACGAGTAAAAACAATTTTTTTATATAAAACACTTGCTGAAGCGAACTAAAATGGGTCGAGTGAGTAAAAATATAGTTTTAGGTAGAAACACTTGTTGACGCGAACCAAAACGGGCCAAACGAGTAAAAAAAGTTTTTGATATAAAACACTTGCTTATGCGAACCGAAATGGGTTGGGTGAGTAAAAATATTGTTTTTGGCATGGTTGTAAAACAAGATTTCCACGCCCGAGTACTCCCTGAGATTTTATTTAACCCCTAATCTCTTCTCCCTAGATAGATTTTTATCACGCCAAATTCATTTTATTCATCCATAACTAAAAAAGAGAGAAAACTACAAGAGAAATTTAAGTCCTAAGATAGATAGATAGATAGATAGATAGATAGATAGATAGATAGATAGATAGATAGATAGATAGATAGATAGATAGATAGATAGATAGATAGATAGATAGATAGATAGATAGATAGATAGATAGATAGATAGATAGATAGATAGATAGATAGATAGATAGATAGATAGATAGATAGATAGATAGATAGATAGATAGATAGATAGATAGATAGATAGATAGATAGATAGATAGATAGATAGATAGAATAGATAGATAGAATAGATAGAATAGATAGAATAGATAGAATAGATAGATAGATACCCAAATGCTCCTTCAAAGGTCGTTGAGCATATCCTCAATCTCCCTTGGTAGGAAGAGAAAGGGTTCATCATCGACCTAATTTTGAGGGAGAGGAGTGGGGTTTATCGAAACCTCAAAGTGAGCGTTGATCGGAGGCTTCGGGGGTATCTCGTCCCATCCGGTGGGATTAATCACCTCGCGGGCGATGTTCCAATCATCTTGAGGCAAGATTAGCTCCATCGAGGGCATCGCCAAAATGTTCAACCTTTGGTGAAGAAGGTTGATCTCCCTAAAGCTATCTTCTAGGGTTAGAGTAAGGTAGTTCACCCAGTCTATTAGGACCTCCTCCACCGTGGTCATTTCTTCGATGGACTCTCTCAAAGCATAAACATAGTGTACTAAAGTGACTTTGGGCAAGAGCCTTCTTCCCCTACGGTTGTTTCTTGAGCTTGTTGGAGACGTACTGCTCTGTTGGCTCCACATGCTACTCAAACATGACAAACCATTAAAGATTTAGAGTAACAGACAAGTCACACGGCCCCGTGTTATCTCAACTGCTCTGATATTTTAGCCCAAGAACCTTTATTTTAAGTTAAACCCGTTTGATTTTTTTCATTTCTAAACATAATTAACTCAAAATAATGTTATAAAATTGTAGTTTTGCAAAAATTTTGGCTAAAAATCATGCTTTTAACCTATCAATTGAAGCTTTGAAGCTTGAAGCTTAAAGCTTCAATAGAGGTTTTTGAAGGAAAAAAAAGGAGAAATGACTAAAAATGGTAAAGACAAGAAGGTTTAAAGAAACCTTTTGAAGAACCTACCTTTTCAAGTATGTGTGCAAGATCTGGAAGGATCTTAGTCTTTTAGGAATGAGTCCAAACATTCTTCTCATGGCTGACTTTATAGAAAGTGACAACACGTTGACACAGCCCCGTGTCCAGGAAGCACGGCCCCGTGTCGCCTGCATGAGTCAAAGAATGTTGTTCATTAGTGAGACACAGCCCATGTCAAGGTAGACACGGCCTGGTGTTGAAAAATACGGGGGGCACGACCCCATGTTCTTCTAACACGCCCTCATATCTAGAAGTAGATGAGACACGGCCCCGTGTTCGAGGAACACGACCCCGTTTCTTAGGGTTTTTATGAAGTTTTGTCAGAAGTTTTAAGGAACCATGTTTTATTGGGAAGTTCCATACTGGTTCGAACAACACCGAAATGCCTGATGTATCTTAGACTCAGGCGAGAGGTACGAAAACGCAAGAGGTTGTCGGAAAGGCAGAAACCTTATTTAAAAGTAGGAGGGCGAAACCTTCCTTTATTTACCTTTTCCGGGCTCTTGTTAAAGAAGGTGTGAGTCGACTCGCTCTGGTCCAAACCGTCGGTGTGAAATTCACACGCTGTAAGGGGGACCTTCATTGCGAGATCGATACATGGACGACTATTGTCACACCCCGACCACGTAAAGCAACTAGACGTGGCGGAAACGTCAGGGAGTGTTGTAACAGAATCATTGTTTCATGACCATGGAATAAATAAATTCTGTTTTATTGAATAAATGAACTCATTGTTTTAATACAATCAAATAAGTACAACTATGATCTTCCAAGTTTTAAAGTTGCTAAGGCACGAGTCCATCCTAAATGTAGCATGTATCAACAATCATTGCAAAGCAGTACCTGAAACATGTGTAAAAATAGGTACGTCAGCATAAAAATGCCTGTGAGATACATAGGTTTTGTGAGATACCGCGGTCTCTCATAACCCCGTTCCACCACGTAAGAGCCCTCTTCTAAAACACACTCGAAGAAAATTCGACCTTGCGATTTTCAGGACACTGAACGTGACGGAAAGTATTCTCAATGCTCTCGAACCATTGAAGAAGCCCAGTTGCTCCCTCAGAACCACTAAACTTGAGCGGTTTAGCCGAGTTAAAATTCTTGAAATTGCATGGAGAATTGTTGTTGTTGATGGCTTGAATCATTTGAGCATAAAGATTTGAGAAGGCAGCAGCCATTTGCTGCGCGATGATTTCCGCCAGTTCGGCATTCGCCATCTGATTGTCGCGTCGAGGAGGCATTCTAAAAGAGGAAACATGAAAGGAGACGAGTGAGAGAATTAGACGAAAAGAATGAGATGAAACAAATCTGATGAAAGCAAGGATAGTGGTCATTTGTTTGTTACTACAAAGCAACAAACGACCCCGGTGATTAATCAAAGTAAATAGGTCAAAAATAATGTATCGCGAAGACATGCTCGCCTATAAGTGGACACTCACCCCAAGAGTTCCCAGGTAAGAGTGACTGGTCCGATTATGTGGATTTGTATGAACACTCTAGCCTTAGACAGAAAGCTCAGGGTACAGGCACCCACCCTTCCAGTTTGCATGTGTTCACATTATTTAGAGCAACTTTGACGAGATTTTGAAAACTTAAAGGGTTCAAAATCATATAATAAATCATCCTAGAACAGATGATTAGTTTTCAAAGCGGGATAGAAATTTATGTTCTTATTGTGGTTGTCACCTAAGAATAAGTGACGGTATTTTTTTAAAACTAAACACAAGAAAACTTGTGTTAGGGTCCTAGGAAGGTTATAGTCTAGGTCAAAGCATTACTAATAACCTAATTCCCTATAACCATTGGCTCTGATACCAACTTTTCTGTCACACCCCGACCACGTAAAGCAACTAGACGTGGCGGAAACGTCGGGGAGTGTTGTAACAGAATCATTGTTTCATGACCATGGAATAAATAAATTCTGTTTTATTGAATAAACGAAATCATTGTTTTAATACAATCAAATAAGTACAACTATGATCTTCCAAGTTTTAAAGTTGCTAAGGCACGAGTCCATCCTAAATGTAGCATGTATCAACAATCATTGCAAAGCAGTACCTGAAACATGTGTAAAAATAGGTACGTCAGCATAAAAATGCCTGTGAGATATATAGGTTTTATGAAAATAGGATTCATGACTTGAGTTTAGAAAAAAGTTGTTTAATAAAATTTAGTCACGAACCTTGTAGATTGTTTTGTTTTGTAAATCATTTGAAAAGCAATAAGGTCAGATGATATGTATAATAAGAGAATAGTGTATGGTTAAATGAATAACCAAGTAAAGATGAGTTTGTATAAGATAAGTTGTTTGTAAAGCAATATTTTGATAAAAAGGCTTATAGTATATGTGAAAATATACTTTGGATTTTAAGAGAATCGAATGAGTAATATATTAAAATATATTTCAGTTCCAATATCGTTGACCCGAGTGTACTAAATAACGCCACAGTATGTAATGCAAATGAAAACACTTATAAATAAGAAGTACCAGCGGCGTATCTACCATGTTTTCATCACATTACATCCGTCCCGTTATCTAAACACTAACCAAAACCCAATCGTTAGATAGATAGTTCATTAAATATACTTTAGTTGTTTAAAATAATTGTTTTCAGTAGTATATTACAAGTATACTTCAGATTTATAAGTAACATATTAAACTATGTTTTGGTTTCATAAATAACATATCAAAATATGCTTTGGTTGTGATGAATAACATATTAAACTATGTTTTGGTTTTGTAAATAACATATCAAAATATGCTTTGGATGTGATAAATAACATATTAAACTATGTTTTGGTTTTGTAAATAACATATCAAAATATGCTTTGGATGTGATAAATAACATATTAAACTATGTTTTGGTTTTGTAAATAACATATCAAAATATGCTTTGGATGATTAACAAAATATATGTTGGTTTTGTACAATACCACACGTGAGAGTATATCAAACTATACTTTTGGGAGTATATCAAAATATACTTTAAAAGTGTGATTTAAGAATTCATTCAGACCTAGTGCATCAAACTACACCTTTGAGACTATAAGGATACCACAAAGGCAAGTAGAATATGCCTTAACATGTTTAATATTGTTGATAAATCATTTTAGAGGTCATAGGTTATGTTATATATGTTTAAAATGAATTTTGGCATCAAAGGGGTATTTTGGTAATTTACCTAAGGCATATAAACTACCTGTCACACAACTACTTAAACGTCGTGACCATAAGGTTTAACCTCGGAAGGTTATTCCCTATACACTATGGTCACCTAAAGTATTTGGTCGGATCCTAATGATCGACCAAATGGGTCGGGTTCGAAGGTATAAGCGATTTATTAGATCGCTTACCCTTACGACCCTAGACAACGTGGTAATCAGTAGGCATAGTCCCAAGGGACTATAACCATCGTGATTACAATCACGTTGCGAAGTTCAAACGAACTTCGCATTGACCATAAACTGGTCAATGCAGAAAGTCAAACAAAGTTTGACTTTCGGACTCGGAAAGCAATAAAAGAACGAAGGAACACTTACAAAGGGTCCCCGAATGCTAATCTCGATCCAAGTAGCTCAGGAATGAAACAATGGTTTCAACTTAGAACTTCTCAAATCAAGATTCTTGTGGGTTTTGCAAATGAAGGCAAGGGGGTATTTATAGGATTCGTAGAGCCGTTAAGATCGTTTCTTGGAAACCGTGATTTGATCTTGGCCATACACCTACAAACCCTGGTTTTCTAAAACCATTTGAGCCCATAGATTTCCCCAAAACCATGTGCAACAAGAGGAATGGACCAGATCCAATGTTTCTCCAATTCTACTGTCTGGAGACTGCTTACGGACCGTAACACTCACAATGTTGAGGTCCGTAAGCCAACAAATTTACAGAATTGTCAGTTTTGGTCCCTGTTATGCATTTGAGCTATTTCTGACACGTTTAAGGCCCGTTAACCCCATTTCAAAGCTCTAAAATGAAGTTAAAGTATAGGGAACTTAAAATGAGCTCAAAAATATCTCGGATGTCGGTTCGTTTAGCCGTACGGTTGCGATGTTCGCTTAATTACGACGGAATGCGCATAAGCGCGAAAAACGATCCAAATTGCGCGACGAATTGATTTTTCTTATGCCAAACACTAAAATAAAATGTTTTAGTGCTTACATAAATTTTTGGATGTCCGGATGTATTCAGAACGTAAGTTATGCGCGAAAGTGCAAACTTGTGCACTTTTTGACACTTTTAGTCCCTGAATGACCCAAAAGTTTATTTTAGCACACCGAACCCCTCAAAGCCTATTTCTAAGCTATATAAAGGATATTTAAGGTGTGTTTAACTTATGGTCATGTTCCGGAATGTTCGTTACTGTTCAAATTGGCATACTTTCGCAGTTTGTCGAATTAAGTCCCTGTAAGCGATTAAACTTGATTTTTGACATACCAAAGCCTTCAAAACTTATTTCTAAGTTATGTAAAGGTTATTTAAGGTATGTTAAGCCTATTTCACTATTCTGGAGTGTTCGTTGGATTAAAATGGTTATATTTACGCATCAGAGCGCGTATAACCCTCCAGAAAGCGATTTAAAGCTTAAAATCGAACAAGAGTTGATATGTGCAAACGATACACATATTTTTACAAATCCCAAGTATGAAATACAATATTTCATTGGTTTGGCATTTGTTTGATGGTTGAAGTGACACAGGTGTCACAGTCTCCCCTACTTTAGGAAATTTCGTCCCGAAATTTAATTCTAGAGGAAACTTGTGAAGACAGCTGTGACGGTTTCGCCTTCTAATAGATCCATTGAACCCTTAAGTGAAACTATGGGCCATGTTAGGACTCTTAGCGAATTTGTTAACCCTCAAAGTGAATTCCTTGAAGTAGTAAAACATGGAATTTTGAACTACGGACAGAAGAACGTTTCTTATGAAGACTTATCATAGGGAACTTGTGTGTGCTTGAAATCAGAATTGGGGAGTGTAAGATAAAATGACATCGGTCAAGGTCCAAGACTTCTCCCGTATCATTATTCTTGTCACTATAGGTCTTAACACATGACAAAGCTTCCTGTGGTTTCTGTGCACTGAATTCCATAATTATGTAGGCCTCCATAATTACGAAATTCCTTGCACAGTCCGCACAGTTCATTTCATGATGCGTAGAGGAAAAGTCAATTGAATAAACATGAAGCGACCTGACTAGACCACCAAAGGATCTTTTCAACTAGATCAACGAACAATCTTTTTAACTAGATCAACACATGATCTTCTTAACTAGACCGTCGTACGATCTCCTTAAATAGACCACTTAAGGGATCTTTTTAATTATATCATCACATGATATTTCTAATCAGATTTTCAAAATCAATCTGTTTAACCCCACCATTCAAGAGGTCCAATTATAGAATAGTACTTTAAAACCCAAGGGACTTGACTACAACGTAGAAGTCCATTAAGGATTTAAGATATTAACTTTGGATATCCTACTATGAATCCCTCATATCAGATATGGAAGATTCTACGAGGATTTGGATGGATCATATACAACCACAAAACACGTAAGAAAACACATAAGCACAAATTTAGTTAACTTGATTCTTTAATTTGTTATCTTTAGGCATGGACATTTAAAGCACACCAGGAATCCAATCAGTGGATTTTATTTGGCACTTTAATCATTTTCAAGGATCCATCTATAAAGATAGAAGGATTTTCAATAAGAGTTTGGCTTTGTTTCTTAAAAGAAACGAGTGTTTAAGGTTCTTGGGGAGATCACAAGTGATCATAAAATGACAGAACCACACGAGTAGTTTGTCTTTGGGTTGACATCATATGGTTGCATCAAGCATTCACACAAACGCATAAATTTTGCAGAAATAAAAACAACAAATCTTTATTTATGTAACAACTGAATTGTCTTGAAGTGTCAAAAGATAATAACCAAGGAAACACAAAACACTAATTGATCACTGCTGCATCATTGTTCATGTTTGCCTCATTGATGTTAAACACTCGTCCACGCGCTGGAGGTATGTTAACAAGTCTTGGGCAATTGTTCCTGTAGTGGGTAAGGTCACCACAGTTATAACATGACCCCGGAGGGAACCATGCTTGAACAGCAGCAGGGTTTGCAGCAGCTTGATTTGCATAACGACAAACATTGATCAAATGTCCCAACCGCCCACAGTGGGTACATTTGTGACACTGCTCTTGCTCTAGATGATGACGGTTGCACTTGTTGCACAAAGGTGCGGTACCAACATAGTTTTGCCTTTTGCGAGGTTGTGCTGGCTGGTTTGGTGCAACCTGTTTGTCTTGAGCAGTTACAGCGTAGTTTTGAGAGGCTTTGCGCTTCTTCTTCTTGGACACCTCAGCATGTTCTTCCTTTGGTTCCACTTGAGCAGTCTTGTCAGATGGTCTTGAGTCGCCCTTCCGAAACAGCTTGCGCTTCCTGATATGGGATTTAGTCAGAGTGGCAGCCAATTCAATGGCTTGTCTGACAGTAGTAGGGTTGCTGCCAGTAACAATATCCTGAACTAAGTCAGGAAGATCATCAATGTATTTCTCAATCGCCTTATCCAGAGGCGTAACCATAGTAGGGTATAACAAGCTCAATTCCTCATAGCGGTCAGTATAGGCTCGATGTTCCCCACTGTCTTGCTTCAAATCATCAAATTCCCTTTCTAGAGCCCTTAGCTCATGACGAGGACATAATTCCTTCATCATAAGAGCCCTAAGCTCGGCCCAAGTCTGTGCTAATGCAACCTCAGCACCGCGGTCTCTCATAACCCTGTTCCACCACGTAAGAGCCCTCTTCTAAAACACACTCGAAGAAAATTCGACCTTTCGATTTTCAGGACACTGAACGTGAGGGAAAGTATTCTCAATGCTCTCGAACCATTGAAGAAGCCCAGTTGCTCCCTCAGAACCACTAAACTTGAGCGGTTTAGCCGAGTTAAAATTCTTGAAATTGCATGGAGCATTGTTGTTGTTGATGGCTTGAATCATTTGAGCATAAAGATTTGGGAAGGCAGCAGCCATTTGCTGCGCGATGATTTCCGCCAGTTCGGCATTCGCCCTCTGATTGTCGCGTCGAGGAGGCATTCTAAAAGAGGAAACATGAAAGGAGACGAGTGAGAGAATTAGACGAAAAGAATGAGATGAAACAAATCTGATGAAAGCAAGGATAGTGGTCATTTGTTTGTTACTACAAAGCAACAAACGACCCCGGTGATTAATCAAAGTAAATAGGTCAAAAATAATGTATCGCGAAGACATGCTCGCCTATAAGTGGACACTCACCCCAAGAGTTCCCAGGTAAGAGTGACTGGTCCGATTATGTGGATTTGTACGAACACTCTAGCCTTAGACAGAAAGCTCAGGGTACAGGCACCCACCCTTCCAGTTTGCATGTGTTCACATTATTTAGACCAACTTTGACGAGATTTTGAAAACTTAAAGGGTTCAAAACCATATAATAAATCATCCTAGAACAGATGATTAGTTTTCAAAGCGAGATAGAAATTTATGTTCTTATTGTGGTTGTCACCTAAGAATAAGTGACGGTATTGTTTTAAAACTAAACACAAGAAAACTTGTGTTAGGGTCCTAGGATGGTTATAGTCTAGGTCAAAGCATTACTAATAACCTAATTCCCTATAACCATTGGCTCTGATACCAACTTTTCTGTCACACCCCGACCACGTAAAGCAACTAGACGTGGCGGAAACGTCGGGGAGTGTTGTAACAGAATCATTGTTTCATGACCATGGAAATAATAAATAAATTCTGTTTTATTGAATAAATGAACTCATTGTTTTAATACAATCAAATAAGTACAACTATGATCTTCCAAGTTTTAAAGTTGCTAAGGCACGAGTCCATCCTAAATGTAGCATGTATCAACAATCATTGCAAAGCAGTACCTGAAACATGTGTAAAAATAGGTACGTCAGCATAAAAATGCCTGTGAGATATATAGGTTTTATGAAAATAGGATTCATGACTTGAGTTTAGAAAAAAGTTGTTTAATAAAATTTAGTCATGAACCTTGTAGAGTGTTTTGTTTTGTAAATCATTTGAAAAGCAATAAGGTCAGATGATATGTATAATAAGAGAATAGTGTATGGTTAAATGAATAACCAAGTAAAGATGAGTTTGTATAAGATAAGTTGTTTGTAAAACAATATTTTGATAAAAAGGCTTATAGTATATGTGAAAATATACTTTGGATTTTAAGAGAATCGAATGAGTAATATATTAAAATATATTTCAGTTCCAATATCGTTGACCCGAGTGTACTAAATAACGCCACGGTATGTAATGCAAATGAAAACACTTATATATAAGAAGTACCAGCGGCGTATCTACCATGTTTTCATCACATTACATCTGTCCCGTTATCTAAACACTAACCAAAACCCAATCGTTAGATAGATAGTACATTAAATATACTTTAGTTGTTTAAAATAATTGTTTTCAGTAGTATATTACAAGTATACTTCGGATTTATAAGTAACATATTAAACTATGTTTTGGTTTCATAAATAACATATCAAAATATGCTTTGGATGTGATGAATAACATATTAAACTATGTTTTGGTTTTGTAAATAACATATCAAAATATGCTTTGGATGTGATAAATAACATATTAAACTATGTTTTGGTTTTGTAAATAATATATCAAAATATGCTTTGGATGTGATAAATAACATATTAAACTATGTTTTGGTTTTGTAAATAACATATCAAAATATGCTTTGGATGATTAACAAAATATATGTTGGTTTTGTACAATACTACACGTGAGAGTATATCAAACTATACTTTTGGGAGTATATCAAAATATACTTTAAAAGTGGGATTTAAGAATTCATTCAGACGTAGTGCATCAAACTACACCTTTGAGACTATAAGGATACCACAAAGGCAATCCCTATTTGGATGGAGAAACAAATTGGTTTCAGACATTCCATGACAACAGGAATGGGGTGTCTAATCCTATAGCGCTATATCATACTACCAACCGGTCTGGTGAATAAAATAAGTACAATTCAACAATTAATGTTATAGTCTTTGAAAAATCAGTGTTTAAACCATAGATAGTCATTCAGTTTGTCAACAGATAAGTACTAACATGTATAATCAATTATACTTTTGGAAAACATGAAAATAACAGATAGGTACACATGCTTCACCCCAAAACAGTTTGAAAATAGTAAAAGAGGGGTCTATGTACTCACTTGAGATTGCTCAGAAGTCCTAAGATAACCACCAAGCAATGCTAGAGATCACGGAATCAAACGGCACCTAATATAGGTAACTATGTTAATAAACCGGACCTAAATCGGAAGATTTAGATAGAATGAGGGTTCGTAAACCAAACGAGTATGGAGACTCGTGTCATATGGTTTAACAAAGCCTACATACTAAATGAAACCTAACCTAAGTGCTTACGACCCATCACGACCCGTTTAGGTAGCTTATGCTACTTTAACGCGTCGTTCGCGTGAAACGCGTTCGGACCGCCTAACTAGTCCTATGACAAGTAGAATATGCCTTAACATGTTTAATATTGTTGATAAATCAGTTTAGAGGTCATAGGTTACGTTATATATGTTTAAAATGAATTTTGGCATCAAAGGGGTATTTTGGTAATTTACCTAAGGCATATAAACTACCTATCATACAACTACTTAAACGTCATGACCATAAGGTTTAACCTCGGAAGGTTATTCCCTATACACTATGGTCACCTAAAGTATTTGGTCGGATCCTAATGATCGACCAAATGGGTCGGGTTCGAAGGTATAAGCGATTTATTAGATCGCTTACCCTTACGACCCTAGACAACGTGGTAATCAGTAGGCATAGTCCCAAGGGACTATAACCATCGTGATTACAATCACGTTGCGAAGTTCAAATGAACTTCGCATTGACCATAAACAAGTCAATGCAGAAAGTCAAACAAAGTTTGACTTTCGGACTCGAAAAGCAATAAAAGAACGAAGGAACACTTACAAAGGGTCCCCGAATGCTAATCTCGATCCAAGTAGCTCAGGTATAAAACAATGGTTTCAACTTAGAGCTTCTCAAATCAAGATTCTTGTGGGTTTTGCAAATGAAGGCAAGGGGGTATTTATAGGATTTGTAGATCCGTTAAGATCGTTTCTTGGAAACCGTGATTTGATCTTGGCCATACACCTACAAACCCTGGTTTTCTAAAACCATTTGAGCCCATAGATTTCCCCAAAACCATGTGCAACAAGAGGAATGGACCAGATCCAATGTTTCTGCAATTCTGCTATCTGGAGACTGCTTACGGACTGTAACACTCACAATGTTGAGGTCCGTAAGCCAACAACTTTACAGAATTGTCAGTTTTGGTCCCTGTTATGCATTTGAGCTATTTCTGACACGTTTAAGGCCCGTTAACCCCATTTCAAAGCTCTAAAATGAAGTTAAAGTATAGGGAACTTAAAATGCGCTCAAAAATATCTCGGATGTCGGTTCGTTTAGCCATACGGTTGCGATGTTCGCTTAATTACGACGGAATGCGCATAAGCGCGAAAAACGATCCAAATTGCGTGACGAATGGATTTTTCTTATGCCAAACACTAAAATAAAATGTTTTAGTGGTTACATAAATTTTTGGATGTCCGGATGTATTCAGAACGTAAGTTATGCGCGAAAGTGCAAACTTGTGCACTTTTTGACACTTTTAGTCCCTGAATGACCCAAAAGTTTATTTTAGCACACCGAACCCCTCAAAACCTATTTCTAAGCTATATAAAGGATATTTAAGGTGTGTTTAACTTATGGTCATGTTTCGGAATGTTCGTTACAGTTCAAATTGGCATACTTTCGCAGTTTGTCGAATTAAGTCCCTGTAAGCGATTAAACTTGATTTTTGGCATACCAAAGCCTTCAAAACTTATTTCTAAGTTATGTAAAGGTTATTTAAGGTATGTTAAGCCTATTTCACTATTCCGGAGTGTTCGTTGGATTAAACTGGTTATATTTACGCATCAGAGCGCGTATAACCCTCCAGAAAGTGATTTAAAGCTTAAAATCGAACAAGACTTGATATGTGCAAACGATACACATATTTTTACAAATCCCAAGTATGAAATACAATATTTCATTGGTTTGGAATTTTTTTGATGGTTGAAGTGACACAGGTGTCACAACTATCGCCTTCATTTTCGCAAGTGGCTAGGGCAGATATGTTGGCCTTAGCATTGTTTATTCCCGAATAAGGCTCCATCGATTCTCCTTCCTTTTTATTCCTTGATGAATATCGTGCTTACATCATGGATTCTATTTCTTTGAGTTTCTGGAGAATCCTATTCTATATTTGACATACTTCTTCTGAGCTTATGTCTCCTATGGAAGAGGTTTGATAGAATTCAGGTGGATGGAAGGTATTATTGTTTTTACTCCCACCCATCTTAAGGTGATCGTCATAGGAAAACGATGGGTCTAAGTAGTTGGGATTAAATCTTAGAATGGCACATTCTAAATCTTTATGCATTCCACCACATAACTGACACCAGTCACTGTAAGAGTGGCGGGGGTAGAAATAATCATAAACATCTATGGTTGCTAGATACGTTTTAACCGTCGGGATCAAATAGTACTGTTTTCTCAAGAACTGTTGTTGTCACACGGGCTTGTGTGGTAGTTACACTGCCTCGTGCTATAGTTTATATCTGGCAAAAAACAGTTTATTGTTACTAGGGATGTGACACGGCCCCGTGTTACTCTTGCAGATAGTAGAAAACTAAAAGAAAAAGAAGAAAACCTAAAAAGAAAAAAAATTAGAAAAGTAAAAAAAATGATTAGGCCGCCGATTTTAAACTTTCTTAAATTCCTTGTGTCAACGGTGCCAAAAACTTGCTACGTGTTGAGCGTGTACGAATTTTTACTATATTTTTAGGTACCCCTTTTCACTCTTTTATCAAGTTTTAAATTTATAAAAACACGATATAAAACTATCACTCTCTACAACACGCTAGGGAAAGTGCACCCATCGTTGGCGTAGTATAGTGATGGTAAGATACCGAGGTCGTCCAAGGACACAAGAGCTTTTAATACAGGAAAATATCATCGACGACTAATCTAACCAAATTTTAAGTATATATTTTCAGTGAGTAAAACAAAAGAAACTAAATAAATAAAATAACAAATAGACAAGGTAGAATCACTTGGACCTAACTTGTCATTTATGTATCCTTTGATAATTTTTGCACTTTGGGTTTTTAAGAGATTATCTTAGTTATAATGGCATTTCCCTCTTTGGAGGCAATGCCACCCTCAGCCATATTGGTTTGAGTCAGTTTAAAGTTTTAATAGTAGTTTATTTATAAGAGATTAAAGTCGTTCTTACTTCCCCCGATTTGATGCTATGTGTCTCAAAGGAAATCCTAATAAGCTTTAATCAAGTACTCGTGGGATCTATACACTGAACGAGGCAAGAACTTTACCCAAACCACCCTTCTAACCCCTTTTCAGGCAATTAACGCGCTTTATATAGACCGTAAAGACAAGAATGAGTGAATTAACAAAACATGAAGAGATGATAGAATAAAGTTCACTTTCAATATAAAAAACTAGTTATTAAAGTCACTAATACATACCAAATTAAAAAGTTACCAAAGCTTGGAAATCAAAAGTAAATATAAATAAATTGTCTTCACCAAGTGATGTAAAAGATTAGCCAAGCATGGCCTTTTTTTGACAAAAACTCTTACGATCAACCGTGGATCCCTAGACTACTACACACACTCTAAGGATGTATGATGGTGGTATTATGGTGGTGGAATGGTGACAGGTGTGACAGAAGTGGTTTGCCATGGGATGAGTTGCAAGTGAACCAAGCACCTCTATTTATAGCTAAAAATGATAGGTTTACACGGCTCCGTGCCTTGAAGGCACGGCCCCATGTCCTTCTCCTTCTTTGTCTTCATTTAATGCACTTGTCAGTCCAGATGCTCACACAGCCCCGTGTGTCAATGGCACGACCCCGTGGTCCTTGTACTTGCTGTACGAACCCAAATTTGTAAATCTGAGAGTTAACCACGGCCCGTGTCCATGAGACACGGCCCCGTGTCCCTTATCTGCTTCTATTTTTATTTTTCTTCAGCGAATCTTGAGTGGGGGATGGCCCATGCCTGGCAGGCACGGCCCGTGCTTGGCTTCTGGCTTGATATTTTTGGTCTTGGTCTTTGGGTAAAGCTCAGAGGGTCGGTATAGTGTATCAACTTCCTTTCTTCTGTATTTATGTTGGTTTTTGCCGTTAATTTGTTCCTTTCGTACAAAATCAAAAGTATACAAAGAAACACACTTTTTTCCAACATTAGTACTAAAAAGGGTTTTTTATACCTTATTTGATATAATTTATATGTTTCATTTGGTGCATATCAGTGAAGGAAAGAAGAATTGGAGGTTGATCAGAGTTTACGATTTGATGTGGTTGGTGAATCTGTCAGAAAAAGATGTTGATGTGTTATTCTGGAATCAATTCTTATTCGACGCACATGATATAGTTCAGGCATTACAATTTCAGCGTGTAGTTCGAGTTTGTTTTTATATGAAATCCATTTACGTCGTATGTGGGAGATCAAATGGAGGAAGTTCGAGAAGAGAGAAAGAAAGAAGGAAAGTAAGAGAAGGTGGAAGATAGACGTAAGAAGGCATCTATTACAAGGTTTAAATACATGAAGCCACCTGTTATAGATCAATCTAACCGAAGAAGCTTTGAGGAACACAGGAAGGAATATAGAAGACAAATAATTGGGATAGATTACTAAAGGTTTTTGAAGACCACGAAGATAAGACTGGCCTATATATTGAGGTCATGTGGCGCATGACTTGATAACTTTCACATTTGGTCTTGGAGAGCATTTTGTCAAACATTGTATGTCCAAATGTTATGCTGCCCAAATTAATATAAAAGAGATAGATTATGAAATCCGAAGTCTTCTTTTACTTTGAAATGGATTCTGCACATTTTCGTGTGGTATATATATCATATTATGTGTTTTTACACATCAAACATGATCCTACGTAAACGTTAGGATTTAATTAATTAAACCTAATCTTAAATAAAATATAATAAATGCTTTTAGTAAATAAAGTTTATGTAAGGCCCCGGTTAATAGGACTTAAAATAAAATATATTATAACCTCCCCTAACATACTAAACTAACTAGGAATGTTTAATCTCGTTAATAGGAGGTAAAGTTTGTGGAAATAAGTAGGTTGTGACCTACTAAATAACTAACAAAACATGGAGGGACTGAAATCACACATCCTTGATTGTTGAAAATATAAACGAATGAAAAATAAAATAAAACAAAACACACACATAGTGTGTGTGTGTGTGTCGACCAAAGAGAGTGAAAGAGAGAAATCTTCTCTTTCACAAGAACTCATGAAATCAAGCCAAAGTCCTGGTGAAATTGTGCAATTCCCTTGCATGTTTGAAGATTTCAAACCATCTACCCCTTGCAAAACTAGGGTCTATGGTGAATCTGAATCTGTTTAATTTAAGGTCATATAGGTTTTGATCAAATGATGAGATTGATTATGTATTGATGTTCAGAGTCATCATACTTGCTTGAATATGTAAAATACATAAACAATTTAGAGATTTAAGTAAGTATTCATATATGTCATGTAACGCCCTGCTTTTTCATACTTTCCTTAATTAGAAAGTGTTGCTTGTAATTCTATTTTTGGAAATCTTGTATTCTTGTATTCGTCGTTTCATTGTAATCATTGTAAAATCTGAGACTTGGATCATAATAAAATTCATATTTTCTTTACATTCATGATTATACACGTTTCATACTTGTTCATACGCTTGGATTGATTAAACATATCATACTTCATGCATACTTTGTGCTAAATACGTTAAACATGCAAACACGAGACTTATATGAGAAACTTATACAAATTCGATACTTAAACATGCTTAATTATACTTGGTTATGTTTGATTTATGATTCTATTTCATATCATACCCTTATATATGATCCTTTGTGCATAAACCACCTTGAAAACCCCTTAAAACATCAAATATGGAAGCATGGGGGGGTGTTTTGTACAAAAATCAAACAATTTCACGAACCCGTGGCTCTCACCGGCCGCGACCCGGCCTCCTTACTGCCTTGCGGCCCGCAACGAGGTCTGATCCGTAGCCTGTTGTAAACAACTCACGGATTGGGCCAAATTTTGTGTGTTCTTGAGTTGTTAAGTGTGTTTCTTGTATTAAATTCTCACAACCAACTTACCCTAACACTTCCCTATAAAAGCCAACCCATTTCCACACTTCCTCCACTTTACAAACTCATAAATTCACTCTCAAATCAGTTGAAATCAGTAGCGAAAGGCAGAAGATAATCATATTTGTATTAAGGCACTTAAGTGAGTATAACTTCTTCATTTCTCATTCTTTTTCCTTGATTCTTCTTCTTAATCACTTGGAACAACCTTAGGGATGTTTCCACAGGTTTTCCATGGAAAACCAAGGTCTGGAACATCACCAAAACAAGCTCCAAAGTGATATAAACTTTCTGTTTTGATTTAAACTTTGTTAAACTACTTAAACTTGAGGTTTATCACACACATTCCTATCTCCTTATGCTTATAATCACATCTATGGTTAGTTGGGCTTAATAACAAGGTTGTGACAAGTAAAATCAGAGGTTTAAACCTCATAAATATTCTGTTTTGGTTAGGGTTTAACCCACAAGTAGTGTACAAGCTTAAGGCTTGTAGTTTGTGTGATTATAAGGTTAGCTTGGGCTATCCTACTTGAAAATCTACACATTGCTTGATGTTTTCCTAGATTAGTTATAGTTATTTCATTCTTTTTTTGAATGTTCATGACCCTCCTTGTTGCCTATGATAACAAGTGTAGTGGTGAACACCAAAGAGGTACCTAAATGGAAGACTTGTCCTTCCTACCTCATGCATGACTTATATGATATACAAAGAGGTTCCTAAGTGGAGGATTTATCCTCCTACCTCATGCTTGACTTATATGACATTATGATATATTATATAACCTATATATTATCTAAGTAACTAAACTTTTGATGATGAACTAGTGGTCATTTATCAAATGTTAAGTTACATCATCTAAGACCATAATAACTTGTCACGATTCTAATGGGCATTTTGACCCATGAAAACATTGAAACTTTTTTGAGTTTCATAGTATCAAGGACAAGTATTATGTGTGCTAGATGATTACTTTCTCATATGTTCTTTGTATGTAATTTAAACTCCGAATCTTTGATCTTCCGTTAACTCCCCATACTCACATACCTATGTTTCTTCGTATAGAAGGACAAGGTGCTCCATTCTAATCAACCAACTCTCATGGGATTATCAAATGGAAAGCTTGCAAAACCGTGAGTATACTCAATCCCATTTTCCTTTTTACACTTTGGGTGCAACATGTATGTTATATAAATCACATGACACTTAAACTATTTTAATCTCTATCCATGCTTAACATGAAACTATATGATGCTTGTTAGACTTGTATGCTATGTAAACTATTTGTGTCGATATATGCTCATTAACTTTGCTAGCCTCCCTTAACAATTATAGCGCTATAGGATTAACGCATCACCCCCGAAACTTGGGGTATTGTTAAGATAAACATGTTAACCTCTCTTTTTTCCTTGGGATATGCAAAATTAACGCGTTGGATTCTTGGGTTTGAACATATAGTACACCGTTTCAGCATATTTGTAACTTGCATATTATGATTCATGTTGGATACGAGACTTTAAACAATTTTATTCTATATAATGCTATGTATGAAAACTTGTATACTCGCCAAGTTTTGTTGATATACTTTAATATTTGTTGCAGGTTGATAGCCGAGATGATGTTGTGAGAAGAAACGAGATTTAGGTGGACTTAGAAACACATCTAAATTTATTTGTCATTTTGATGCTATGTTATGAAACAATGTTGTTTTATTTGGATCCTTGTATGACATTTTTAGTCTTGATATGAAATTTGAATTTAATTTATATTGTCACATAGTGTTATGAAGTTTTGAGAAATTTGTTCGTCTCATCCTGATGTTTCCGCCATCGGTTGGGGTGTGACATGTCATGAAGTGAGTTTTGATGTTAAGATGAAAATTATGTTGTGATAGTGATATGATCATCATGTTTACTAGCATATGTGAGAAACTTGAATAATTTCAATGTTAGTATAAATGTCTAATTATATGGTGAAATAGGTTTATACATAGTAATGAAAATCCCATATTCCATATATATAATTGATGAATTAGCATATGATAATTGAAAGTTTTTGTAGACTTGATGTTCATGAGTATATAAACTTGTTGAATTAAATGAAATGTGGTGATTTTGGTTGAAAAAATTAGCTAAAATGATATCCTAAAAAGTGATGCCCATCAAGTATAAGATAAAATGCCTAAATAAGTTTTATGAACTTGTTAGTGCATTTATGTGTGTCAATTGGCAGTTCGACTTTTTAAATGTTAAACCGACCTATAATAGAATCGAATGATAATTGTGGTATAAAAGTCCATAAGGTGTGATGATCATCATATAAGATGACTAATCGAACCATCTTGTGAATGCTATATGATAGTTTGACACTTGACAAGTTCGGTGGGTACTTGGGAAGGAATTGGTCAAGTGGGTCGAGACGCGAGAAAGCATGATCGAACGCAAGGTAAATAAAACTTACACCTTCTATAATAGAATCACTAATTAAGAAATATGAAATAGACGGAAATGAACATGACTTGTTAAAGTCGAGACCCATGGTGAAGGCCAAATGGTTCAAAGTGGGTAAGATTATGTTAGATCACAATTTGGTGATTGAATAAAGAATTTTAAAACTTGGACCCTAAGGTATAAACCAAAATGGGTCAAACGAGTAAAAATAAGTTTATGATATAAAACACTTGTTGACGTGAACCGAAATAGGTTGAGCGGGTAAAAATATAGTTTTTGGAATAAACACTTGCTGACGTGAATAGAACGGGTCAAATGAGTAAAAATAATTTTTTGATATAAAACACTTGCTGACGCGAACCGAAATGGGTTGAGCGAGTAAAAATTTAGTTTTTGGTATAAACACTTGCTGACGTGAACCAAAATGGGTCAAACGAGTAAAAATAAGTTTTTGATATAAAACACTTGCGGACACGAACTGAAATAGATCGAGAAAGTAAAAATATAGTTTTTGATATAAACACTTGATGACGCGAACGAAAACGAGTCAAATGATTAAAAACAAGTTTTTTATATAAAACACTTGCTGAAGCGAACTGAAATGGGTCAAGTGAGTAAAAATATAGTTTTTGGTAGAAACACTTGTTGACGCGAACCAAAACGGGCCAAACGAGTAAAAAAAAGTTTTTGATATAAAACACTTGCTTATGCGAACCGAAATGGGTCGGGTGAGTAAAAATATTGTTTTTGGCATGGTTGTAAAACAAGGTTTCCACGCCCGAGTACTCCCTGGGTAGTCGCTAAAAGGTAGGCTGCCGATGCGACTTTCTCTAACCCTGCCTATTTACTCGGAATCGATCAAACGCGGTCAAACTCGGTCAAAATCGGATCTAGTACGCCAATTTGGACCGAGTTTGACTTAAAAAATAATAAAACATAATTTATATGACTATCATATTAAATAATGAATATTATTTTCACGTATTTTGTTATAAATATAAGTAAATTTATGTTATTAGACTTATATTTAATTTCTGAAAACTAATTTCTTTATAACTTAACATGTCCGAGTACTCCCCGAGTACTCTCCGCCTATGCTGAGTACACTCAACTCCCCGGTCGACTGATTAGGGAGCGCCTAACGACTTTTGCAACCATGGTTTTTGGTATAAATACTTGCTGAGGCAAATCAAAACAGGCCGAGTGAGTAGAAATAAGTTTTTAGCGAGTAAAAATAATTTTTTGATACAAAACACATGCTGACACGAACCAAAAGGGTCGAGCGAGTAAAAATAGGTTTTTGTTATAAACACTTGCTGACGCGAACCAAAATGGTTCGAGCAATTAAAAAGGACATGTAAAACATATGTTAATGATTAAACTAATGATTGTAAAAGGAGACCTGATGACGTAAGTCATAATGGGTCAAATAAGTGATATCGCAAATAAATCACAAGTTAGTGATTTAAACGATATAAGGACTTGTTTAGTTGTCTAAAGAATAAACCAATAATAGAAAAAAAGACCGAACGGGTCAAATGGTGATGATATCACCATTTGAGCGTAGTATTTAACGCATGTTATTGTTAAGTGTCATACTTACATGTAAGCTTATTATATGGGCAAGTATTGCCATGACTAGTAAAAATAATTTTCAAGGTATTCAAAACGGGTCATTGCTTTGACCTGCGCCAAGTATGGTTATGTGTCAAACTCTTGGTGAGGGCTTATGGTCCGATTAGAATTGCTTGAGTCAAGGGTGGACACTAGATCATCTTAAGTGAGGTATATTATGTTTTGGGGTAAAACAACCCGTAGAGCCGAGAACATGTCCTTGACGCAAAATATGACTAATTGAGTTTTAAATCACTAAACGAATGGAAACTTCTATGTTCTTAGGAACATAATAAATCTAGATGGGATGACGAGTTAAAAATGTTGGCTAGTTTTTAATCTAAACTTTAAAAGTTTCCCGGTTGTAAAACAGACCAAAATTGACTAAAATGCCCCTGGATGAAATAAATGAAAAAGATAAGGTTTGTCTAATGTGAATGACCACAATCAAGTTGTGGTTAATGGAAATAATTAGAGTGTTGGTAAGAAAGTAGGAGGCATGATTTAGAATGCAAAATGCCTCCTAAAGGGTCGGTTGGATAACTAACTTCAAATTGAAAGAATGTTTTAAAAAGTGATGACTGCCGAACAGGTCATGCAAAAACCTAATTAACCTAGGTAGCTAGGGTAAGCAGGGTATCGAATCCAGATGAGTCTGGTGAAAAGTGTTATGAGTCAAGTAGTAAGAACTAATAGCAAAAATGTAAACTTTGGTTGTTTGAGAGTTTGATTAAACTAAAGAATTACTAAAACAAGTTGTAAACAATGGGAGAAAACAATGGTTCCTCTGGATTTTAGATTCAAAGCAAACGTTGATTATGTTTTTAATTGTGACAATCACATAGACGTGATTGTTTAATTCAATTAACAAGTTGTGATTACCTAAAGACTACTTACTTCGATTGAAAAACAATATAAGGTTATCATATAAGCAATCAATTGAATTTACCAACCCTAATCGTTACAACAATTTAATTGAATCAGAAATAAAGTAAATGAATCAGAAATAAAGTTTAGATAACCCCAATCGTTACAACAATTTAATTGAATCAATAGGTAAAAAGCATCGAATGCTTAGATTACCACTGTTCACAAACTATTTCAAACATATAAAAAACATTAACTTACAAGAATCTTCCACTCGGAGGAAACCATAAAAAGATTAGCCGCTCATTGTAGTTGGTTGATCTTCAAATACTTGATAAACGGCTGAAACCATCTACAATATTATATATTTGATGAGAATAATGATGATGGCTTGATAATGTGATGTTGTTGCGTGGATTATGCTGCCTAAAAAATTGTTTGTACTCCCAAAGTCTACTTATAAGATGTGTGTGTCAGAATGATGATATAATCATCATGTGCCCATGAAAATTAATGCCTTTCACATGTGTTGGTTTTTGCAAAAATGCCTTTCACATATGATCATCGATACTTGGCTCCTTGACGAACCTCTCATGTTCGCTTTTTCCAGATTTATTTAATTAGGAAGCTGATAAAAAGGTTTCGGTGGCCGAGAGGTTCAACAGCATAAGCAGCGAAGGCGGGTATGTTTGGAATTGGAATTCAGATATGGCGTCATCAGATCTACATTCCAGTCTCGAGCAGTTGATTAGATTGCTGGATAACGTCCATATTTCGACCGGAAAGGCCCGATGGAAGTGGTCTTCCAATTCGGCCGGTTCTTTCTCGGTTAAAGAGGTGAAAAATTTGTTGAAAGAGGAGCAAGTGCAAGATAACAGTTATGTTTTGGAATGGTGCAATTGGATTCTGGCCAAAGTTAATATTCACGCTTGGAGGATGGAGATGAACAAAGTCCCCACTGCCGAAGCTTTAAAGAAGAGAAATATCGGAATTATCGACTTGTCGTGCCCACTTTGTAATTCTGAAGAAGAATCGGTCGACCATATATTCATTGCCTACTTCATTGCATTGACTGTGTGGAACAGAGTAAGTACTTGGTGCAATATTCCCAACTTTTTCGCGTTTTCTCTACAAGATCTCCTTTCAGTTCACAATGATCTTGGATTGTCGGAGAAGAAAAAGGACGCGGTTCAAGGTATTATTATTACCAGGTGTTGGAGTCTTTGGCGAGCTAGGAATAATGTTAAATTTTCTAATTCGCCGGTTAGATTTGATAGTATCATTAGCGAAATTAAGGCTTTAAGTTTTCTTTGGTTCTCAAATAGATCGAAACATAAAGGTGTAGATTGGAAGGATTGGAGTTCATTTGTAAATATGTAACTTTGTAGTTTTCTTGGTCGGCCCATCTTGGGTCGTTGTTTTGTTGTTAATGAAGTTTACCTTTCAAAAAAAAAAAACTAGGGTTTTCCAAACCTTTTCCTTTTTTTTATTCTACCTTAATAATCGTGGAATATAAGAATGATAGTGTTTGAATAAAATAATAATAGCCTCCCACCTAGTGACGTCCAAGAAGTCTCTCCACATGCATTAGGGTTTGAACCCTTTTAATTGCCTTTGAAAATCAAACGTGTGCTGCCATTTAATATGTGTCGTAATCTATGTTTAAGACCGTAGGTTACGTTGTATTCTGCTGGAAATACATGTGCACCAACCGTAGACCACACATCATGTCTCGTATGCTACGTTTTGAGTTCGCTGGAACATTTTTGTTGAACATGAACAAACCGTAGGCTACGGTCACAAGACCTTAGCTTACGTCGCTGATCATAACTCCAAATTCAGCTTCATTGCATCTTTCAAAAAATGACCACCAAGCCCTGCAACTTAGTTATTTCGTGTTTCTTATGTTTCTAAACTATCTTGAAACCCGAAATACGTTCCGATCACTTCAATATGTCTCGATTATCATCCTTATCATTTCCGCTTCATCACTGAGCTCTCCAACTCTACTGAATTAGGTGATTAACATGTAAAACCACCAACACTCGTAGTTATCACATTCTAGGCGTAAAATCACGTAAACGGTAATAAATCACACAAGATAGGCACTTTAACACTCAGGTTTCACATTCTCTATCACATCCCCACACTTATTATTTTTCGTCTCGAAAAATTATTTGCAATGGAATCACAATCAAATCAATGGCTTTCAATTTATATGGTTATTTTATTAACAAGTCTAATCACACATTAACTAAGATTGTAGGTATACGGTCCACTTAAACCCAACCACCGGTTTCAAAGCCCTTAATCATGATTCTTTAAGTTCAAGTGCATTATTCATCTATGGGTCTCACACTCAAAAGATTACATTGCCACCTAATCCCATTTCAAGCTTATTAGATTACTGTCTTATATAACAAACTTTTATGTATTTCTTATTAAATTTATGATGGATAATGGCTGATGGTTTCAAGCTTCGACATGCTTTTGTATACGATCAACTTAGAGGAAATACCCCACCCGAGTCACCATCCCAATGGTTAATGCCATAAGCCTCACATATTTTTGTTCTAACTCCACCAAGAAGATATGTACCACATGAGTCACCATCCCCATGGCAATATCATAGGATTTGTCAATACAAGCTAGCTCAATAGATGGATATATGGAATTTTTTTTCTCGGGCGCCACCTTGTTTTCGATTTAATTTCATAAAAAGAAACAGAGTGCCATTTAAACGGAATACTTATAAGCTTTTTATTTATAACAGAATCCCTTATACTCTCTACAGTTCCGGTTTTACTATAACTCCTAAGGCGAGAACCTACAAGATTCCTAATATTTAAGTATTTTATATCAATCCTAAGGAACCTTTCAACCGGCTGGGTCTACCCACATATCCTAAATTAGATGCGTTTTCGGCCGTTTTATTATCTCATATATATAATAATTGAAAACCAACAATCTAATTATACCTATCATTTTCCATTTTATGCAAAAATCTTTACGAAAGATTTTCAAATTTTTCAATTTTTTTCAATTTTTAGCAATTTCAACCATTCCAGCATTCAAAATCATCAATCCTACCAACCGTCTCTCGAGTTACCACTTCCCCATACTTGGGATACATCATCCCCAATGTATGGTGCAATCTATAATCTAAACCCGAGAGATACCACCTACACCAACCATGAACGGCTTAAAACCTAATCGACTCAAAAAATAAACCATTCCCAACACAATGACTCACACCACCAAATGCACAAATAAAAATAAAAGACAAGATAGAGAGACACATGGACCTGGTCATTCAATCAGTAAGTGTCGATAGTGGTGCAGCGGCTGTGATCTAACAGGGACGTACATATCTCTTGGATTCTTTGATATCTCACTGGGGTTGTTGCCAAACATCCCCACACATGAATCATTACATCCATGAGGATTGAAACGAAGTAACCTACCAAAAACACAACACGCACCAAACAATAGAAAACTTTACATCCTCAGGCTGCCTCCTGAGAGCGTTAAGTTTATAGGTCTTCAGCCAGACCGAACCTACTGTGCTCAGGGTGGCTCAGACGCCTGCTTTCCTCCCCACTTCTCTACGTACAACACCATCCAGTTTCTTGGGAGGTTTGCAGTTTCATGCCATTTGGGGTCAAATGCAGCCTCATTGCCCCATCTAATCCCACCATCGGGTGCTTTTCTTTCATCCACTCTCTTTCTCACTTCCGCCTCCTTCGCCTGGCCTCCATTCGTCTCCACCTTAAACATCTGGGATTCAATACCACTCGCATCTAACGTGCTCTTGCTTACACATGTAACAAAATCATTAGTAGCAAACGTATGACTCAAATAATAAAGAATATCGTAAGTAATTAATTTTGAAGACACATTGAAACATAACTTACGGTCCTTGTAGCTCATAGTGACTAATCTATTTCTGCAGTCGATCTGTGCATTGGCTGTCTGCAAGAATGGGCGACCCAAAACTACCTGTAGCTGCTCGTATGTGCTCGATGGTGCATAATCTATCAGCATAAAATCCACTGGGTAGTAGAATTCGCCAAGCTGAATCATCACATCCATCACAACCCCTTGGGGTTGTTTCTAACTCGCATCAGCAAACGTAGCCATGCCTTCGACTGCATGTAGAGGACAAAAGTCATATTGGTCATACAGGCTACCAGGAAGTACACTCATCCCCGCTCCATAATCCAACAATGCATTGTGGATTTTGAATATCCCATCTCGGATTGGGATAACCGGCTCCCCGGGATCGCCTCCACTGTTTCCCTCACTTGTTACAGTCACACCTGTAGTCACTTGAGAGATAGAAGAAGTTAAACATTTATAATGTAAAGCATTTTTAGGAACTACAATTAACCCGATGATTGGTATATTCTTTACACTCTTGGGGTTGTTTTGAGTGTCACTATGCAACTTCCCGTTCTACTTTTTCAACGCAACTATCTCACTAGCCAGCTGCCCCATCTGTGTCATCAATGATTGGATGGCTTTATCTCTGATCTCATCCTTTTGCTTTCTAGCTTCATCCAATTGATTACTTTTTTGCATTTCTTGTTGCATGGCCTTCAGCAATTCCATGATTTCGTTATTGCCCTAACCATTATCCTACTGGTAGCTTCTTTGATAACCAAAAGTGTTGCCCCTTTGAAAATTTTTCTGATTATGAAGCTGAAAAGATTGGTTGCTACCTTGGAAACCTGAATACCTGTTTCCATTTCCTTACAGCATGTTCACCTCCTGTTGCCTACCGACTCTACTAGGGCAATTATCAGCTATGTGTCCTATATCCCCACAGTGACCACACATGTCATACATTTGATGTTGCCCTCCTGACCCTACATTAGCCATGTGCTGCTCTAACTTCATTAACCTCTCATCCTCACCACTATTCATCTCACCCACGGCCTTAACAGTGGGATGCCTAGACCTTCTTTGAGATTGTACTTTCCTCTTAAAAGTGATTGCCCTTCTTTTGAGATACTCTCAGTCTACCTGTTCATCATTAGTACCAAATGTGCCGTTGGAAATAGAGTCTAAATCCCTGGCATCATCTTGGATCAAACCCTCAGAAAAAGAACTAGAAAAAGAACTGATTAGTTCCCACAGTTGTATTTCATGATGAGGGCAATTAGTTAACAATAATTTAAAATGAGTAAATGCCTCATCGAGCAACTCACTTGGCTGCTGTAGGAAGTTCCGGATGTTCTTTCTAGCATCATTAGTTCGTTGAGTAGTGTAGAACTCATCCAAGAATTGTTGTTGCATTTCTCGCCAGGTACGAATGGAAGCTGATGGCAATGCTTGAAACCATTGTTGCGCTTTATCTTCCAAAGTGAACTGGAAAAGCACTAGTTTCACATTATCTAGAGTGAATCCCTATCCTCCAATCGTGTTGTACCTCGCATCATATGCCGCCAGATGCATGTAGGGTTCTTCAGTGGCATTCCAATGGTATTCAGGTAAACTCTGTATAGCTTAGGATCTAACCTCAAAATTTCTCCCCAACAATTGTGGAATCACTACCGCAGATGGGTTGTTCACTATAGCAGACCTAAAATGACTTTCCACCCCTCTAACCGGTCCTCCCTCAAACCTCCTTCGGATGCCCTCAGGGTGTACTTATCTAACAAGGTTGTTCCTAGGGTTTGGCCTCAATGGAATGTTAATCGGTTGTTGTTGGAGAGGCATGGGTTGGAGCTGTGGAGTTGAACCTCCGGATAAGCTTGATAATTTGGTTGTAGATAACCATATTCAGCCTAATTTTTCCCTTGATCTAACTGCTGCTTCCCCCTCTTTTTCCTTAAGAATTCTTCAAATTCTTCATATTCGTCTTCATAACCGCTTTAAACGGTACCCTGGGTGAAACTAGGCCATGGTGGGTTTGGTACCATTTGCTGAAACAATGGGTTTTGGTTTACTTGTAGAGGTGGTTGCTGTTGTTGTTCTGTGTGAATAAATGGGGCTCCATCGGGAACTATTCTCACATATGGAGAAGAGTAATGAGTAACATATTGTTGGGTTAGAGGTTGACTCGGAGAAGAGGTTTAACCTTGTGGTGGTTTAAAAGAGTCAAACATAGGGAATGATGGTATTTGTGGGATTTATGTAGTGGTTTGAGGTTGAGTTGTGAAAGGTGGTATTTGTAAGGGTGTACTGGATGCGTAAAACAATCCAGTTTCGGTGACAGAGGAAGTGGTTGCAGGTATTGCATGCGCTGCCGTGACGGACTCGGCTGCTTTATCAGGGTTACTGATGTGTGTAAAATGCAACATATAAATTACATCAAATGAGGCATAAAACTAACCCTTTTTAGTACTAATGTTGGGAAAAGTGTGCTTTTGTCTTCCTTTTGTATTTTCAGGACCAAATGAGCTTAATTGAACAAAAGGAACAAATATGCAGCCATATCTAACATAAATACAATGAAAAGGAATAAACGTGGCATGCCCGACCCCTCGACATCATCTTCACAAGCAAAAGCAAAGAAATAAAAGGCTGACCACGCCCCCGTGCCCAGTGGACACGGGGGCGTGGCCAGATGTCTGCAGAAAAGACAAAGTCATAGAAGCTTCTATTCCCAGCACGGGGGCGTGCCCAGCTCAACACGGGCTGTGGTCAACGCTAAGATTCGCAGAATCTTGCAAATCTTGATAGTACAAATACGCTTCTACACACGGGGCCATGCCCAGCGAACACGGGGGCGTGTGGAGCTAAGACAGACAATTGCAATTAATGAAGAAAGAGAAAAAGGATGGACATGGGGCCATGCCCAATGGACACGGGGCCGTGTCTGGGCTTCTGTGCAGGCTATAAATAGGGGTGCTTGGTTCACTTCAAAGGCATCCCTTGGCAAACCACCTCTCTCCCACTTCACCCACACTCCACTACCATCACAGCACCCATATCCACCACCATCATCCATCATCCACCTTAGAGTGTGTGTAGAAGTCTCGGGATCCAAGATTGATAGTAAGAGTTCTTGACAATCAAAGTCCATGTTTGCCTAAGTCTCTTACATCACTTGGTGAAGTCAAACATTTAATGTAATACTTTTGATTTTTAATCTTTTCGCACTTTTATTTGGTTTTATATTAATGACTTTAATAACTAGTTTCTTATGTTGAAGGTGAAACTTCCTTATCATTTGTCTGTGGTGTCTTGGCGTTATTTTACTGTCTATATAAAATAAAAGATTTACACCATTCATATCTCTACGGTCTATATAGAGATATGTTGGCTACCTGGTCGCGGGTTAAGGGAATGGTATGGTAAGGTTCTTGCCTTGTTCAATGTATAGATCCTGCAAGGACCTATGTCAAGCTTACTAGGACCTCCTTCAATACCCACTGGTATTGGATGGCGGGGGTGCGAATGGCTTGATCCCCTCATATGTAAACTACTATCAATACATTAACCCGGCTACTTGGGATTGTATCCCTACTGACTCAAACCACTTAGCCGAGGGTAACGTCACCTTCAAAAGAGGGGCCTACCACATTACGCATTAATAACTTAATTAATTATCTTTCAGTATTCCGACTCTTTAGGATTGTATCCTTGCTGACTCAATGTGACAACTGTGCTCTGTAATCGATGTATAATATAAAACAATGTCAATTATCAATAAAACAATGTTCTTTGGTGTTATTATATGTGTTTTGGTGTTATTATGTGTGTATTTTTTTTTTGATGATTTTACGATTTGATTCGATTCCGATTTCAAGCTTTAAATCGCTTTCTAGAAGGTTATACGCAAACTGGTGTGTAAACGTAGTCAAATTAATGCGAAAAACACTCTGGAATAGTGACATAGGCTTAACATACCTTAAATAACCTCCACATAACTTAGAAATAAGTTTTGGATGGTCTGGTGTGTTGTAATCAAATTTGTTCGATCATAGGGACTAATTGTGTCAAACTGTGAAACTATATCGATTTGTATAGTAACGAACATTCTGGAACTTGATCATAAGTTAAACATACCCTAAATATTTTACATAGCTTAAAAATAGGCTTTGAGGGGTTCGGTATGCTAAAATAAACTTTATTGCTCAATAGGGACTAAAAGCGTCAAAAAGTGCACAAGTTTGCATTTTCGTGCATATCTTACGTTCTGAATATATCCAGACATCCAAAAATTTATGTAATCATTAAAATATTTTATTTTAGTGATTGGCTTGATAAAATTCCATTCGTCGCGTAATTTGGATCGTTTTTCACGTTCGTTCGTGTTTCGTCGTAATTAACCGAATAACGCAATCGTACGACTAAACGAACCGACATCCGAGATGTTTTTGAGCATGTTTCATGTTCCCTATACTTTAACTTCATTTTAGAGCCTTGAAATGAGGTTAACGGGGTTTAAACGCATCAAAAAGGACCATAAACATGTGTAGGGACGATTTCTGCCATTTTGGCAAAAATTTTGGATCTGGCACCTGGTGGCGCTGTGCCACCACCATCGGCCAATGCCGTGGTGCGACGCGAGCACCTCATCTGGGCAGATACTCCATTTTTGCAACAGCAGGTCCATTTTCAGCACTTAACTTGAAGTTTAGGGGCTATTTTATAACATTTTCAATACCGTTTGCTGGTTTTGGGGCACCCCAGTATCCCAAAACCATGGGCCATATGTGTACAGTCCAGATTGATGCTCGTTTATCAAGGAACAATCTTAACGGTTCTTGGTTTTCTATAAATAGCAACACCCACTTCACTCTCAAACTCACACCTTTGAATCTGAATTGGTTCTCTAAGTTGATGTGTTTATCACTTCATACCTGAGAATATTCGGATCAAAGCTTCCGTTCTTGGACCCGTTGTAAGTCCTCTTTCGTTCTTTTATGCGTTTTTAGCACAAAAGTCAAACTCTGTTTGACTTTCTACATTGACCAGTTAATGGTCAACACGAAGTTCGTTTGAACTTCGCAACGTGAGCGTAATCACGATGGTTATAGTCCCTCATGACTATACCTACTGATTACCACGTTGACTAGGCGTAGTGACGAGTCGTAGTTTCGGCCAAAATGCGTATTTATGTGTATTTTGTAACCAAACTACTCTTGGGTATCAAAACCGTTTGTTTTGATACCTAAACCTGTTTTCTAACTAAACTAAACATGTCTTAACATGTTTAGCTCGTCACTTTTAGTTTAGTGCTTGTGTAGAGTCGTAAGTCAAACGGACTAAACACCCGCTTAGACTTTCGAACTAGACCCGTTTGGTCAATCATTAGGATCCGACCAAACATGTTTAGTGACCATAGTTGTATAGGGAATAACCTTCCGAGGTTATACCTTATGGTCACTTAGTTTAATTAGTTGTATGATAAGTAGTTTATATGCCTTAGGTAAATGACCAAAATGCCCTTTTTAGGCATAATTGGTAATTAAGCATATGTAACATAAAATTTTGTCACTTAATCGATTATGCAACATGTTTAGGCATATAATACTTGTCATATGACGACTTAGACGTCTCGAACGCGCGTTTGCACGAACGACGCGTTAAAGTGGCATAAGCTACCTTAATGGGTCGCAATGGGTCGAAAGCACTTAGGTTAGGTTCCGATCTAGAATGTAGACTTTGTTAAACCATATCACATGAGTTCCAACACTCATTTGGTTTACAAGACCTCATTCTATCCGATCTTCCGATTGAGGTGTCAATTTATTTACTAGTAATTCGATTACTAGGTGCAGCTTGATTTCTCTGGTTTACTTGAGTTTGTTGAAGTTCTACTGATTGGGGATACTTTGCACTTCATGTGAGTACATAGTTCCCCTATTTTACTGTTTTCAATTGTTTTGGGGTGATTCATATGTTAAACAATTTTCGAGGTTTAAACGATGGTTTCAAAAGCGATTAAAATGGTTTATACTAAATTAATAACGATTTCGATAAAGTGAACAAACTCGTTGGTTGTAGTTACATAACGAATGACATTCATTAGCATTGATCAAGCCGACAAGTATTAGGTTATGGTACCATAGGATCTGACAAATCCCGTTATCGTACTGCACCCATGGTTATGTGTGGGTTAGGTGGGTATTGACTGAATCTGATTATTAACTTACCCTTTGGTGGTTTGTTAATGCGAGAAGCAAGATAGTCGAGTCACGAAGGTTTGAATGTTATTAGCGAGACGACCAAAAATAGTTTTCACAATTAAAACGAGGATGATTTAAACGATTTAAACGAGATAACGATTTGAACAAGATTAAACGAGTTGGATAAACGATTGGTTTTTGGTTAAGTGTTTAGATAACGGGACGGGTGTAATATGGTGAAAACATGGTAGATACGCCGCTGGTACTTCTTATATATAAGTGTTTTCAACATATTACATACCGTGGCATTATTTAGTTCACTTGGGTAAACGATTTTGAAACGATGTCACATAACGATGTTTTCGAAAGAATATAAACCATACGAGATTTATTAAACGAGTTAATACGAAATGTTTTACAATTTGGTTTACTAAAAAAAATGTTTTTGGGTTAAGAATCATGGCTACAAGGTTTTATAAATTATAACCCGCTTGATTTGAGTTGGTTAATTTTCGTTGCAATATTATACTCTTTTCAAAACAAGGTTTTTAATAAGGTATTGCAACATGTAAACTAGCCATGAATCCGACACTCTTATAAAACCTATGTGCTCGCCAGCATTTCTTTGTTGACTTTGTTTTTACATATGTTTCAGGTGTTGTTGCTTGATGTTGATTGCTATGATGCATGAGTCACATAGGATCTGTACGAGGCCTTAGTGACATAATAACAGTGATAATCGATATGTAACTTGTTTGTTTCGTGTTAAAATAATGTAAATTACTTGATGAATAAATAAAATGAAACTTTTTGTATTCCATGGTTGTGAAACAATAATTCTGTTACAACACTCCCCGATGTTTCCGCCACGATTTGTTGTTTTACGTGGTCGAGGTGTGACAGAAGAGTTGGTATCAGAGCAAATGGTTATAGGGAATTAGGTTATTAGTAATGCTTTGACCTAGACTATAACTTTCTAGGACCCCAACGCGAGTTTTTCCTGCGTTTAGATTTTAAAACAAAACCGTCACCTACCCTTAGGTGATAATCACAACGAGAACACAAATATTGAATCTGCTTCGAAAATTAATCATCCATTCTAGGATGATTGATTACTAGGTTTTGAACCCTTCCAGTTTGACTCATTTTTGGCTTGGTGCCTTTTGGGTTTTCAAAATCTCGTCAAAGTTTGGGTCTAAATAATGTGAACACGTGTAAACTGGAAGAGTGAATGCCTATACCCTGAGTTTTCTATCTAAGGCTAGAGTGTTCATACAAATCCACATAATCGGACCAGTCACTCTTACCTGGGAACTCTTGGGGTGAGTGTTCACTTATAAGCGAGCATGTCTTCGCGATACGTTATTTTGACCCATTTACTTTGATTAGTCACTGCGTGTCGTTTGTTTATTCGAGGTAACGAACAAATGATCGCCTTCCTTGTGTTTTGTCAATATTTTCAATACCTCTTTTGTTTTTCCTGATTGTCAACCTCACTCGTTTCTCATATTTCCTTTTAGACAATGCCTCCTCAACGTGATGCACAATCTTTTACCGCTGAAGAAGTCACAGCCCTTGTCTCTCAGCAAATGGCTGCTGTGCTTCCAGGCGTTGTGACCCAAATCCATGAGTTATACAACAACAATAATAATAACAATGCACAGCGTAATTTCAAGAATTTCAATTCTGCTAAGCCGTTGAAGTTTTCTGGGTCGCAAGGAACAACTGCGCTCCTTCAATGGTTCGAATGTATCGAGAGCACATTCAGACATGTGCAATGTCTGAATGGGCGTAAGGTTGAATTTGCATCAAGTTTGTTTGAGAAGCGTGCTCTTACATGGTGGAACGGAGTAATGCGCGATAGGGGTGGTGAAGTGGCATTAGCACAAACATGGGAAGAGCTTCGAGCTCTCATGATGAAAGAGTTTTGTCCCCGTCTTGAGATTCGAGCATTGGAACGAGAGTTTGACGATCTAAAGCAAGATGAGGGAGAACACCGTGTGTATACGGATCGTTTTGAGGAGCTCAGTCTTTTGTGTCCTACTATGGTTACCCCGTTAGAGAAAGCGATAGAGAGGTATATCGATGGTTTACCCGATTCCATACAGGATATTGTGACTGGCATTAATCCTAGTACTGTTCATCACGCGATCGAGTTGTCTGCTACCCTGACTAAGTCTCAAGTCAGGAAGGGTAAACTTACCCGCAAGGGTGATAAGAAGAAGTCGACCGATTCTGTCACGGAAAACGGTAAGAGTAAGAAAGGTGAGTCGTCGAAGAAGTCGAGAAAGCGAAAGGATGCTCAGAATTTTGCAGTAACAGCTCAGAACCCTCAGAACCCACCGGCTCAACCGCCTGGGAAGAAAGTGTATGCTGGTACCGCACCTCATTGTAGTCGTTGCAACGGTCATCATGTTGCACAACAAGCTTGCAAGCAATGCACAACGTGTGGTAAACTTGGGCATCTGGCCAACATTTGTCGTCTGGGTCAGAATCAGGTTGCTCAGGTTCCAGCGCAGGTTCAAGGGAATGCTGCGAGATTCCCACTGGGTTCATGTTTCAATTGTGGAGAGTTTGCTCACTTCCGCAACAACTGCCCGAGGTTGGTGAATGCAAATACGAATCCGAACGTGAATGTCAACGCGAATGTGAATCCCGCTCATGGGCGAGCGTACAATCTGAATGCAAACGAGGCGAGGGCTGACAATGAGGTTGTCAATGGTACGTTTCTTGTTAACAATCAACCTGCATCTATTCTTTTTTATTCTGGTGCCGATAGAAGTTTTGTTTCGTTATCTTTTGAGCCTTTACTTGCGATACCTAGAACTAAACTGAGGAAACCCTTATCTGTCGAAGTTGCTACTGGTAAACCTCTTATTCTTGATTCTGTTATTCGTGATTGTCAGTTGAACCTTGATGACCATCTTTTTCCTATTGACCTTACACCGATGCAACTTGGGAGTTTCGATATTATCGTTGGGATGGATTGGTTAACCAAACATCATGCAGAGGTGATTTGTTTCGATAAGATTGTTCATATTCCTCTTCCGTCTGGCGATGTTCTGGAAGTTCGTGGCGAGAAACCTTCAGGTGGATTGAAGCTTATGTCGTGTACAAAAGCCCAAAGTTATTTGAGAAAAGGATATGTTGCTTTTCTGGCACATGTCACCGAGGAGAAAGACAAGAGCAAAAGTATTCGGGATATTCCGATTGTTCGGGATTATCCAGAGGTGTTTCCTGATGAACTGCCTGGTTTGCCTCCAATTCGTCATGTCGAGTTTCATATTGACCTTGTACCCAATGCCAACCCGATTGCGAAAGCACCTTATCGTCTTGCACCATCGGAGATGCAAGAGTTATCAAAACAGCTTTAAGAATTGTCTGATAAAGGATTCATTCGTCCGAGATTTTCACCTTGGGGAGCTCCTGTCCTCTTCGTGAAAAAGAAAGATGGATCTTTTTGAATGTGTATCGATTATCGTGAGCTTAACAAGCTTACCATCAAGAATCAATATCCCCTACCTCGAATTGATGATCTCTTCGACCAGCTGCAAGGTGCTTCATGCTTTTCCAAGATCAATATGCGTTCTGGGTATCATCAACTTCGTGTTCTCGAAAAAGATATTCCCAAAACTGCTTTCCGCACGAGATATGGGCATTACGAGTTCACTATCATGCCGTTTGGTTTGATAAATGCCCCAGCTATCTTTATGGACTTAATGAATAGGGTCTGTAAACCTTATTTAGCCAAGTTCATCATTGTGTTCATCGATGATATTCTCATTTATTCGAAGTCTCGGGCCAATCACGAGCAACATCTTCGTTTGACATTAGAACTACTAAAGAAGGAACAACTTTTTGCTAAATTCTCCAAGTGTGAATTCTGGCTTAAAGAAGTTCAGTTTTTGGGTCATATAGTCAACGAACAGGGTATTCATGTAGATCCATCCAAGATAGCTGCTATTAAGGATTGGAATACACCGACGACACCTACAGAGATTCGATCTTTTCTTGGTCTTGCGGGTTATTATCGTCGATTCATTTCTAAATTCTCGAAGATTGCGGTTCCACTCACTGCTTTAACTCAGAAGAATAAGCCTTTTGAGTGGAGACCTAAGCATGAAGAAGCATTCCAAACACTGAAACGGAAGCTCTGTGATGCTCCTATTTTATCTCTGCCTGAGGGAAACGATGATTTTGTTGTCTATTGTGATGCGTCCAACTTAGGCCTTGGTTGCGTTCTTATTCAATGAGGTAAAGTGATAGCTTATGCGTCAAGACAGCTGAAAGCTCACGAGAAGAACTACACAACTCATGATCTTGAGTTGGGAGCTGTGCTTTTTGCTCTCAAAATCTGGAGACACTACCTCTATGGCACGAAGTATGTGGTTTTCACAGACCACAAAAGTCTCCAGCATATTCTTAATCAGAAGGAGTTGAACATGAGGCAACGACGTTGGGTTGAACTCTTGAACGACTACGACGGCGAGATTCGCTACCATCCTGGTAAGGCGAATGTCGTAGCTGATGCGCTTTGTCGAAAAGAGCGAGTCAAGCTTCATTCTGTTCGCACTCTATCTGATCTTCAAACTCGTGTCCATCAAGCTCAACAATTTTGTGCTTCACAAAATTTGATAGGTAAGGAATTACCACATTAACTTAAGCTTAAGCTCGAAAGGAAAGACGGTGGTTTACTCTATTTCAAGGATCGTTTATGGATTCCAAAACAAGACGATCTTCGCACTTTATTGATGGACGAATCTCATAAGTCTCGATATTCTATCCATCCTGGTGCTGATAAAATGTACAAGGATCTTCGTACTCAGTATTGGTGGCCTGGTATGAAAAAGGATGTTGCCATGTATGTATCCAAATGCCTAACTTGTCTCAAAGTCAAGGCTGAACATCAACGACCTTCTGGTTTGCTTGTACAACCAGAGATACCAGTTTGGAAGTGGGAGAACATTGCTATGGATCTCATCACAAAGTTACCGCATACATCTGGAGGTCATGATGCTATTTGGGTTGTTATCGATCGATAACGAAATCAGCTCATTTTATTCTGATTCGCGAGGATCTATCTGCTGATAAACTTGCAAAGATTTATGTTGATGAGATTGTATCACGACATGGTGTTCCTTTGGATATCATTTCCGATCGTGATGCTCGATTTTCATCTCATTTCTGGAAGACCATGCAATCTGCTTTGGGAACCCAACTAAATCTAAGCACTACTTATCATCCACAAACGGATGGTCAATCTGAGAGAACGATTCAAACTTTGGAGGATATGCTTAGAGCATGCGTGATAGACTTTGGTGGTAATTGGGATTCTCACCTTCCACTGATCGAGTTTTCTAACAACAACAGTTATCATGCTAGTATTAATATGGCACCATTCGAATCTCTCTACGGTCAAAAATGTCGTTCACCTGTCTGTTGGAATGAGATCGGTGAAGCTCAGCTTACTGGACCTGAGCTCATTCTGGAAACAACAGACAAAATCAAGAAAATCCGCGATAATCTTGTGACAGCTCGAAGCCATCAAAAGAGTTATGCAGATATGCGACGCAAGTCCTTAGAATTTCAAGTCAGAGACCGTGTCCTACTCAAGGTGTCACCTTGGAAGGGAGTGGTGAGATTTGGAAAGAAGGGAAAACTTGCACCTCGATATGTTGGACCATTTAAGATTGTTGAAAGAATTAGAAAGGTTGCCTATCGACTAGAGCTACCTCCAGAGCTTGGAAATATTCATCCGAATTTTCACGTGTCCAATTTGCGAAAGTGTTTAGCTGATGCTGATCTTCACATTCCTCTCGACGAGATTCAAATCGATGAAACGATGCACTTTGTCGAGAAACCTGTGGAGATAGTGGACCGTACATTCAAACAGTTGAAGAACAAACAGATTCGATTGGTCAAGGTTCGCTGGGATTCCAAACATGGCCCAGAGTTTACTTGGGAACGTGAGGACCAAATGAAGGCGAAATATCCGCAATTGTTCTCACAAGCTTCCTCTAGTTAAAATTTCGGGACAAAATTTCCTGAAGTAGGGGAGACTGTGACAACTGTGCTCTGTAATCGATCTATAATATAAAACAATGTCAATTATCAATAAAACAATGTGCTTTGGTATTACTATATGTGCTTTGGTGTTATTATGTGTGTATTTGTGTTTGATGATTTTACGATTTGATTCGATTCCGATTTCAAGCTTTAAATCGCTTTCTGGAAGGTTATACGCAAACTGGTGCGTAAACGTAGTCAGTTTAATGCGAAAAACACTCCGGAATAGTGACACAGGCTTAACATACCTTAAATAACCTCCACATAACTTAGAAATAAGTTTTGGATGGTCTGGTGTGTTGAAATCAAGTTTGTTCGATGACAGAGACTAATTATGTCAAACTGTGAAACTATATTGATTTGTATAGTAACAAACATTTTGGAACTTGATCATAAGTTAAACATACCCTAAATATTCTTTACATAGCTTAGAAATAGGCTTTGAGGGGTTTGGTATGCTAAAATAAACTTTATTGATCAATAGGGACTAAAAGTGTCAAAAAGTGCACAAGTTTGCATTTTCGCGCATATCTTACGTTCGGAATATATCCGAACATCCAAAAATTTATGTAATCATTAAAATATTTTATTTTAGTGATTGGCTTGATAAAATTCCATTCGTCGCGTAATTTGGATCGTTTTTCACGTTCGTTCGTGTTTCGTCGTAATTAACCGAATAACGCAACCGTACGACTAAACGAACCGACATCCGAGATGTTTTTGAGCATGTTTCATGTTCCCTATACTTTAACTTCATTTTATAGCCTTGAAATGAGGTTAACGGGGTTTAAACGCATCGAAAAAGGCCTTAAACATGTGTAGGGACCATTTCTGCCATTTTGGCAAAAATTTTGGATCTGGCACCTGATGGCGCTGCGCCACCACCATGTGCCTATGCCATGGTGCGACGCGAGCACCTCATCTGGGATGAAACTCCATTTTTGCAACAGCAGGTCCATATTCAGCACTTAACTTGAAGTTTAGGGGCTATTTTGTAACATTTTCAACATCGGTTGCTGGTTTTGGGGCACCCCTAGTATCCCAAAACCATGGGCCATATGTGTACGGTCCAGATTGATGCTCATTTATCGAGGAACGATCTTAACGGTTCTTGGTTTTCTATAAATAGAAACACCCACTTCACTCTTAAACTCACACCTTTGAATCTAAATTGGTTCTCTAAGTTGATGTGTTTATCACTTCATACCTGAGAATATTCGGATCAAAGCTTCCGTTCTTGGACCCGTTGTAAGTCCTCTTTCGTTCTTTTATGCGTTTTTAGCACAAAAGCCAAACTCTGTTTGACTTTCTGCATTGACCAGTTTATGGTCAACACGAAGTTCGTTTGAACTTCGCAACGTGAGCGTAATCACGATGGTTATAGTCCCTCGTGACTATACCTACTGATTACCACGTTGACTAGGCGTAGTGACGAGTCGTAGTTTCGGCCAAAATGCGCATTTATGCGTATTTTGTAACCAAACTACTCTTGGGTATCAAAACCGTTTGTTTTGATACCAAAACCTGTTTTCTAACTAAACTACTCTTTCGAACTCGACCCGTTTGGTCGATCATTAGGATCCGACCAAACATGTTCAGTGACCATAGTTGTATAGGGAATAACCTTCCGAGGTTATACCTTATGGTCACTTAGTTTAATTAGTTGTATGATAAGTAGTTTATATGCCTTAGGTAAATGACCAAAATGCCCTTTTCATGCATAATTGGTAATTAATCATATGTAACATAAAATTTTGCCACTTAATCGATTATGCAACATGTTTAGGCATATAATACTTGTCATAGGACTAGTTAGACGTCTCGAATGCGCCTTTGCGTGAACGATGCGTTAAAGTGGCTTAAGCTACCTTAATGGGTCACAATGGGTCGAAAGCACTTAGGTTTGGTTCCGATCTAGAATGTAGACTTTGTTAAACCACATCACATGAGTTCCAACACTCATTTCGTTTACAAGACCTCATTCTATCCGATCTTCCGATTGAGGTGTCAATTTATATACTAGTAATTCGATTACTAGGTGCTGCTTAATTTCTCTGGTTTACTTGAGTTTGTTGAAGTTCTACTGATTGAGGATACTTTGCACTTCATGTGAGTACATAGTTCCCCTATTTTACTGTTTTCAATTGTTTTGGGGTGATTCTGTAGGATCGTAAAATGACCTTAACGAGTCGATCAGAGGCGTTCTACACAATATGAAAGGCGGAAACAGACATATTGTGTGTGATTCAGCAAGATATTCACTTTAAATGTCTTTCTGATTAATGTGACAAAGTTTTACAGCGAGACGAGACTTCGGCAGCACTTCGGCTCCGGAAACACACACACACAACTCAACTCAAACGAAATCAGGCAAAGACTATTTATAGGCCAGCTAATTCCGCTTGAACATGACTCAAGCGGAATCACAGTTCAAACGAGATTTGCATCCAAACAGAATTACATGTTCAAGCGAAATTAGCAAACCTAATTTCGTTTGAAATGGCTTGACACCTTCAAGCGGAATTACATCATGTAATTTCGTTTGAACTTGCCAGTTGACCTATTTTTGACAATTTTCTCGTTTTGCATATCCTGATCTATCTATATACATATAAGACTCGATACAAGACGAAGTCGACAGACGCATGCACCAACAGACTCCCCCTCGAATGTTGACGAGTCTTAAGTGTCGAGTCTTCAACGTCTTCAGTCTTTATCAGTCTGACTACTCTCTGAAGTATTTAACACTGTAAAGTTTCCTCAATCTTCTTTTTCTTTCTTGCAAAATCGTATCCTGGCTCTATGCTCCTCTTGATCAGGTCTCTTGATTCCTTAAGTTTATCAGCATCAGCAACTTCAGGATTGTAACCTGGCCTTCCTGCATATTCTTAACCCAGAAATAAATCTCACAAACTTAACATTTTGACAAATTTGTTCTCTGTTTATCACTTGTAAACACAAAAAAATAATAAATGATTTTACAATGTCAATCTCTGATGAACCACTTGAAAGAAAAACATTTTTCTTTTAAAATCTTTTCTTGTTTCAAACTAACTCCCCCTCACTGATTGTCATCATGTTTAGCACTTGGAATTTTGAAAATCAGCTCTCCAACATCAGTTGTCGAAAACCTTTTTGAATTTTTCAAAATTTTATGCTAAAACACACTAAAATCTTTTTGTATTTTTACTAAATGAAAATGCAGTAAAGAAATATTCACAGACACTATTTTTGTGAGTTTGTGTAAGATGACCATATCAGTTTTTGACAAGTCACAAGTACCGTTGAGCTTAGTTACACATTAAGAATTAAACAATTCACATAGATTGCCGATATACTGATCCACTTAAATTCTCAAACAAATTTCAACTGATTCAGGATATGAGTTAGGTGTATTAAGAACTTAAACTCATTCATGTGTCCCACCTCTTGAATATACTTCCGTATCCAGATCCCAATATTCTGTCTTACAGATGAATATACCACAGATGATATATGTAAGGGATTAGATGCGAAGGCCGTGAGAGCTCAGGTCAGAACTTCCGTTCAGCAGAGAGATGACGGCTTCGACTTTTGGTGGGTCCCCTTTAGAGGATCTTTTTTACAAAAGTACATGATTAGCATTTTTCAATGTTTCATCATTTTTTGTACTGAGGGCAGACTTTTATTTCAAGCAAGCGTAAAGTATTCTCCGGGGACTAGGCCATTGCTTCCGCAAAATCAGAAGTCCCGGGATAATACCCCAGATATCACTGAGTATAAAGACCTAGTATCTCAGAAAGAGGGATCCTTCAAACGAAATTTCAGGGGTTACCTATATATCCAAGTAGTGTTCCCCACGAAATAAGCAAGTTTGAATTTAAGTTTATATCCCGAAAAAGCTTACTAAATGTGTAAAAACCTATCGGCATATCATCAGTGAGACCATTTAACACTATTTAAACATTACATTTCTTTAGCATACTGTAACTGTCTACTGATGTACTATCATTTCATCTTCTTTGACACCAAAACTCATTTTGTATTTTATCATGTTTTTGTCTTTTTCAAATTTGCTAATGTTTTTGGATTTTCTGAAAAATCTCACTCCCCCTAAAATTCAAACACATTTAAAGGAAATTTGAAAACAAACTATACAAGTAAATTGACAACTGATATCAAATTACTTCAAATCGCCATCCACTTGGCATAAACAATCAGAACTCCCCCTTACAACAAATTATTTTCTCATTATGATTTCAAAATACTTAAGTTTATTTTAACCAAAATGAATTTTTCCGGAAAAAGTTTTGTTGATTTTACCACTTGTAGGTTAGGGGATCACTTCATCACCTTGTTCTTTAAACTATTTGAAAATTTTTAACAATTTTAAGATTCAAACATCACTTGTAGAAAATCAAGTACAACTTAATGTCCCTGATTTACCACTTGTAAGGATCAAGCCAAAAACCACTTGTTAGTCGAAATCACTTTCGTGAATTTCTCAAGAAAGATGCTGATACCTGCTCCACACTTACCAACCTGGGAGCTCCAGCAAGTCAGGATTTTATTTGTGAAAAACTGCCATCCAAGCCTGACCAAACTTGGATGTTTCCTCCTCAACTTCACTTGGGTAATAAGTTGATTTCTTTGTTTCATAAAAGTCCTTTACCCCTTTCACCTTTCCCTCGACCATTTTTCCAAAAATCTTTTTAACATTTCCATTAAACACTTTCTCAACATCAAATTCTTCCTTCTCAGAATATAATTGATTTGAAATCTCAACCTTTACAATTTTTGATTTAAAATTCTCAGCTCTCAATGGTGGAAAATGAACATCATCCATTGGAGGCACTGAGTTTTCATCATTTTTAACACCATGTGGCTCCTCTGACTTTGTGGAATCAGATTCATCGCCGGATTTTATATCTGATTTCTTAACAACCCACGCTTGGTTGTCAAGATTTCCCCTCTTCTTATAAAATCTTTTTGAACACTCACCGACTTCATATATTGAATTTTTAAACACTTTAAATCTTTCAGTTGGTGGTTTGGTTTTATCAACAACTTTTTCTTTGAGTTTTTCCGAGACTCCCTGTTTTGTGTTGGTTGCTTTTGGACAATTCCTGGCGATGTGTCCAACTTCTTGACATTTGTAACAAGTTCTAGTCTCTTTTTTCTGATGAGCTTCAGTTTTCTTCTTTTCTGCAAGAAATTCCTGATTTGACTGTCTCCAGAATGAGCTCTTCTTTTCATCCTCAGCAGAAGTACCAGAAACAAATTTTGTATATGTTTTAGAAATTTTCTCATTTTTATAATTTTCTGGTGGAATAAAACCAAGTCCTTTCTTTTTGAAATTACCGTTATGGTTTGGTTTCTTTTGATAACCAGAACCAGAGCTGTAACCTTTTTTCTTGTTTAAACATTGTTGAACTCTTGAGGTGTAAGAATTGGGTTTTTCAGAAAGATTTACATCTTTTATTTCAGAAATATTAATTTCTGTTAGTTTGAAAACTTTGTTTATCATTTCAGTTTTCACACCTCTTATTGGAAATTTTTTATCAAAATATAATTTGTCAGAATCATTCAAAGTATATGCAACTTCAAATGTTTCGTCATTCAAATTAGATTTTGACAACAAAAATTCTTTACTATACACCCGTTTTCCCGATGATTTTGAACTCCTGACAGACGAACTCGAACTCCTGGACTCGGACATTGACTCTGACTCCTCATCATTATCCAACACTTGATCGACCATCCTTTTTATTAACTCAGACTCATGATCTATGTCGGACGCTGTGAATATGATGTCAATATTGTCTGGTAATGCATCGGTTATCTCGGACTCTAACTTTATATTGATTGCCTTTTTTACTTGTTCTTCATTCGGTTTTCTAGGTGAATACCCTTCCCAAATTGGAGACGGACACTTGTTATAACTGACACTCTGTTCTTACCAGTATCCTTTTTCTTCGGCTTCTTGTCGTCAAACACTTGAAAACCAGCAACAGTTGGATAAATTCTGTCAATTAGGTAATCAGAACTTGAATAACTTTTCAGTAATCGTCTGATTCTTTCATTTTCAACTTTTTCAATTTCCATAAGTTTCGGGGGTTTTTGCAACGTTCCAGTTTCATTTTCCATGTTCATGTTCTTAGCAATTTCAGTCGGAGTAGTCGGGGATGTGGCAAACGCGTTGTAGAACTCTTCGTCCATGATTCGATAACACGGTTATCAAGACAAACACTTTTCAAACAAAATTAATGTTTCAAACAGTATCACTTCAAGCGAGATTAAACTTCAAACGAGATTAACCTGCACAAACAAACTTCAAACGAAATTAAATGTTTCAAACGGAATATCCACTCAAACGAAATACCAACTTCAAACGGAATCTCTAATTTCATTTGAACTAACTCTTCTTTCAAACGGGATCAACAACTTGAAACGAAATCACTTATTTCGTTTGAAACTTCAAGCGGAATTATTGATCTGAAACATAATTACCCTGATTTGAAGCGGAATCACCAAACGAGATTACGTTTTCAAACGGAATTAATCACCAACTTTCAAACGGAATTCCAATTTTTGTCAAATTGAACAGGTTATAGCTCGATTTTAGGTCCAATTTTCTCAAGGGTTTAATAAAACACAATTTCGCTTATGTTGTGAAAAATTCAGACCATTTTAACCGTCAAAACTTGTTCGATTAATAAAAGAAGATGTAGAAGTAAGAAAATGAGATGAAATCAAGCTGAAATTGGCAGAACTCCTCCTCCTGAGCTCTGATACCACTTGGGGGATCGTAAAATGACCTTAACGAGTCGATCAGAGGCGTTCTACACAATATGAAAGGCGGAAACAGACATATTGTGTGTGATTCAGCAAGATATTCACTTTAAATGTCTTTCTGATTAATCTGAGAAAGTTTTACAGCGAGACGAGACTTCGGCAGCACTTCAGCTCCAGAAACACACATACACAACTCAACTCAACTCAAACGAAATCAGGCAAAGACTATTTATAGGCCAGCTAATTCCGCTTGAACATGACTCAAGCGGAATCACAGTTCAAACGAGATTAGCATCCAAACGGAATTACATGTTCATGTTCAAGCGAAATTAGCAAAGCTAATTTCGTTTGAACTTGCCAGTTGACCTATTTTTGACAATTTTCTCGTTTTACGTATCCTGATCTATCTATATACATATAAGACTCGATACAAGACGAAGTCGACAGACGCATGCACCAACAAATTCATATGTTAAACGATTTTCGAGGTTTAAACGATGGTTTCAAAAGCGATTAAAATGGTTTATACTAAATTAATAACGATTTCGATTAAGTGAACAAACTTGTTGGTTGTAGTTACATAATGAATGACATTCATTAGCATTGATCAAGCCGACCAGTATTAGGTTATGGTACCATAGGATCTGACAAATCCCGTTATCGTACTGCACCCATGGTTATGTGTGGGTTAGGTGGGTAATGACTGAATCTGATTATTAACTTACCCTTTGGTGGTTTGTTAATGGGAGAAGCAAGATAGTCTAGTCACGAAGGTTTGAATGTTATTAGCGAGACGACCAAAAATAGTTTTCACAATTAAAACGAGGATGATTTAAACGATTTAAATGAGATAACGATTTGGAAACGATTTAAACAAGATTAAATGAGTTGGATAAACGATTGGTTTTTGGTTAAGTGTTTAAAGAACGGGACGGGTGTAATATGGTGAAAACATGGTAGATACACCGCTGGTACTTCTTATATATAAGTGTTTTCAACATATTACATACCGTGGCGTTATTTAGTTCACTTGGGTAAACGATTTTGAAACGATGTCACATAACGATGTTTTTGAAAGAATATAAACCATACGAGATTTATTAAACGAGTTAATACGAAATGTTTTACAATTTGGTTTACTAAAACAAATGTTTTTGGGTTAAGAATCATGGCTACGAGGTTTTAAAATTATAACCCGCTTGATTTGAGTTCGTTAATTTTCGTTGCAATATTATACTCTTTTCAAAACAATGTTTTTAATAAGGTATTGCAACATGTAAACTAGCCATGAATCCGACACTCTTATAAAACCTATGTGCTCGCCAGCATTTCTTTGCTGACTTTGTTTTTACATATGTTTCAGGTGTTGTTGCTTGATGTTGATTGCTAGGATGCATAAGTCACATAGGATCTGGACGAGGCCTTAGTGACATAATAACAGTGATAATCGATATGTAACTTGTTTGTTTCGTGTTAAAATAATGTAAATTACTTGATGAATAAATAAAACAAAACTTTTTGTATTCCATGGTTTTGAAACAGTAATTCTGTTACAACACTCCCCGACGTTTCCGCCACGATTTGTTGTTTTACGTGGTCGGGGTGTGACACTCAAACTACTGGGTTGAGGGTAACGTCACCTTCAAAAGAGGGGCCTACTACTATAACTAAGATAATCTCTTAAAAAGTGCAAAAGTGCGGAAATCATCATAGGTTACATTAAAGGCGAGTCGGATCCAAGTGATTCATCTTGTCTATCTATTTTTTTTTATTTTTTTTTCAGCATTTTTAGTTTTTATTTTTCATGTTTAAACCTTTTCTAAAACTTTTGATTTGATTAGACGTTGAGGATAAACCGGTACTAAAAGCTCTTGTGTCCTTGGACGACCTCGGTATCTTACCAACGCTATACTATGCTCACGATGGGTGCACTTGCCCATATGTGTGTTTAGTGTTAGTAGAATATCGTGTTTTATAAATTTAAAACTTGACTAAAGTGTTAAAAAGGGCTTAAAATATAAACAAAAATATATCACGCTACACATGCATCAAGTTTTTTGGCGCCGTTGCCGGGGAACACAAGGATTTTAAGAAAGTTAGGAATCAACGGCCTAATCGTTTTTTTTTTTTTTTCTGTTTTTTTTTAGATTTTTTCTAAATTTTTCAGCTTCTGCGGACTGCAGCACGGGGCCGTGCCCAGCATCCTTACTGGCAGTTTTTATTTTTCGAGTTACAGAAAGCTGAGCACGGGGCCGTGTCGATGCAGCATGGGGCCGTGTTGAACTCTCTAGTAACAGGGATCCGGAAAAAAAATTATTGTAACCACGACCACGGGGCCGTGTTCAGCTGAGCACGAGGCCGTGGAGAGACTTCTGACCAACAATCTTTTTGTTTTTATCGCAGAACTTGGAACCCAGATGCCGCACCTGAACTCCCTACGCAGTGCATGAGCTCCAGCTCCAATAAAGACATAAAAGAACCTCTAGACAAACCCGAACGCTTTCTAAGAAAAAGACTTAAAGCTAAAAATCAAAAGAAAGTTTTGGGGGACCCAATCCCAATGGCGGATCAACGTACCCTAATAGATTACCTACGACCCATGGTATTTAATCTTGGTGCCGCTATCAATGCACCGAATGTCAATGCCAACAACTTCGAACTTCGGTCGCTTTTGATTCAAATGCTCCAAAACTTCGCAACTTTCCAGGGGCTTGCGGACGAAGATCCTCACTTACATATTACCAATTTCTTGGAAATATGTGATACTTTTCGCATCAATGGGGCATCAAACGACGCCATCCGCCTCCAAATGTTCCCATTTTCACTAAAAGACCGAGCTAAGGCTTGGCTTAACACCCTCCCAGTGGGTTCGGTAAACACTTGGGATGAACTTGCCCAAAAGTTTTTGTATAAGTGTTTCCGTCCTTCTAAAACGACTAAATTAATGACTGAAATTAATACATACTCACAAGAGGACAGGGAATCCTTATATGAAACTTGGGAAAGATTCAATGAGCTATTAAGAAAATGTCCTCATCATGGTCTTGCGGTATGGCAACAAGTATCCACTTTCTATAATGGGTTGTTGCCACACACAAGACAAACACTTGACTCTAGCTCCGGGGGCCTTCTAGGTAATCGTCGCCCAAATGAAATTTATAATCAAATTGAGTAAATTGCTCAAAACAATTTTCAGTGGCACACCCCCCGAGGCACAAAATCTATTGCCCCGGGCGCCCATAAGGTTAACGAAAGCACTTATTTACAAGCCCAAATCGAGGCCCTCTCTTCAAAAATCAAAAAGTTAGAAATGGCAAAAACGGCCTCGGTTATCGCTTGTGAGGGGTGTGGTGGGCCACAAGAAAATTGGAGTTGTATGAAAGAAATGGATAATCAAACAGAAACGGTAAGCTACATTGATAATAGACCTAGACCGTCAGGTCCTCCAACGGGTACCTACAAACAAGGATTGCGTAACCACCCTAACCTTGGTTGGAGAGAACCCGGCAATAGTAGTAACCAACAAAATCAAAACCAACGAACAAACTTTCAACAACCAAGAAATGAGTCACAAAATTTCTCTCAACAACAACAAGGGGGACGAGAGAGGCTTGAAGATACTATCTCACGCCTCATCTCCAACACCGAAAAGAAAAACTCGGATCGATTTCAACAAATGGAAACGAACTTTAGAAATCAACAAGCTAGTATTCAAAACATTGAAAAACAACTAAATCAACTAGCTCAAAATTTCTCCGAGAGACCACAAGGCGCGTTACCCAGCAATACCGAAACCAACCCAAAGGCGCAAGTGCATCTCATCACATTGAGAAACCGTACCGTAGGTCCCGAGGAGGCTCCATTACCTCCAACAGAAAAGAGTTCGTCAGACCAACCCGCAAATTCACCGACGCCCCAAAAAGAGACAACTCCTCCACCAAATCAAGAGCCTTCCAAGAATCCCCCGGTACCCTATCCCGGACGGTTACTTCGCCAAAAGACCGATGAGCAATTCACAAAATTCATAAACTAACTAAAACAATTGCACGTCAATCTTCCATTTGTGGAGGTCCTCACTCAAATGCCTAAATATTCAAAATTTATGAGAGACTTCCTCACCCACAAAAGAAAAATTGAATCATTGCAATTAGTTAATTTAAGTGAAGAATGCTCCGACTTGCTACTCAACAAACTCCCACAAAAGAAAATCGACCCCGGGAGCTTCACTATCCCTTGTTCCATTGGGGGATCACCCATACGCAATGCGCTAGCCGATCTTGGGGCTAGCATCAATCTCATGCCTGCATCAATGTTTGACCGACTTGGACTAGGTAAAACAAGCTCCACAAAGATGAGTATATAACTCGCCGATAGGTCCATCAAATATCCACAAGGTGTCGCCGAAAATCTATTGGTAAAAGTCTGAGGCTTTGTCTTCCCAGCCGACTTTGTCATAGTAGATATGAAGGAAGATACCGAAGTACCACTCATCCTAGGAAGACCATTCCTAGCCACCGCTCACGCAATGGTGGACATGAATGGTGGGAAATTAACATTGAGGGTTGGGGACAAAGAGATGGAGTTCGGGGTTGGGAAAAGAGTAGAAGACAACCCGGTCAACTGCATGAATGTCATAGACTCAAGCTTGGATGATGCTCTCCAACGGTGCAACATGGGATGCAAAACATCCCACTTGGGTAACATATGACTGACTTTGGGTCTAGCCAAGGACCCTTATAAACGTGGCGCACCACGGAGGCATTCCGCGGAACTATCCTTAGTATTAGTTTAGATTAACTTTTATGTTTTCTAGTTTAGTTTTACTTTTCAGGAATAAAACACACTCAGAATGGTGGAGGTCACTAAGGGAAACTTGAACCCACACCCCTTGCACAAAAATAGAGCCTCCTGACAATTTTTCTTCATTACAGCAAGTTCAGCACGGGGCCGTGCTTAGCCCAACACGCCCCCGTGCTCAAGGTTCTGCAGAAAATGCCCAGTTCAGGTAACTGGACATGGGGCTGTGTTCACTGAACACGCCCCCATGCCCAGCCTTCTGTTAAATATGGTACTGGCGATCTAAACACAAGGCCGTGCCCGGACCAACACGGGCCCATGCCCTGACGCCCAGTAACATAAAAAATTTGTTTTTAAACACTCTTTTACACATTTAATCAACCTAAAAACTTATTTTTGGGACACATTGAGGACAATGTGTAATTTAAGTGTGTGGGGATGCTAAAACCTTGAATTTTGCAAGTCCTAATAACAAGCCTTACACAAAACTCTATTGGAACCGCTAATCACCCCAAATTTTTTTTTCAAAAACTTTTCATTTTTTTAATTGTCTTGGTTTAATTTGGGAATAACAGGTTCTAAAAAGGTTATATTTCTACAAATTTACAACCGATAGCATCGTGATAAAAAGAACCAACATAAGAAATTTATGAAACGACATGACAAATCTAGTTAAAATTTGATTATATATACTTGATCACATTATAAACCCATTCCCACAAAAAGTGAGTTTTGAGCCTTTATTGAGCATACAAGCATACATCTTTAAACTAAATTCTCATTTTTCGTTTCTTGTGTGAATAGCCGCTTGGTTTCTTATGACTCTAGAACTTGCCATGACAATACATTCCCGGTCCTTACCAACTTAAACCCAAGTAAGTAAATGATGGAAGCATTAGGACTAACCCATTTTCCTTTCAACACCATTATTTTTCTTTTTCTTTTAACCTACCCAAAATCCCCCTAGTTAACCCCTTTAAGCTTAAACATGTTCATTTCTAAACCCACAAAACAAACACCCTTTACCCACCAAACCCTTTTTCTTTTAAAACCTTTATTTTAGTAAAAAGCTCGACTTTCTTGTAACGTTACTTATCAAAAAAAAAAAAAAAAAAACAAAGTCCAGCAATAAACAAACAAGTTCCTCATAGAAACTTTGTTTGAAAGTGTTTAGTTTGAATAAAAGGCACAAAAACAAATTTTTTTACGACGACCGACGCTTTTTACGCTTTTAGCCCTTTTTACTAACCACCAACCCAAAACCACATACCTTTAACCCAAGCCTAACCCTTCCCAAGTCCTCTTGATATTTACAAAGGTTTATAGTTAAAAAGGAGGAGGATTGATTGCTTGGCAAGCTTATGGTTGAAGTAAGTTCCATGCCGGTCTCAAGTGTTTCACAAAAATACATCTTCGGCCGAGTGTTGAGTGATCTCCCGTGAGGTATGTGAACTTGTATATAAATTGAATTTTAAAGGGACATGTTATACCCAAATAAGTAATTTCTTTTATGAAATATTCTAAATAAATCATAACGAATAGGATTGTAAATAGCATAAAAATAAAACCCAATAAAGATCTTGGATTCCCGACACTCAAGACAAGCCCAAAACTTCTCTTCTACCCATTCCATTTGGGTGTGTAAGCCACATTATAAAGAGTTTTGCTTAAGGACAAGCAAACATTCAAGTGTGGGGGTATTTGATGTGTGTAAAATGCAACATATAAATTAAATCAAATGAGGCATAAAACTAACCCTTTTTTAGTACTAATGTTAGGAAAAGTGTGCTTTTGTCTTCCTTTTGTATTTTCAGGACCAAATGAGCTTAATTGAACAAAAGGAACAAATATGCAGCCACATCTAACATAAATACAAAGAAAAGGAATAAACCTGGCATGCCCGACCACTCGACAACATCTTCCCAAGCAAAAACAAAGAAACAGAAGGCTGACCACGGCCCCGTGTCCAGCGGACAAGGGGGCGTGGCCAGATGTCTGCAGAAAAGACAAAGTCATAGAAGCTTCTATTCCCAGGACGGGGGCATGCCCAGCTCAACACGGGTCGTGGTCAACGCTAAGATTCGCAGAATCTTGCAAATCGTGATAGTACATATATGCTTCTGCACACGGGGCCGTGCCCAGCGAACACGGGGGCGTGTGGAGCTAATACACACAATTGCAATTAATGAAGAAAGAGAAAAAGGATGGACACGTGGCCGTGCCCAATGGACACGGGGTCATGTCCGGGTTTCTGTGCAGGCTATAAATAGGGGTGCTTGGTTCACTTCAAAGGCATACCTTGGCAAGCCACCTCTCTCCCACTTCACACACACTCCACCACCATCACAACACCCACATCCACCACCATCATCCATCATCCACCTTAGAGTGTGTGTAGTAGTCTCGGGATCCAAGATTGATAGTAAGAGTTCTTGACAATCAAAGGCCATGTTTGCCTAAGTCTCTTACATCACTTGGTGAAGACAAGCATTTAATGTAATACTTTTGATTTTTAATCTTTTTGCACTTTTTATTTGGTTTTGTATTAATGACTTTAATAACAAGTTTTTTATGTTGAAGGTGAAACTTCCTTATCATTTGTCCGTGGTGTCTTGGCGTTATTTTACCGTCTATATAAAATAAAAGATTTACACCATTCATATCTCTACGGTCTATATAGAGATATGTTGGCTACCTGGTCGGGGGTTAAGGGAATGGTTTGGTAAGGTTCTTGCCTTGTTCAGTGTATAGATCCTGCAAGGACCTGGGTCAAGCTTACTAGGACCTCCTTCAATACCCACTGGTATTGGATGGCGGGGGTGCGAATGGCTTGATCCCCTCATATGTAAACTACTATTAATACATTAACCCGGCTACTTGAGATTGTATCCCTGCTGACTCAAACCACTTAGCCGAGGGTAACGTCACCTTCAAAAGAGGGGCCTACCACATTACTCATTAATAACTTAATTAATTATCTTTCAATATTCCGACCCTTTAGGATTGTATCCTTGTCGACTCAAATTACTGGGTTGAGGGTAACGTCACCTTCAAAAGAGGGGCCTACTATTATAACTAAGATAATCTCTTAAAAAGTGAAAACGTGCGGAAATCATCAAAGGTTACATTAAAGGCGAGTCGGATCCAAGTGATTCATCATGTCTATCTATTTTTATTTTTATTTTATTTTTCAGCATTGTTTTTATTTTTCATGTTTAAAACCTTTTCTAAAACTTTTGATTTGATTAGACGTTGAGGATAAACCGGTACTAAAAGCTCTTGTGTCCTTGGACGATCTCGGTATCTTACCAACGCTATACTACGCTCACGATGAGTGCACTTGCCCATATGTGTGTTTAGTGTTAGTAGAATATCGTGTTTTATAAATTTAAAGCTTGTCTAAAGTGTTAAAAAGGGCTTAAAATATAAACAAAAATATATCACGCTACACACGCATCAGTTACCTAAACCGTCCATCTTTCTAATTGGTGGCTGTTGTGCTGATAGTTTGGTTCTTGTCAAAATTTGGTTTTGACGGTTTGTTCTCTTGATTTCTAGATCGTAAAGAGGTAGAGATGACTTTCATGAATGTCTCATATGATGCATGCAACTAAAAGATTACCTGCACAAACACAAACAAGAAACCTCGCGTAATTATGAACTAATTGAAATAAACTCTATCTTTGGATTTTTAACTATTTTTAAACTAATACTCAAAACAAAACACTTTGCGCACAACTCCCCGGCAACGGCGCCATTTTGATGACTGCCGAACGGGTCATGCAAAAACCTAATTAACCTAGGTAGCTAAGGTAAGCAGGGTATCGAATCTAGAGGAGTCTGGTGGAAAGTGTTATGAGTCAAGTACTAAGAACTAATTGCAAAAATGTAAACTTTGGTTGTTTGAGAGTTTGATTAAACTAACAAATTACTAAAACAAGTTGTAAACAATGGGAGAAAACAATGGTTCCTCCGGATTTTAGATTCAAAGCAAACATTAATTATTTGTTTAATTGTGACAATCACATAGAGATGATTGTTTAATTCAATTAGCATGTTGTGATTACCTAAAGACTACTTACTTCGATTGTAAAACAACGGAAGGTTATCATATAAGCAATCAATTGAATTTACCAACCCTAATCCCTAACAAATATATCCCGATTACTAGCACTCTCGGGAATTGAATGAATTAGAAATAAAGTTTAGATAAACCCAATCGCTACAACCATTCAATTGAATCAATAGGTAAAAATCATCGAATGCTTAGATTACCACTATTCACAAACTATTTCAAACATATAAAAAACATTAACTTACAAGAATCCTCCACCCGGAAGAAACTATAAAAAGATTAGCCGCTCATTGTAGTTGGTTGATCTTCAAACGCTTGATAAACGGCTGAAACCATCTCCAATATTATATATTTGATGAGAATAATGATGATGGCTTGATGATGTGAAGTTGTTGCGTGGATGAGGCTACCTAAAATATTGTTCTTGTACTCCCAAAGTCTACGTATAAGATGTGTGTGTCAGATGGATGATGTGATCATCATGTGCCCCTGAAAATTAATGCGTTTCACATGTGTTGTTTTTTTTTTTTTTTTTTTTTTTTGCAAAAATGTCGTTCAACTAGGGTTTTCCAAACCGTTTCCCCCTTTTAATTCTCCCTTAATAATCATGGACCATAAGAATGATAGTGTTTGAATAAAATAATAATAGCCTCCCGCCTAGTGTCGTCCAAGAAGTCTCTCCGCATGCATTAGGGTTTGAACCCTTTTAATTGCCTCTGAAAATAAAACGTGCGCTGCCATTTAATATGTTTGGTAACCTACGTTTAAGACCGTAGGTTACATTGTATTCTTGCTGGAAATAAATGTACACCAACCGTAGACTACGTATCATGTCCTATATGCTATGTTATGAGTTCGCTGGAACATTTTTGTTGAACATGAACAAACCGTAGGCTACGGTCACAAGACCGTAGCTTACGTCGCTGATCATAACTCCAAATTCAGCTTCATTGCATCTTTCAACAAATGACCACCAAACCCCTCAACTTCGTTATTTCGCGTTTCTTGTGTTTCCAAACTATCTTTCAACCAGAAACACGTTCCGATCACTTCAATATGTCTCGATTATCATCCTTAGCATTTCCGCTTCATCACTGAGCTCTCCAACTATACCGAATTAGGTGATTAACCTGTAAAACCACCAACACTCGTAGTTATCACATTCTAGGCGTATAATCACATAAATGGTAATAAATCACACAAGATAAGCACTTTAACACTCAGGTTTCACACTCTCCATCAAAAAGCTAAAGGATCTGGGTTCGGATCATGGGTTTGAACCCATAACTATGGGGGAAAGTCCTAAATAAGAGAGTCCTGAAGTTGGGTCAAGTTTGGTGCGTAAAAATTGAAATTTTGGCAAAAAGGGTGCAGGGGTAAAACCTGCCAGCTTAGGAAAACTTTCTGAGAAAAAGTCTCCCTCGCATCACGCTAGGGGATAAGAGTGAAGTCGCCGTGCGACACGACGATACCCTGTTTCAGTATAAAAAATTCTTTTTCTTCGTTGTATTGTTTGCCATTATCCATTTGACTTAAACACTAATCATTTTTAGTGTTTATGATAGGTTATCTCAGAGGCAGGAACCGGACAGAAGAACGACCAAGTACGCGAAGAACCGAACACTCCTAAACCACGACCTTTTCGAATCAATCACGAAAAGGATGAAGCATGATCATGCGTATCGAAGTTTTCTAACTTAAAAACTTGGCTATTGTAAAATACAAATCAAGTTTAATATTTTATTATGTCTATGGTATGGGTTGTCGGTTAACCCAACCATATAAGTTTTATGATTTTTTTTTTTTAAATTGGGACCTAATTATTCTCAACTTTCTAAGATATTATACGAAATGAGATAGAGTGTTATATTATTATTTGGAACCTTGAAGGTTACTTAGGCTTGTACCATGCTTAAGTTTTAATGATGTTTTATATGTGGTTGTCTGAAAAGGGGTGGTTGTTTGAGAAACATACATTGGGTGTTAGTGAGATTTATTTTTTAATTTATCAAAATTCTTATAAATCATACACTTAATTATGGGATATGAATTTCGCGCTATAAATCTAGGATCTTGGGAAAAGCCCATGAAGTGAAGAATAACAGTTAGAGACGCACATTTGAAAGGGAAACAAAACCCTAATTTTCCCATAATCATTATCTTGCTACTTTGATTTCCTACAGAGAGTAAGTATGTGTGGGAGAAGAAACCACCATGGAAGCCCCTTTCTTCGGTTGGTTTTCAAAAAATTAAAGAAAGAAAGTCTCGGTTTTGTGACCTAGCAGCAAAGATCAGACGATCCCTGGACATTTAACCATCCAAATGACCTGAAGTTTTCTTTATAGGAGTTTAAAACACATAAACACAGGCCTTTACCATTAGATTTTTAGTTTAAAGGCTCGGAAGTAGGTTTTCATGGTCCCAAACTAAGCAGTGCATGAATGGAAATTTAGGCAACGTTTTGTTTTTCTAACGACGGTGAGGGTGATTTCTAGCAACAGCGACCGATGCGGCTAGTGAAACTTGACGAGACAGTTCTTTGCCTCTTGAATCACTTAAGCGAAGTCCATTTGATATAGTTTTGATGAAATGCCCCAACCTTGGGGGTCTCAGCTGTTAGATTTACTCATCGACAAATAGCCATTAAACCACGAAACTTCATTACATAAAAGCAGTGGAAACAATAAAATCAACCATTCGATACAAAAGTAAATAGTTGTGTAGAAAGCAGTAATATTGATCAGATGTCAGTCGTCCAAAGGGAGCCTTGCCACGAGCTAGTAGTCAACATGTTCAAGCAGCCTGATTTGAATACTAAAAGTTAACTACGCTGAGAAAGTGCTTGTTAAGTTAAAGCAACTGTAACTTTAGCAAACAAGAAGCACATTAAGCAAATTAAGGCGTACAGTACGTCATGTAAGTTTACTCTATGAAATAACATAGCACTTTATCATTACCAGTAACACTTCACCATGAACTCTAACTTGTACATTGTACTATACGTAGTTGATTAACCACCGCCAAGCCACAAAGGCATTGATATTTAGTCATATTGTCAAAATTTACATACCATATGTGACCACAACGTCTTTCGGTAATGCTTGAGACTATGTGTGACTACAACATTTACTTTAGACGATGCTTGAGACTTAGGTGTTTTTAGACACCGTTGTTAACTTTAGACATAATAAGTCTCCTTTAGCTTTTTTCATTCAATATGCATACTATGAACACCTTTTACTTTATTCTTTTAACACTTTAAATTTTACAATTACTTAGCAAACTTTATCATAATCCATCATGTTTGAAAACATAGTACTTTACTTTAAAATGTATAGTGAGAATGCACACCGCCGCAAAACAATAGGGGTCTAGAAACTCACAAAAGTGCAAATGCTATTCTATAGTAATAAAGGAGCTTTCCTGACCCTAGAAAACCTCTAAGTAACTGTCACAGGTTTACACTGAAACGGGCCAACTGTCATTCTATATAATCATGCGTAGAGTAGACTTTGCGCACAAGGTTCTGTCACGCGCAATGGCACTTCACGCTTGGGCAAAGTTTGGGCTCTAACCCATATATTATGCTAACCTATGTGTGTGGCAACATTGCGCAAGATGACTTTGTGCAATATGTCAAGCGTGAACAACTTTACACCTAATCTATGAAGCGAAAACTATGGAGGGTAAACTATACTATGTGCGCGCACAAAGTAGCGCATGAACTGATAAGTGCAATGTACCTGCAGATCAACAATGAACCCTAGATCTGAGTTGTTTGGTGGTATGATGATTTACCATACTACTCGAAATACAATCCTACGAAGTCCCATGCAATACTCTGCATAAAATATTAAACTTTAAGCAGGTTTTACCCTTGAAACCGATTATGGACGTTAATTCGTGAAAAACCCAAGCAAACAGGTTCTGATCTTTACCTTTTAACTCATAGATGGATTGGGAATGATGCTATGATGCTTGCCTTCTTTACACGCTCAATTTTGATTTGAAGATAACCACATGGGTCCTCTTTCACCTTTAAGTTTCTCTCCCTAACTTCTACTATAATGTAAGCTTGCATATGAAGGGTGCAAAAATGGTGATTATGGTGTTAATCCCATTAAATAGAGTCGTGCCATACTACTCATTTACCCCTCGTGGTTTTTACTGTAAACTTTCCCTTTTGGGTTTTTAAATCCATCCAAATAAATCCATAATATGTGCCATATCAAGCTTCAAGCGGGTTTTACCCTATATCTGAGTTGTTTGGCGACTACATATTTCCTATGTTCGAACTCTTAATTAATTTTTTCAGAACCTTGTGTTTTAGACGCTTAACAATGCTAATTGTACCCATATCGGATTGCTATTGAATTTATGGTACTTTTACATAACATTGCTCCCTTAGTTTACCCTACCTATGCATCCCATGGACATTTCATCATGGCATTTGGTGGCACGACACTTTATATGGTAAAGTGATTAGACATCATCTTGTCCATTGGATCATTTAGCCACATGAATTAGTGGGAGCTGTAAGGATTGGTCCAAGACTAAAGCATATGCGTCGAAAAAGGACATGTGTGCTGCCTTGTATTCGAAAAAGTATACAGAATTTTCTGCAGGTTGTGAACACTATAGTTACTATTACATGATGAGTATCTCCTAATCAATATGATATGTATTCTACGGCTTTTGATTATATCAGTTTTTTATTCTTTGACCCAATGTATTTTTAGAACTCTCTAGTTATTTAATTTTTATTGTCATTATTTGCTCATAATAAACAAGGGTTAGCCAATTTTTCTTTCTACGGGAAAGGATTCCAGCCTCTTGAGGTATTTGTCTAAGGCTGGAGGGTGTGGGATAAAGCACTTAGGGCTTTAGTATGCCACGTCAGATCCACGTCAGCCAGGGGGCTTTATCACGTCTTCCCTTTACTTGCAATGTGTGGGATAAAGCACCCGTCATCATTACCTAATTATTATTTTTATTTAAATTTAAACATTAATTTTTTTATTTAAATTTAAACATTATACAAGACTCTTAGACCACTCGTAGTGGGGCAGTTTATGGCTTTTTTGCCTTCAAAAACGCCCCTTCACGCCCAAAAACCACCCCCTTGGGCGTTTTTCTCAAAAAAAATGTCCCAGGCGTGGATTTAAGAACGCTTGTTGTTCAATTTGTTGGCCAATCACATTTAGTCTTCTTTTTTTGTCCAATAGCTTTTTTTTATTTAATTTTTTACACCTATTTTAACATAATGTCTGCATCCCCACTACACCTATTTAAAAAAAAACGCCTCATAATGCCCCATTGTTAACTGGACTGTCACATGGCGCAAAACGCCCAAGAATAGGGTGTCTTCTAATATGCATGGTCTTATAATATTCAACAAAACCTTTTTAAAAACCCTTTAAAAGTCAAGAATTACATCAAAATAAAAGCCCATTAAAAAAAGACAAAACCTTTTTAAAATTCCTTTTTAAAAACCGTTTAAAACATGCAAAAGAAAACAACTTTCTTCTCCCTCTTCCCCTACCTTCTCTCACAAAACTTCCCTTTCCCCTACCTTTAAAACCTGCAGATCATACCTCTAAACTCCCTCTTCAACCAACAAAACTCCAAAAAGCGGTCATTTTGACCATTCTCACCTCGATCCCCTCAACAATTGCTCCTTAACATGGTGGCGAAGGAACCATGGCGCCCCCCTTTACATTTGAGGGTATGGACGGTGGCGCCCCTCCGGCGCAATCGGAGGTGAGGTGGCAGGGGTGGCACCCTCCGGCCTAACATCCAGTTTCTCGTACCACCTATATTGTTTGTTTTGCCCGTGAGGAGTTCACATATTTGTTTTTGGTTGCCTCAGTAGAGACTTCCCAATAAGTTACCCATCTATTACTACCCTCAACTAGGCACACTTAAATATAAATTATTCATCTTCTTCATAGCCATTGCGCCCAATACACATTGATCATTTTTGAGGCGGGGCATTTCTTATAGTCTGGTATCTCTCCTGGAACAGAACATAACAATATGATATGGGATACAGTTTGTGAAAAAGAAGGCATATAAATCTTTGAAGAATTTTACTTTGTTAAATATTAATAAAATAAAAAATGTGGTAAATTCTTGATTGTTTCCGGCCCAACCATGACTACCGTTTGTGCAAGTCACTCCCTCCAAGTCTCCAGCATCCAGCCCAAATCCAACAACTGTTATTGATTTTAGTTCTGGCCCAGGAGAAAATGGGACAACAAAGAATAACATAAGACATTTGTTACTCTTAATGTCTTACAAGTAACCAACGATCCAACAAAATAATTCAACACTTACATTAAATTCTCCAAACCAACAAACTGTGATTTGTCTTGAATCTGACCAGTTCTGATTGAAAACCCGGTTTGTTAAGCAGTAGCCCGTAAATACACACCGATACTATCTATATAATAGCTGGCAGTGCCATAAAATCCAGCAAACGAACCTTTGCTCCATGGCACAGAGAAACTAGTCCTTGTTACACGACCAAAAGGTCCATGGCTTCTTTTGTTTGTTATAAAACACAGAGATGAAATTGTCTTCCCACAACATGTACCCGATGAGACCCCAAACGTACCATTCATTCCAATAATTTCCTCATCCCAAGCAAGGCTAACCTGAGAAATAAAAAAATTCTACGCGTCAGGTACAACTAGACGGGTTTATTGATCTTGCTAGATTTTGAATCATACCTCGGATACTGCTGTTCCATCATTATAACCACCAGCCTTGTTGGAAACATGCACAGAACCCATACAATCTTCACTAGTAAACGTAAGGGATGATATCATATCTCCATGATCTATAGTTACCTTAGTCAACTTAAAATTTTCCTCGAGATAAAATGACCATCTATATTGTGGGCCCGTGCGAAACTCTGTTCCCCATAATCCAACCCGTGCGGTTTCTTGAGAAGCCTTCAAATAAACACCGATGCCATCAAGATAATAACCAGCAAGACCATAAAATCCACCAAATGAACCCTTGTTCCATGGTACATCAAAAGGAGTCCCAATTCTTTGGCCAAAAGGCCCGTGATTCATTTTGTTCGTTATGAAAGACAACGATGATATTATTGTGTAACCAGCATATGTCCCGGTTGATACCCCTACTGTTCCATTAATACCAATTATCTCCTCATCAACATCAAATGTAACCTAAGCTACCACAGGAGATTAATAGAGTTAATTTATATAAACTAAGAAACTTTGACAGGAACACTTCATTTTCTATAACCTTTAATGATCATATAAAAGTTTACCTCAGATTCTTCATTTCCACCATTCCAACCACCAATTTTTTTGGAATCATGAAAAGTTCCCCTATCATCTTCAGTAGTAAACATGAGGGAAAATATTAGATCACCATGATCTATGATTATCTTCTTGAGCTTATGATTATTCTTGAGTCGAAAAGACCAATGATTATGTGGAGATCCTTTTGATTTTGTTCCCCATATTCCCACTTGTGCTACTTCTTTACCAATCTTGCAGCAAATATAAATATATAAGTTCAAATATATACAAGTAAAATAGTTATGAAAAAATGAAGTAAAATGCGGAGCTAAGACCATAAAACCAAAGCCCCACCCACACTTTCATTCTAATCAAGTGAATATCTATTTATACTTGTTTCCCAAAACTGAAATCACACATATAGATGATAAGATTGTGTGTGCTTGTTTTGAAGTAAGGGATCAAGCTTAAATTCAAAACTTAAACAAACAAGAACCTAGTTATAATTTAAATCGAAAACTGAAGCAAAATGTGAATCGGGTAGAAAAACCTGAAATATTTGGGACGGGTAGGGGGGGTATCTAGATATCAGATTTTTTTTAAACATTACACGTTTTATACTGAAATCAAATATATCTGTTGTTTGGTATAGAGAAAGAACTGATTTGGGGTTTGAATTTTATTGAATTGTATTGAACTAGCTCTAGGGGGAAGAGAGTATCTTCCGGTTGTCTCTGCTGCAACTGGTGGTTCAACATGTTCAACCACTGGTTCAATTTCAACATGTTCAACATTTGGTTCAACCTGTTCTGTAGGTTCTGTTGTTGTCGGTTCTATGTGTTCCCCTGTTGTCTCATAGTTACAAGACGGCGCATGACATTCAAGGTTCTCAGTATTTCTTACCTCTGGTATCACGTTGGATGGACTTTCTTCAGTGGTACTGTGCTCCGCAGATTGTGTGTTTGAAGGTGACTGACTCGAAGTACTGTGATGGTCTTCCATTATTACTTCTTCAGATGATGGAAGTTGAGTTAGCCAACTCAGAGTGTCTATACATTCATTCTCCCCCTGACCACTGAGTTGGGTGTTATAATAGTATTTTGTTTCAAGAAAGTCAACATTCATTGTGGTGAACATTTGATGAGTTTTTGGATTATAACATCGGTAACCTAATTGATCGATCCCATAGCCAACAAATACACATTTCTCAGCACATGGGCCAAGCTTGTTTCTGTTGGTTTTGGGTATGTGAACAAATGTTGTACACCCGAAGATTCGAGGTTCAAGTGTAAGAGGATGGGGAATACTGGCAGACTTAGATAGGCAATCTAAGGGAGTTGTAAATTTAAGAGCTTTTGTGGGGAGCCGATTTAGGAGATACACAGAGGTTGCAACCGCCTCCGGCCAGAAAGATTTAGGAACCTGAGATTCAATTAAAAGAGCTCGAGTCATTTCAAGAATAATACGGTTTTTCCGTTCGGAAACACCGTTTTGTTCAGGGGTATGAGCACAAGAGGTTTGTTGAATTAATCCTTTGGTTTTAAAGAATTGTTTCATGGATGTATTGACAAATTCCCCCCATTGTCGGATCTAAGGATTTGAATTTGAGTTTGGAATTGAGTTTGAATCATAGCATAAAACGTGATAAATTTCTCGTAAACTTCGGCTTTGTTTTTTAAAAAATATACCCATGTCATGCGAGTGCCATCATCCACGAATAGTATAAAGTACCGAAGACCCTGCCCCCCCCCCCCCATCACAGGAGCAGGACCCCACACATCAGAGTGGATTAGTGAAAAGGGTGAAGCAACTTTCGTATTGCTAGGTTTGAATGGTTGTCGATGGCTTTTAGCACGAAAGCAGGTTTCACAGTCTATTTTTCCATTTGAAGGGAAGAGTTTTGGAAACAAAAGGTGCGAATAGCCAACGGATGGGTGTCCCAAACGTCTATGCCATAACCAGGCTTCCCGGTTTTCGGTTTCATGTGCCAACATCACAGTACCCTGTTGAGCCACTTCATCCACATAGTATAATCCTTGGCGCTCAGTACCACGTCCAATAATCACACCCGTCCTGATATCCAGTAGAAGGCAAAACGTAGGGTGCATTAATACCGTGCAATTCAGCTCTTTGGTAATATGGCTAATGGAGAGCAATTTGTGTGATAATAATGGAACATAGAGACAATTTGATAATTTCATAGTTGATGAAATTTCAATAGTCCCTCCTCCTTTTACTTGCATCATTCCATTGTTTGCGGTATGGATTTGAGTTTTTTGAGGATTAGACATTGACTGTATGTCCAACCGTTCAAATGTCATGGTGTCAGTGGCACCAGAATCGAATATCCACGAACTGTTTTTCCCATGGTTGATTTCCATTTTTTTTTTTTTTTTTTTTTTTTTTGTAAATAAGCAGTCACTACGGATAAGACAGCAACCAGCGAATTTAATAAATATGCTGGACACTTGAACTCGCGTTCAAGATTTATCAATTACGCCGGGAACAAATATGCTGGACCACTCAAATCCGCCAGAATAACGACGCCCGAGAAAGGCGTTATCTTACCGGCGTATTTACCAAATACGCCGGCCAACTTGAACTCGCGTTCAAGATTTAAGTCCGCCCAGATCTGTGCCACGGAATTATGCAGCGTAATTATTTTCCAGCCTCACTGTAGTTATTGGAAAGTAGGGTTTTGATTTTTCGGTGTGCGGTGGAAAGACGGCTGAAAAAAGGTTGAAAAAGGGTTCTTATTTTCAATTTTTTCAAAGTCAAAAAATGATGACAGCAATGAAATGATTCTGATGGGTTGGCCACGTGCTAGTAAGGGGTGTGTTGGATTTGGTTTTGGTTGAAAAAGGGTTTAGACAATGATGAACACTGACACATATGTTGACAACACATATGTTGACAATTGAAGCACTCCCTTTTTTACGACAATATCAATTTCCAAACACTTTTATGGAAGCAACTTTTTGACTATTTCAAAAGAGAAGAAAAATAATCAACCGGAAGAAAAATAATCAACCGGAAGCGAACACAAACGACGGAAGAGATTCGGAGTGGAGTTTAACGGAAGAGAAGGTAGGGTTTAAAGCGGCGGCGGCAGTGAAGTTTCAGACTTGATCAGATTGTTGGGGGTTGATTTTTGGTTTATGGTTTTTTTTTTTTTTTTGATCTTGGTTGAGATAAATTGTAGATGAAGAGCAAAGTGTCCACGAATCAAAAACACTGCTCTGATACCATGTTGTTTGGTATAGAGAAAGAACTGATTTGGGGTTTGAATTTTATTGAATTGTATTGAACTAGCTCTAGGGGGAAGAGAGTATCTTCCGGTTGTCTCTGCTGCAACTGGTGGTTCAACATGTTCAACCACTGGTTCAATTTCAACATGTTCAACATTTGGTTCAACCTGTTCTGTAGGTTCTGTTGTTGTCGGTTCTATGTGTTCCCCTGTTGTCTCATAGTTACAAGACGACGCATGACATTCAAGGTTCTCAGTATTTCTTACCTCTGGTATCACGTTGGATGGACTTTCTTCAGTGGTACTGTGCTCCGCAGATTGTGTGTTTGAAGGTGACTGACTCGAAGTACTGTGATGGTCTTCCATTATTACTTCTTCAGATGATTGAAGTTGAGTTAGCCAACTCAGAGTGTCTATACATTCATTTTATCAATATACTATATACTCATAAAAATATAATAAACAAGATTTTGAATTATTAGAAACTTAAATTTATTGAAATATAGATTTGTTAGAAACCCAATTGATGGTGTAAGGTCAGGCTTCAGTTCTCAACGGGTAACTTTTAACCATGTAAGATTATAAACGGATTTACCTAATACCTACAGGAAACCTATGAACCCGACGGGTAGCAGGTAACAAGTATCCAACATGTATGGCATACAGTTTTACAATTAAGTACGAGACTGAGGTTACCGAAACCCATCTGAGTGATAGACATACGTGGCTACTCTTGTCCCTAAATTCATAATGTGAAATCTAGTTACATTAAGAAGTATACCTGAACTACTTTTTTTAAAATGAAGTAAATAAAAGATGAACCTGAAGATGCTCGGCGTTGTATCCCTCCATAATTCCATTGCAGATTATGTGTTGGGTTGCTTTATCTCGTGTCACCCATAAGTTATTGGTACACTTGAGACACGGACATTTTATCTCACCAGCACCATTTGCATTTTTCTTACATTCAACATCAAGAAATTCACCTAGTCCCATCAAAAATGCTGTGCTTGATCTAGGCTCACTCATCCAACTTGTATTCATAATAACTGCAGCATCAAGGCTATAAGAATTGGTTATTCAAGGAAATTAAGTTCACATTTGATTATAACGGATCAGAAGCAAATTCAACTGGCCTTCAATTGCTGAATAAATCGATTACGAATTCTGATCGACTTCAACTGTTGAATAATAGCGATCAACTATTTTAAAGATCGATTTGATTTGAGATGGTGCCGACAGCTTAGTCAATGTATAGCCTATCAAAATCCACGCGGTATTTGATGAGATTAACTACCCCAGAATTTCTGCCAAGTTTGGAAAAGATATGGTAGTTGATTGATTGTTTCATGTTTATTAAGTCAACTTAAAACAATCGCAAGCCCACATGGTGGAAGATGACATCATGACATACGTTATTGTATAAAAGAAATTATAAGAAAACAACATTGCCAATGATTATCCGCTGATCTCAGAACAAATTTATTGTATTATGATGGGCAGCTGAGGTGGCTCGGTTTGGCCGTCAGATTTTATTTTCGTAAACTGTTCAGCAGGAAGTTCGGAACTTGAACAAAAAATTTCGTTCATTAAGTTAAACGAACGAACATGAACAGAGGTTCCGTTAGTTCGTTTATGTTCGTAAACGTTGGTAATGTTTTTATCTATGTTTGCTCGTTTATGTTTATTTGTGATCGTTCATTTGAAGGTTCTTATATGTTGTATCTTTGTTTTATTGTTTCAGTTTTTAAAAATTTGAAACCCTAGTTATACTATATGTTTCCCACAACATCCCTTGACTATTTCAATTTCAGTTATGTTAAAACTTGACAAACTCTTAATTTTTTGTTAATCATGATTTTGATAATTATGCCAACCATGTTCGGATAATTATGTGAAGTGCCTATTTAATTTTAGGGTAGCTTTGTAGAACAGTAATCATGTTTTAAAAGTGTTCCAATTAGGTCATTCAAATTTCAAAAGTGTTCTAATCAGGTCACTCAACATTCATTTTTCAATGGAATTAAGGGTTTTTTCATCCATTTCATAGGTAACGTGGTGATTTGGATTTTTGTTTCTTTTTTCCCTTTTATTTGATGCTAATGTCGAGTGATGGCGTGGATTGTAACTTGTTTTTTTTTATTTTAATGTAATTAAATTGTTTTTATTTTTAATAAATATAATTTCATATACTAAAATAATCCGACCCCAGCTGATGCTCCATTTTTTTCTTGACATATGGAAAAAGAACATGACTCGATTTGAATGTTAAGTTATCTAGTTGGGACAAAAACGATACGAGTGAGCTAATTAGAACACTTTTAAAACTTGGTTAGGGGTAGCGGGTAGGGGTAGGGGTGCTCCACTAGTGATGGTTTTCCATCACTCACAAAGCGATCAACTATTTTAAAGATCGATTTGAGACGGTGCCGACAGCTAGTCAATGTATTGCCTATCAAAATCCACGCGGTAATTGATGAGATTAACTAGCCCAGAATTTATGCCAAGCTGTAAAGGATTGGAAAAGATATGGTAATTGATTGTTTTAAATTGGCCCAGAATATTGGCACACTTCCGGCACCATTTAGGCTTTTAATACGCTGTGTATAGAGCTATACGCAGCGTATAGGGTTACACCTATGCGCTGTGTATAAAGTTATACGCAGCCTATAGGTTGTATAGAATTCAGAGTCTGCCCAGCAATCATAGACACAGACAACTAGGGTTTATATACGCTACGTATAGAGTTATACGCTGCGTATAGAGCTATACGCAGCATATATATTCCATCAAAATTTTGTTTGGTTATTTTGATGTATTTTTGGCATAAATTCTCACCCAGTTCCAACGTTAAATTGCTTAAAATATATAACCGTCAATGTTATACCATTAATATTATATATCGTTAAATTTTTTTATAACCGTATATACGGTTCGAATATATTATACTGTTATCGTTTAAATTAAATTATTATGCCACATCTAGTGGGGTTCGAATGCTATAAACGTTTAAATATCATACCGTTAATTATTTTTAAATACTCGTGTACGGTTCGAATATATTATACCGTTTAAACTAAAACTGTTAAATATTTTGAAATATCCGAGTATGGTTCGAATATATTATATCATTTCAATACTATTCCTTTAAATTAAATTATTATACCAAGTCTCGGTGCGGTTCGAATATTATACCGTTTAAGATTTTTATACCGTTAAGTTTATTAAATTACTCGGGTACGGTTCAAATATATTCTACCGTGTTTGCATACTATATTGTTTAAATTAAAATATCATACCAGTTTTAAATTTTTATAACGTTAATTATTTTGAAATACCCGGGTACGGTTCGAATATATTACATTGTTTCCATACTATAACGTTTAAATTAAAATACTATTTTGTTTCAATACGAATGAATATGATATATCTGTCTAAGTTTGATGTATACAGCACAAGTTTGTACATACATAACAAAATATATAATATAACTAAATACTAAATACATCGCAGAAGATAAAATACTATGACAGCGGATCCTGCTGCTGCTGATGCCATGCTGCAGCCAGAATGAAGGGTCGTGGAGGTAACCCCTCATGCTGTCGACGATCTCGCAACTCCTCAACTATCCAGTCCATCACATACGTCAGCCCATCAAGATCGTGACATAGCTGTTGATACGCCGCGTATGAGTGGGCAGGACCGGGCCCAACATGCCATGGGAACTGAGGCGCCCTGGGTGGTCCACGGGGCTGTTGTGGGTCCGGAATGTACATCTCCGAATCATGCTTTGTCACCTACTCCAGCACGGCTAGGGATCTATCGGGTCGAACTGTGCCGGCAGCTCCTTCGGCATGAAGAGCTGGTCGTCCGCACCCTTAAAACGCTTCACATTGTAAGGTGGGAACCTTTTGATAATCTTCATTTCGGATAGCGAGTTCATCCCTATCCTCTTCAGCTGTATCGCTGGACGTAAAAGCGGGTCACTCCGCAGTTGATAGCCAAACGAAAGGGCTATCACAGTGACGTGGGCGTCGCCATATAATAATTTGCGATCCTGTCGATGATATGCGGAGGCGAAGTATTGCGCCAACCCGTGTGCGAGAGCGCACGGCCTCTCGTACATGAGGCAATAATGGAAAAAAAAGTCACCGCTAGTACACCACTCCCGGCTCTTGTTTCGAGCGATGATAGAATATGAGATCAGCCTGTGAAGATACCTGCGCAAAGGAGAGCATTACGGTTTTGGCGTTCGTTACGAACGTACGCTCATTACGGACGACATCGACTAAAAAATAAAAATATTAGATATTTTGGACTCGTTACGGTTTCGACGCGCTTCACGGACGTACGCTCGTTATGGACGACATCGACTGAAAAATAAAAATATTATATATTTTGACTCGTTACGGTTTCGACGCGCGTTACGGACGTACGTTTGTTACAGACGTACGCTCGTTACGAACGACATCGACTGAAAAATAAAAATATTATTTATTTACGGACGACATCGACAAAAAAATAAAACCATTAATTACTTTGGACTCGTTACAGTTTCGACGCGTGTTATGGACGTACGCTCGTTAAGGACGATATCGACTAAAAATAAAAATATTATTTATTTTGGACTCGTTATGGTTTCAACGCGCGTTACGGATGTACGCTCGTTACGGACAACATTGACTAAAAAATAAAAAGAATATATATTTTTTACTCGTTACGGATTCGACGCGCGTTACGTGAAAGAAAAGTTGTGTGAGGAATGCATAAGCAAATATTATGAGGCGCAAAATTATAAGCAGGAAATGTAGAAGACTCCATTGGCTATCGTGCATTGTATTTTGATTGGGTATAAAGGCGACGACAAAAATGTCTAATAGTGGCTGGGTGTCACACAGAAATGCGGACATATAGAGATGAGAATGTATATACGAATGGCCTTCGACGAGCGAGATTCGAGGACGAATTGTAAGGACCTTCAAAAATGTCCTAAATCGACCCGTAAGTACGAACCCGGACCCCTGAAACCCTAATCCATATCAAAAACCAAGAAATCAAGATTTCTAGTCTTCAGGCGGGCCGCGTAAAGGTCAGCTTAGCCTTACGCGGGCCGCGTCAACCCTAAGTTTGACCAGATAAGCATCCAGGCCACGTGTTGCACGCGTGGCAAGTCTACTGATGACACCGTAGCCCTAGTCTACGCCTAGCTGGCCCTCGCGGGCCGCGTAAGGATTTGCTTATGGTTCACGCGGGCCGCGTGAGACCCATATTTCAGCTATAAATAGAAATGGCCATGAGCAGTTCACTGGTGTCGAAAACAAATTTCAAAAACGAATTTTCACTGCTCAAAAGTCGAAAATAACATTCATAATAGCGAGGCGCTGCTACGATACAGGGTATTAACTCGATCGCTGCTATGATTCAATGTCCGATCGATTGAAAACTATCCGATGGATGTTTAAGTGCTGCCCACATTAGGGCCATACTTTGTCATTAGTCGTGAATTCGACGGATGTTTAAGTATAGCACTTTGTCATTCGTTGTGAGGGTTTTAATCTCGTGAGTTATCGTAAATGCTGTATTAGTTACTGACCTAGTTCGTGTGCATTGTTATTTAAATTAGGTTACAAGGCTAATCAGTAGGCTAAACTCTGCCCGTATAAATCTATAATGTGAGTCATTCTCTTTTTATCAAACAGTATTTTACAATACTCTAAGCATTTTCAAAAGTTATAATTACAGGGATTAAGTCATGGTTATCTTGAATCACTGGCTAATTGGGGTATTGTGCACATTACTAATTTCTCACAGTTAGGCTAATAAATCCTAACGGTGATAATCATCACTACATGGGGAAATAGACCCAAGAGTGGTATGACCATCGTCACCAGGTGACACGGCGCCAGATAAAAATAAGATAGAAGCCATTGTAATCGCTCGTATGCTGTAATTTATAACTGTGTGTCATTTTATCAAATTGAGTGACTCGCCAGTATTTCCCCGATGATAAAATATTTTTAAAACATGTTTCAGGCGACCTGCTGTAAATCAAGGAAAACTTGCTATGGAGCACTAACCAGCTTGAAGAGGTGGCTCAGTTAAAATAAATAAACATGTTTTATAAATCAGGGAATTCCCTAGTGAAATTCCTCTATTGTAAATTACGGGGTTTATCCCGAATTATGATATAAAATAATCGGGCATTTCAAGTTTTAAAAGATCCTGTTAAATCTTCCGATGTCGCATCAATTAATAAATACCACGGGTTCCTGTCCCGCGGCTCCTGACCGGGTCAAACCGGGGCTGGGGCCGTGACAGGAAAAGGTGGTATCAGAGCCACTGATTTAAGCCTATTAAGTATTTAAAATACTTCATTTTCCTGATTATCGTCTTGTGATTATATGTTTTAACTGACTATTTGATTAGTTACAGTATGGGTAAGCAAAGAATTTCGGATATCTATCTTAAATTAGATAGTTCACCGAAAGATAAGGGAACTTCATCCCAATCAAATTCCTCAAGATACTCAGCAGATACTGAGGAGGGAAGATTTGTTCGTAAAGCACAGTATGAGAAACCACTTACCCCTAATAAAAGAAGTTTGATTATTAGGAAAAGTCAAGAGAAAATGAGGAAGTCACAACCAAAAGGAGTGATGATCAATAAGGAAACTCAGGAAATAGACACTAAACCACCATGGGAAGATGAGTTAGATGAAAAATGGGCAAATCTCTATATGTTAGCTACTACAGCAGTAAATGTTAACTTATAGTTAAATCACCAAACCAGTATCATCACATATGCTACCTACAAGCCAGAAACTTTAATCTATTAAATAACCACTAGTATATTTCAAATTTTAGTTATAATAAATATGTGTTGTTTCAATAAATGGTTTGTATAAATTAGATGATTATAATTAATATTTAAATTTTCTAATTGCCATTATGTAATTATGTGAAAATTCAAGTTACAAAATTTTAACCTAAAATTTTGTGTGTTTCTTCCTAACTGCTAAAACAGCATGAATGAATTATCTGAAGCCCTTGAGAATCTCAATCTCTATCCTGTTAATGTGGAAGTTTCCAAAGATTTTACCGGGTATTGTGCTGACACAGAGGAACCTATGGAATTTCAAACCCAACCTCCGGAGAAACCCAAACCCAAGAAGAAAAGAAGAATTGTGGGCTGGAGGCGTGTGCGCAGGAGGAAACCAGCGACACGGAAAGTTACCAAGACGGAAGATCTAAAAGGTAAAGGCAAGGAAATAGAGATTGGAGAAAGTTCTAGGCAAGATCAGGAGATGTCACCCTGGGAGGAGTTAGATCATAAACTGGCAATTAGTGACCTCATCGGACCTGCCGGTTAAAATCTTTTTAATTACCCAGCGGAAGCACAACTTCCAGTTGACCTAGAGCCTGAAATCCCAGATCCTAGTATCCACACCCAACCTCTACCTGCAGAGTTAGAAGAATGGTGGACCACCGACTGGCAGTTCCAGAATCTCCTAAATAACCCTGATACCTTTTTCCCTCAATTCGACCCAGAACCTCCACTACACCCACCTATGAGCATGGAAAATCTAGCTGAACTCCGCCATTTTGGTGGTGGATGCAGGGAACAGAATCCGAGAGGTAGGGGAGAGGATCTCCTGGAAGTACGACGAGAGGGAACGTCGTTTCTGAGATGTCAGCTGACTAAAGTTGTGGGGTTGTAGGAATAAGTGCATAATAATAATATAATCATAAAAATAAAATTATGTAAAATAACTTAAAAATAAAACTTTTGTAAGATAACCAGTGTGTACGGATGCCTAATATATATATAAAATATCGAAAGTTGAAAAATCAATAATTTTGGCTATACTTGTTAATGTGATTATGTGCAATTATTTTGTTATGTTTGGTTATTAGTTATTTTATACTAATCACTTATATAAATTAATTACCAGATGGCAAACACTGGTAATGAACAAGTTAACGAGGGTAACCAATCTGAGCAAAATCATGTGGATCAATTTCTGAATAGGCAAGATATCGAGAATATCGTTGCTCAGGGAATAGCCAATGCTATTCCAGCAATTCTTGTTGCGGCTCGAAATCCAATTGAACCTCAACAAATTATTCCTAGCAAATGTACACACGGTGACAATTTCAGTAATAGTGTAAACGGAGGCGGCAATCATACTAATAACGACAACAATGGAATGCAAGCCCCGCTCCTTAAGAAAATGAAAGCTGCAACGCCTGGTTGCACTTATAAGGAATTTCTTGCCTGTAAACCAGCTGAATTTGCAGGCAACGAAGGGGCGACTGCTGCACTGCGTTGGTTAGAGAAAACTGAAGCAGTAATTATGATAAGTAAATGTGTTGAGGAAGACAAGGTCATGTATGCGTCACGCCTTTTTAAAGAAGGGGCGCTAGAATGGTGGAATACGGTACTTCAAGCCAAAGGAAGAAATATGGCCTATGCCATGAGTTGGGAAGAATTCTAGCAGATAGTGGAAAGAAAATTCTGCCCTGAATACGAAAAAGAATAAATGGCGAATAAGTTCCAGAACCACCGGATGGTGGATGTAGACTGTTGAGGGTATACTTCGACATTCTTCGAGTATGCGAGAGTAGTACCAACCTTGGCTTCGCCAGAGCCGGTACTTATTTCCCGCTATATTTGGGGATTGATTGGTGAAATCCGTGATATCGTTAAAGCTGCGAGACTACGCACTATTAACGATGCAGTGGAATTAGCTAACACCCTAACTGACGGGCTGGTATGCACAAGAGAAGAAAACCGAAAAAAGGAAGTGGCCCAAAAGATTACCCAGGGATTCCATATGGGTAATCGTAGTAATTTCAAGAGAAAGGGAATCGGGCAATCTTCCACTGTTCCATTTTGCAATGCATGCAAAAGGAAGCATTTTGGAAGATGCAAAGGATATTGCAATTTCTGCAAAATCCCGGGGCACCAAGAAGAAGATTGCAGGAAAAAGAAAACAACAATCTGCTACAACTGCGGAGAAGCTGGACATTTTAGGCCAGACTGCCCTAAATTGGCCAAACCAGCTGACAACAAAACCAAACCTGCAGAAGGAGCTACCAAGAAGAACGCAAGAGCCTTCCAGTTGACTACTCAGGAAGCTGAACTAATTCCTGACGTAATAGCTGGTACGTTCCTAGTTCACGACATTTATGCAAAAGTATTATTTGACTCTGGTGCAAACCAAAGTTTTATAAATACTTCATTCTGCCAAGCTCTTAACTTACCCTTAACCAACCTTAGGCAGATTTTTACGGTAGAGACGGCAGATGGGAATTCTGTTAAAATAAATACGGTTGTGCGAGAAGGAAAGATAGAACTTTTAGGTCATAAATTTTCGGCAAACTTGTTACCTATGAATTTAGCCGGATTTGATGTTGTGTTAGGAATGGATTGGCTAGTAGCCAATCATGCTCGAATTCTTTGTGATAAGAATTCCATAGAAATTCATACACCCTTAGGAGAATTAGTCGTGATTACAGGAGATAAGCCACGAAAGCCAATGAAATTCATTTCAGTAATGAAATTGGCCAGTTATTCAAGAAAACAAGAAATGGTGTATATGATTTCAGTAATCATTAACACTAAGGGTAAGGAACTTAAGGAAATTCCAGTAGTAGCAGATACCCAGAAGTATTCCCAGAAGAACTACCTGGATTACCACCTGATAGGGAAGTAGAATTTAGAATTCATCTAATTCCTGGAACTACACCAATAGCCAAGGCACCTTATCGGTTAGCACCCACCGAAATGCTAGAATTGAAAAAGCAATTAGATGAATTACTAAGCAAAGGATTTATACAACCTAGTTCATCCCCGTGGGGAGCTCCAGTGCTGTTTGTGAAAAAGAAAGATGGTTCGATGCGAATGTGTATCGATTACAGGGAATTAAATAAGGTTACAATTAAGAATCGATACCCATTACCTAGAATTGATGATCTTTTTGATCAACTCCAAGGAGCTACATACTTTTCTAAGATAGATTTACGCTCCGGATATCATCAATTGAAGGTACAAGAAGAAGACATATCTAAAACTGCTTTCAGAACTAGGTATGGTCATTACGAGTTTACAGTCATGCCCTTTGGGTTAACAAATGCTCCTGCAGCATTTATGGACATGATGAATAGAATCTGTAAACCGTATTGGATAAATTCGTAATTGTCTTCATCGACGATATACTTATTTATTCCAAAAGCCAGGAGGAGCATTGTGAGCACCTGCATGCACTCTTAACTTTGTTAAGAAATGAAAAACTTTACGCCAAATTCTCGAAGTATGAATTTTGGCTACATGAAGTGCAATTTTTAGGTCACATGGTGAATCACGAAGGTATTCAGGTAGATCCTGCTAAGATAGAAGCGATCACCAAATGGAAGGTCCCACAGTCAGCTATGGAAATTAGAAGTTTTATAGGATTAGCCGGATACTATAGACGATTTATTAAGGATTTTTCCAAGATAGCTATACCATTAACTAAGCTAACCTGTAAAGCAGTTAAGTTTGAATGAGGACCTAGACAAGAAGAGGCTTTTAGGATTTTGAAACAAAAGCTAACAAATGCTCCAATTCTAGCTTTACCGGAAGGAACAGAGAATTTTGAAGTATACTGTGATGCTTCAAAGCTAGGATTAGGATGTGTGCTAATGCAACGTAAGAAGGTAATTGCATATGCATCGAGGAAATTGAAAAAGCACGAGGAAAATTATACTACTCATGATTTAGAATTAGGAGCCATAATTTTTGCCCTTAAGATTTGGAGACACTATTTGTATGGAAGTAAGTTTACTATCTATAGAGACCATAAAAGCTTAAGATACATATTTGGGCAAAAAGAATTGAACATGAGGCAAAGGAGATGGATGGAAATCTTAAGTGACTACGACTGTGATATTCAATATCACGAAGGAAAAGCAAACGTAGTTGTTGATGCCTTAAGTCGTAAGTATCATGAGAAACAACGACGAGTTCGTGCTCTTAGATTAAATCTACAGTTAGATTTAATGGAACAATTGAAAAACATTCAAGAAACAGCAATCAAGGATGATGCTGAAGGAATGAAAGGACGAATAAAGGAATTAGAACAAGGAAGTGATGGAAGTTGGAGATTCCATAAGAAACAAATTTGGGTACCTAAGCAAGGAGAATTAAGAAATAAGATTTTAGAGGAAGCCCATAAATCTAGGTATACCATGCACCCTGGTAACAATAAGATGTACCAAGATTTAAGAAATAACTTCTGGTGGATAGAAATGAAAAAGGACATAGCTAGATATGTTTCTAAATGTCTTACTTGTTCACAAGTTAAGGCAGAACACCAGAAACCCTCAGGTCTACTCCAACAATTAGAAATGCCTGTATGGAAATGGGAGCTCATAACAATGGACTTTGTTACTAAGTTACCCAAGACCAGAAGAGGTAATGACGCGATTTGGGTAATTGTGGATCGATTAACCAAATCAGCTCATTTTCTACCGATGAAAGAAACCTTTAACATGGAAAGGTTAGCCAAGTTGTATGTAGATGAAATAGTATCCTTACATCGAGTTCCACTCTCTATTGTATTGGATAGGGATAGTCGTTTCACTTCCCACTTCTGGACAAGTTTCCAAGAAGCTATGGGAACCCGACTAAATCTAAGTACTACATATCATCCTCAGACAGATGGACAAAGTGAAAGGATGATCCAAACTCTAGAAGACATGCTTAGGGAATGTGTAATAGATTTTATGGAAACTGGGATGACCACCTACCTTTAATAGAATTCTCCTATAACAATAGTTATCATTCAAGCATTGAAGCTGCCCCATTCGAAGCACTGTACGGACGTAAGTGTAGAACTCCAGTTTGTTTGGCAGAAATAGGAGAAAGTCAATTATCAGGTCCTGAAATAGTGCAAGAAACTACCGACAAGATCACTCAAATCAAGGAAAGATTAAAGACGGCTCGTGATCGCCAGAAGAGCTATGCAGACCATAGGCATAAGCCGTTGGAATTTCAAGTTGGAGACAAGATTCTCTTAAAAGTTTCTCCTTGGAAAGGAGTAGTTCGGTTCGGTAAGAAAGGAAAACTGAGTCCAAGGTACGTAGGACCATTCCCAATAGTCCAACGTATAGGACCAGTTGCCTATCGCTTACAACTACCAGAGGAGCTAGCTGGGGTACATGACGTATTTCATGTATCCAATCTCAAGAAATATCTATCGGATGAATCATTAGTAGTCCCTCTTCAAGACATCCAAGTAAATGAAAAGTTGAAGTTCGTGGAGAAACCACTTCAGATAGAAGACAGAAAGATCAAGTTGCTCAAACACAAAAGACTAGTATTGGTCAAAGTCAAATGGGATTCAAAGAGAGGACCCGAGTACACTTTGGAGCTAGAATCGGAGATGAAGCAAAAGTATCCTCACTTATTTCAGTAAATCTCGAGGACGAGATTTTAAATAAGGTGGGGAGGATGTAAGGACCTTCAAAAATGTCCTACATCGACCCGTAAGTATGAACCCGGACCCCTGAAACCCTAATCCATATCAAAAACCAAGAAATCAAGATTTCTGGTCTTCAGGCGGGCCGCGTAAAGGTCAGCTTAGCCTTACGCGGGCCGCGTCAACCCTAAGTTTGACCGGATAAGCATCCGGGCCACGTGTTGCACGCGTGGCAAGTCTACTGATGACACCGTAGCCCTAGTCTATGCCTAGCTGGCCCTCACGGGTCGCGTAAGGATTGGCTTATGGTTCACGCGGGCCGCGTGAGACCCATATTTCAGCTATAAATAGAAATGTCCATGAGCAGTTCACTGGTGTCAAAAACAAATTTCAAAAACGAATTCTCACTGCTCAAAAGTCGAAAATAACATTCATAATAGCGAGGCGCTTCTACGATACAGGGTATTAACTCGATCGCTGCTACGATTCAATGTCCGGTCGATTGAAAACTATCCGATGGATGTTTAAGTGCTCCCCACATTAGGGCCATACTTTGTCATTCGTCGTGAATTCGACGGATGTTTAAGTATAGCACTTTGTCATTCGTTGTGAGGGTTTTAATCTCGTGAGTTATCGTAAATGATGTATTAGTTACTGACCTAGTTCGTGTGCATTGTTATTTAAATTAGGTTACAAGGCTAATCAGTAGGCTAAACTCTGCCCGTATAAATCTACAATGTGAGTCATTCTCTTTTTATCAAACAGTATTTTACAATACTCCAAGCATTTTCAAAAGTTATAATTACAGGGATTAAGTCATGGTTATCTTGAATCACTGGCTAATTGGGGTATTGTGCACATTACTAATTTCTCACAGTTAGGCTAATAAATCCTAACGGTGATAATCATCACTACTTGCGGAAATAGACCCAATAGTGGTATGACCATCGTCACCAGGTGACACGGCGCCAGATAAAAATAAGATAGAAGCCATTGTAATCGCTTTTATGCTGTAATTTATAACTATGTGTCATTTTATCAAATTGAGTGACTCGCCAGTATTTCCCCGCTGATAAAATATTTTTAAAACATGTTTTAGGCGACCTGCTGTAAATCAAGGAAAACGTGCTATGGAGCACTAACCAGCTTGAAGAGGTGGCTCAGTTAAAATAAATAAACATGTTTTATAAATCAGGGAATTCCCTAGTGAAATTCCTCTATTGTAAATTACGGGGTTTATCCCGAATTATGAAATAAAATAATCAGGTATTTCAAGTTTTAAAAGATCCTGTTAAATCTTCCGCTGTCGCATCAATTAATAAATACCACGGGTTCCTGTCCCGCGGCTCCTGACCGGGTCAAACCGGGGCTGGGGCCGTGACACGAATCCATTTTTAAAGGGGATAGACTTGTAATATTACGAATTTTCTTTTCTAACACCGTGTGACTTAACAAGTAACAAACTTGATGTGCGAGCCACAGGATGAAATGTAGTCTTAGACGTGTCGGTTTTTTACTCGATGGAACTTGAAGGGGCATAATGCAATTAATTGAAGTTGGTTTATTTTCTTTGAGAATAAAATTACTCTATATATATACTTCATGGGTCAAAGTGTAATATGTGTGATTATATTTCACGTACATAACAAAACCGTAAGTACCATGGTGCGGCAGTTATCAAGAGAGAGAGAGAGTTCAAGTGGAGTGGAGTGTGAGGACGACGAGGAGAAGATCAATGGCTTGAGTTCTTGCTTTCCGATCACGATTAAGGTAATTCTCTTAACCGTTCATTATTGTTTTTGTCTAGTCGAGATGTTGGAGTAGGATGGTATCTTGGATTTGGTGGTGGTTTTGGGTTGTGAGGATGTACGGTGGTGGTGATTGAAGATGGAGATGGTGTAGTGGTCGTGAGTGACTTCGGTGGTGATGATGGTGATGATTGGTGAGTCGAGCGGATGTGATGGAGACAAGGATGGGTGAAGGTGGTGATTCGATATGGTACGATGGTAGTGAATGTGATAACTCGAGTTTTCAAGGTCTTTCCTCGACACGTTACTTGTTTATAGTCATGTTTTCAATACTCGTTGTGTTGTAACTTGTACATGTTTGGTATATGATTTATGTGTTGCATGATTGTAGTTAGAAATAAAACTTATGAGCTGTTTGAATTATAAACTTAACATGTGTATTCTCACATTCATGGCTACGACGAAACATAGAAGTTTCACCATACTCCTCACTCGACGAAACTTAGGAGTTTCGTCATGTACCTATCGACAAAACTTGGGAAGTTTCGTAGTCCAGTAAGTTTCGCCGTAATGGGTTTCGGCCAAAGTTAAGCCCAGTTACACTTAGTTATATATTACGTGAACCATAAGTTGCAAAACCCTAAGCTCTCCTTTGCACTGACGGCAATTATCATTCACCATTCCTCTCGAAGTTCTTGCTTATCTCATCTTGCAACCGGTTAGTATGTGATTAGATTACTCAACTTAATCTGCTTGATTCATTGTTGATGATTGTTATTGTGAATATAGGGATTTATTAGAAACTATGCTCTCATATATGATCGATTAGGGTTTGATGTCTGTTGCTAGTCTATGAGACCGAATCTGATGTTTGTGATCACTTTGCAGTATTGATGATTGTGGCTCTGTGTTAACTAGGATTTTATTAGTTTTTCTTTAATCAAGTAGACGATAACATGAGGGTTTGGAATGTGATGTCTCGTGTTCATGGTCCACTATATGGATTTGATAATTTTGTTTGCGGCATGTATGTTATGTCACCTATTATGCATGATCAAAATTGGAATAGTTGTGGATGATTAGAGCTCTAGGAATCGACGAAGTGTTAGGGTTTTTGTGTTTCATTAACTGATGAAGAGTGACGAAACATGAGAGGTTTCGCCACACTATACTGTTATGGGTCATTTTCTGAGCATATATATCCTGACTAATATTCTGCTTTTGATTGTTTACCTGTGACCAGGATACCGGATCAGGATATTGGTAACATCCTGGTGCGATATCCTGGTGTTAACTAAATTGACCACGTGCAGGTTAGAAGTGTAGGTCACTAACAGTCAGATGGACTTCTTCTCCTTAAGACTCGGGCAAACCAGTTACATGAGAGACGTTGAACCCGAAGGACCAGGTCTACAACGTTCAAGTATGGAATATCCGCTGGATCCCGGTTTAATAGGGTAGTTTGTTACATTTCTTTTACTATAAATAGATGGATCGGATCAGTTAAGGCACACACTTTTTTCATTCGCACACTTTACTCTCAAGCTACTGGCAACTACTACACACAAACACTTGTACTCGAATCACATTGTAACACTTAGTTGACCCGCATCACATCCTGCATTGTATCCTGATATTTGAAGTAATAGAAGAACAAGGCAGCTGTGATTGTCAGCTCCCGAGGTTTTGTGCCGGCGATCTAGATTGATCAAGGGCTTTCCTCGTACATCTTGTGTCGCCCCTTTAAGTTTTTCGCTCATCGTTTGATCATTGATACAGCTCTATATCCTGAGCCGTATCCTGAAACTGTTTTTACAATTAATTTGATTAACATATTTTCGACACTCATTTCTAGCACACTACCTCACTTAACTAATTTGATCACTTAATTGCTTCGGTAATTTTTGACCAAAACAATTTGGCGCCCACCGTGGGGCAAGTGGTGCTATTTTTACTAAAAACTTTAGTAAAATCATTACTCGGTTTTCTATTATCAAAACTTTTTGCTACATTGTTTTCAATGGCCTCGAGATCAAACATGAGCTCTTCCACCATGTCTGCTACAACCTCTGCAACAATTGGTTCGGTGCCTCCACCTCCTCCTCCAAGAATGCAAGCTTCTTCACACGAAACTGAGAGTCATGTGGCTCGGGATGTTATCCCCGCTCCCAGTACCCAGGGATCTGGTCCTGTTTTGGCTTCTAATGATGAAATTCTGAATTTGTTTGGTAGTGTACAGGAACAGATGAGGCAGCAGCAGGAAACTAATCGGATGCTAACGAGATAGATACAACTCTTGAAATCCGGCCCAAGTAGACCTGCTGAAGAAACTGTCACTCCTTTGCAGCCTAGGGCTTTGAACTTCAGTTCAGCAGTTTACACTGAGGATAACCGGGGGAATATCATGCCAAGCCATTCTCAGAATCATACTCCTGAGATACCCTCCTCGGTCAGGACGTCAACTGTGAGGAGCTCAGGATATGCTTCAGGATATGGCCAGAATCCTCAGACCGGTAACGTGTCAAATAATAATATTCTTGCTACTAACAATAATGGGTCTTTGCAGGATGCAGGTATGACGTCAACATTTACTAGGGAGCTTCAGAAATTGAAGGACATGATATCCAGTGTACCTGGAGTGGTCCAGCCAATTCCGGAAGTGTCCCAAGACAGCCACAGGATATCCCGCTTTGCATATCCTATCTGTGATGCTGAAATCCCAAAGAGATTTCAAACCCCCAACATGAAACTGTATGATGGGACTACGGATCCTGAAGAGCATGTTGCCCAGTATAGAGAAAGAATGGAAATTAACCCTATCCCTCCGGAGCTCAAGGAAGCATGCTTGTGCAAGGGTTTCGGTTCTACCCTGACAGGATCAGCCTTAAAATGGCTGTTAAATGTTCCTCCTCACTCAATTACTTCGTTTGCTCATTTGGTTAATTTATTTAATAGTCAGTTTTCTTGTAGCCGCAGTTTTGAGAAACTAACCAGTGATCTTTACAGGATAACTTAAGGACCTCAGGAATCCTTGAGGGATTATGTGAACAAGTTTAGTCGGGAATCCTTGGATATCCCACATCTTGATATTGCAACAGCTGTGCAGGCTTTTAAGATGGGATTACAAAAAGATTCTCAGTTTTATCAGGATCTTGTAATGAATCCCTGCAGGAATCTCGACGAAGCTCGTAACAGGGCCTTGAGATATATTCGCTTGGAAGATGACAAAAAGATGCAAGAGAGGATGAATTCTACCTCAACCTACGAATCAACCAACAGGAAATCAGAATCCTCGTATAAACCGTATCGCTCCAGGCCATATGGCAGAAATGACAACAAGAAAGTGAATGCTGTTGAAGACGAGGATCCTGAAGAATATCCTGAATTATCTGAATATTGCTTTTCTGTTAATATACCTGAGTTAATGTATGCTATGCAGGGTTTAGGAGACAAAGCTAGGTGGCCTCGAAAGAATCAACAAAAAGCTGATTGGAAGGATAAATCCAAATGGTGTGCCTTCCATGAATATTTCGGACATGTAACTGAGGATTGCATTGCTCTAAGGAAAGAAATAAGCTACTTATTGAGCAAGGGATATCTGAAGGATTTGCTGGGAAGAAAGAAAAATAAAGGGCAGGATCCTGAGAAGGATCCTGAACAAGCAGCATCAACCCCAGCAGATGCCAAAATAATTAACTTTATTTCAGGAGGATCCGACATTTGTGGGACTTCGTATTCTGCGGCCAAGAGACATGCAAATGAGGCTAAGACTGAAAGGGGAGACAGACCAGCCAGAATGACTACCCTCACAACTGACAAAGTGATCACTTTCGACAGTGATGACAGGGATACTGTCCAGGATCCTCACCATGATGCCCTCGTAATAACATTATATGTTGCTAACCATTTTGTACGCAGGATATTAGTGGATAATGGCAGCTCTGTCAACATAATTCAGCTGGAAACATTGAAGAGGATGAATGTATCTCCGATGGACATTACTTTGAAATCCACCGTGCTCGTTGGCTTCAGTGGGGAAGCTAGGAATACCGTAGGGGAGATAAAGTTACCAGTATATGTTGAAGGGGTCAACTCGATACAACGTTTCTGTGTGATGGACTCCCTATCCTGCTATAACATCATACTAGGCAGGCCATGGATCCATGATATGAAGGATGTGCCATCGACTTATCATCAGTGCATCAAGATCCCTACCCCTTGGGGGGTTGTCAAGGTTGATAGTGATCAGCAGGAGGCGAAGGAATGCTACTCATCCTCAATGAAATCCTTAACCAAGCCTAATGCAGCATAGTAATTAAAGATGCGGCCCAGGATATCATGGAAGCTTTGGAGCAGGATGTAAAGAAAGTTATCCTGGATCAGGATAATCCGGATATCTCGGTGCTCGTAGGAACCAATATCCCTCAGGATATTGAAAATCAATTGACTAATTTTTTGAAATGCAGGATGTCAACATTCGCGTGGAAGCACGAGGATATGACAGGTATTTCCAAGGATATTATAACACATAAGCTCGGTATTGACAGGTCATTCAATCTGGTCCAACAAAAGAGAAGGAAATTTGCTCCCGAGCAAAATGTGATCATCCAAGTGGAAGTTGAAAGACTACTAAGGAGCAAGATGATTAGAGAAGTGAAGTTTCCTAAATGGCTTGCGAATGTAGTCGTGGTACAAAAGAAAAATGGGAAATGGAGAGTTTGTGTAGACTACACAGACTTAAACAAAGCCTGTCCGAAAGACCCGTTTCCTCTACCTCATATTGATTCAATGGTAGATGCTATCGCCGGCCACGAGATGTTAACCTTCATGGATGCCTCTTCAGGATTTCAGCAAATCCAAATGGAACCCTCTGATCAGGAGGATACTGCTTTCATGACACCCACAGGTATTTATTGTTATACTGCTATGCCCTTTGGTTTGAAAAATGCAGGTGCAACACACCAGAGGTTGGTAAACATGATGTTTAAAGACAAGCTGGGGGACACCATGGAGGTATATATTGATGATATGGTGGTGAAATCTAAAAAGGCTGAGGATCACCTCCAGGATATTAAGGGAGAGTTTGATATCCTGGATCAATATAACATGAAACTGAATCCTGCTAAGTGCCATTTTGGAGTGGGGGAAGGAAAGTTTCTAGGATATATGGTGACCAAAAGAGGGATAGAGGCAAGCACGGAGCAGATTAAAGCTATCTTGGATATAAAATCACCTTCGAATATGAAAGATGTTCAACGGTTAACAGGCCGAGTAGCAGCGTTGAACAGATTTATTTCAAAATCCTCGAAAAAGTGCAAGGAATTTTACGATATCCTCAAGAAGAATAAGAAGTTCGAATGGGGAGCAAAGCATGAAGCAGCCTTGCAGGATTTGAAGCAGTATCTTTCAACCGCACCCTTATTGATGAAGCCTGAGGATGGCGAACCATTATCCCTGTATCTTGCAGTGTCAGGGAATGCAGTAAGTGCTGTCCTTATAAAGGATCATGAAGGTCACCAGTATCATGTCTATTACGTTAGTAAAAGTTTATTAGATGCCGAAACTAGATATTATCATCTAGAAAAATTGATATTAGCCCTAGTTATGGCATCAACAAAACTTAGACATTATTTTGAGACGCATAGGATTCACGTTAAAACCAACTATCCTGTTAAGAACGTGCTTAGGAAACCCGAGATGTCAGGCAGGATGGCTAAGTGGTCAGTGAAATTAAGTGCTTATAACTTAGTGTATGAACCTAGAAATGCCATAAAGTCTCAGGCTTTAGCAGACTTTGTGGCTGATTTCAGTAGTGACATTCAAAATGAAGTAGACCTAGAAGTACAGCAGCTAGGAGAAAACTTAGAATGCTGGACATTGTATACTGATGATGCATCTAATGTAAGAGGTGTCGGTCTAGGTATACTACTAAAATCGCCACAGGGGGACATATTACCCCAGGCTATTAGGTGTGAATTTCCTGCTACTAATAATGAGGCAGAATATGAAGCTTTGATTGCAGGATTAGAGTTGGCTAAAAATATGAGTATCAAGAATTTGCAAGTATATGTTGATTCTTTGTTAATCACTAATCATTTTAATGTAACCTATACAGTTAAAGGAGAGAAGTTAATCGAGTATCTCGAAATTCTCAAAAAATTAGCAGGATATTTCGATATTTTTACACTTGAACAGGTACCAAGAGAGGATAATGCTGAAGCTGATGCCTTGGCAAATCTGGGATCATCGGTCAGGATACCGGAAGGAACCCGAATACCAATATTACATATCCTATATCCTGCGACGAATCCTCAGGATAAGGAAGTAATAAGTATTCAGGATCCTGATGACGAGTATCCCGAGGAGGATCCTAAGTCCTGGACGGCTCCAATCATGAGATATCTCAAGGAAGGACACATCCCAAAGAGTGAGAATCCTAAGGGCTTTAGAATGAAGGTATCACGATTCACTATTATAAATAATGTTTTGTATAAGAAATCTCTTGCAGGACCATATCTGAGGTGCTTGGAGGATCCCGAAACCAAAGACGTGCTTCAGGATATACACGAAGGGGATTGTGGTAACCATACTGGGGGCAGGTCGTTATTCTCAAAAGTATTAAGGACAGGATATTATTGGCCGACGATGAGAAAAGATGCTGCAGAATATGCTCGAAGATGTGACGCATGTCAAAGACATAGTAATATATTACATCAGCCTGCTGAACCACTGTATCCTATTGTTTCCCCTTGGCCGTTTATGAAATGGGGGATGGATATAGTGGGAAAGCTTCCAAAGGCTCCAGGAGCAAAGGTTTTCATGTTGGCAATGACGGATTATTTCTTCAAGTGGGTTGAAGTAGAAGCATTTGTTCAGGTTAGAGATCAAGAAGTGGTATCCTTCATAAAAAGGAATATCCTGACTAGGTTTGGAGTACCAGCTGAGATAATTTGTGACAATGGATCTCAATTTATAAGTAAAAGGACTACTGACTTCCGCAAGAGTTGGGGAATTAAAATGATCACGTCTACCCCGGTACATCCTCAAGCAAATGGACAAGCAGAATCCTCGAACAAGATAATTGTCAACAACTTAAAAAAGAGACTAGGGGCTAAGAAAGGAAGATGGGCACAAGAATTACCCTTTGTTTTGTGGGCTGATAGGACAACGGTGAAGAGTGCAACTGGCCAAACCCCGTTTTCCTTAGTGTTTGGAGCAGAAGCGGTGATCCCGACAGAAATGGTGATACCTACAGCGAGATCCAACCTCAGGGATCCTGAGCAGAATCCTGAAATCCTATGCCAGGAACTAGATATTATTGATGAGACAAGAGACGCTGCAAAGCTAAGGATGGCAGCATATCAACAGAGGATATCCAAAGCATATAACAAGAATATAAGGACCAGAAGATTTCAGGTTGGAGATTGGGTATTGAGAAAGGCTTTTCAAAATACTACTAATCCTGCTGATGGAAAGTTGGCTCTAAAATAGGAAGGACCCTATGAGGTTGAATCAGAATCAGGAAAAGGAGCATACCGACTCAAGAATATGGAGGGGGATATGCTACTGAGATCCTGGAATGCTATACATCTAAAACTCTATTTTAAGTGAGTATGGAATTTAAATTCTAACTCAGGATGGTATGGATTTTGTCTCTTTTGTTAAATTTTGATATTACTTACTGTATGAAACCCATTACTGACTTAAGCATCGGAGGGGTGTTAGCCAGGCTAACACCCACCTTAGCTTACGATTGTTTTGCAATATATGCTTCGGGATGTAGCACCAGGATACACATTCAGGATACTTCGGAAGATTAGAGGATTGGCCCCCTCTCTCACGTCTAAGGGATCCTGATCCCTTCACAGGTTTAAAGGTATTCACCTTTAAACACCCCGCCTGGAGCGCAAGTTATTCGGGAATAGTTCAAGGTGACGGGACCAGTTCATGTAAAAGTGGCTGACAATTTCGTTACTATTGGTTATATCCTGAATCCTAAAGGTATATGAGGATTGATCACCCTCTCTCACGAAAGGGTATTTTCATACTCTCTAAGGTTTTCACCTTTCTAAGTCTTGGAGTTTATACACTCCCGCCTGTAGCGCATGAAAATTTGGGATTTTCCCCAGGATACTAAGGATTTATCTCCAGTATATTTTGGGTTTTACCCCTGTAACACAGGAATCGTCTATACAGTTGGAACTAATGTTCAAAAATTTTCTAAGTGTTTGAGGACATCATGCACAGGGGACATTCCTTCTAAAGCAATTGTGTGAAGCTCAAAAGACCAAAATTGGGCTAAACGTCTCGGACTGGGGACATCTTAGTGGGAGAAGTTGCAAAAGGGGTTGGAGTTTGATACTAGGGTTACACTCAATTCCTGGTATGATCTTTCCTTTGTGAATCTTACATGAATTATTTAACTCTCATTAAGGCTCAAAATATCCTGAAAACGACATATCTTTAGGATATGTCTTCAGGATGTGTTTTTGGGATACGTTTCGGGATATTTGATTGAAATATTTGGGATGTGATACTTGATTGAAAATAAAAACTCTGATCAAACAAGTATTATCAAAACAGGTTTTAGAAAATGGACTATCTTTTATTCTTTAGAAGTTTTGTCTAAAGTTGATTGAATTCTATTTAATAAAAGTTTTCATAATATATCACTGAGTATATTGATCAGGATATTTTGCAAAGCTAAAATCTACACTAAGAAATGTATGACAGAAATTAGAAAACAATAGCAGGCCAATTGAAAGATGAAATTATAATACCAGTTGATGACCGAAGGTTTCATCCTAAAACCTAGGATCCATCCACCTTCGGCTATCAAGTTGTTTTAATGCAGAAATAAAAACTGTTCTTAGGACAAGAAGTAAAATTGTTCAAACATAAGCATAACTCTCAAATTTAAGGGAAATAAGTTTTAGGAGGCAGCGCCTTCTTCGTTCATGGTATTTTCAGCAGCATCCGTCTCGGGATCAACCTCAGCATCCTTCTTAGCATCAGTTGGTTTTTCGACTGCCTTTGAAGATCCTTCAGCTGCAGGTTTAGCAGAAGTGCCGCCGAGACTCCTTAGCTTTGTTTCCTAGGCATTGATGTCCCAAGAAAGGCATTCGAAGCCCAGTGCTTTGGCTTCATGGGCCATCTTTAGCCTGGCCTGGAGAAGGGAAGTGACGACGGAACTTTTGAGGCTTTCCCGGTAGCTGACCATATCCCGTTCGTGTTGAGCGTGGGCAGCATCAAGATCGGCTTGGGCCTGGAGAGCAGCTTTGTTGAGGGCGGCCTGGTGTTCTTGGGTCATAGCCTTGAACTTCTCCTCGTAGTGCCGAGACTTGGCGGCTGCAATCATGCCCTGATCAGAGATGGTAACCTCGGATTTCTTTAACTTGGATTCAAGTGTCTTGTTGAGCCCACGGGATTCTTGATATAGATGAACCAGACGTTCAAGACCCTGCAAAGTAAGAGGACAGGTGTTGGTTTTAATAAATACTTATAAGTGATAAAAGGTGCAGGATATGGTGCAGGATATGGATCAAGGATACTGACCTGGTTGAGAAAAGAAGTCATAAATCCACTTGCTTCAATGAACCCGTGATTCTCATAGGGGAATGTATCAGAGATAACGGGAGAATCAGGCTCTTTCCTTTTACGAGAACTTGAACTTTGGGGCTTGGTAGCTGGCAAAGGTTTGGGAATGATGATGGCCTTGGAGCTGCTGGGCTTGGATGAGGTCATGGCCTTGGGGCTAGGTTCCTTCTTGATCTGGACCTGATCAGAATAACTGTCCAGCTCATCAAGGTCGAAAACTTCAGGGATCTTGACTGGTGCTGCATAAAGGGAAAAGTCCTACATCTTTATTACGCTTCATTATATTATACTGCACTAATTATTTATTTCAAAAGTAACCCTTACCAGACATTTCGGATGATGAGTATTGACTGGAACTCGGGATATGTGTGGTAAAACTCCTGTCACTTGCAGGTAATTGGTAAACTGCTTTGATTCTTTTTTCCGATTCCGCAGTAGGGGGAGCTACTTCCTTAAAATTCACTGCAAAAGGATCAAATAAGAAGATGTTAGCAAAAAAAAATAAAAGTCTAAGAGGTACATGGGGACATTCATGATCCTACCGGTGGTTAACCACTCCACTGGAAGGCTAGCACCATCATCAATGGAGTCTCGTTTGACGAAGAAGAACTTGCGTTGCCATTCGTCTTCGTTTTTGGTGGCTTTAAGAATAAGGGGTTTGTTGGAAGTTGAAAAAAGCAAAAACCGACTAGAACCATGGGATCGGAGGCGGTAAGCGATTGGCATATCTTCGATGCAAAGGTCAGGACAGTGAAGGTTTTTAATTTGGTTGAGTACGATTAATACCCTCCAAACCATGGGCATGGTTTGGGCAAAAGAAATACCGGTAGTCCGGAAGAATTGCATCATGAATTCGGGAAAGGGGTACCGAAGACCTAGCGAGAAAGGGTATGCCGGGAAGCAGATCCAATCAGCAGAAGAAACGTCTGATCGAATTGATCGATCAAATGGTCTGAAGATCGTGCCATCGGGGAAAGCACCGGAAGCCCTCAATGCCGCAATGACCACGTTATCAAAAGTACAGACCTCCTTCTCGGGATTTTTGAGAAGATTTTGCTGGATGAAGGTCTCAGATGATTCCCGGTTTGAGAAAAAGTTCTAGTAGCCATTGCAAGTAGAGGAAAAGAGATTGACAAAAAATGAATAAGAAGTAAGGAATTACCCGGAGACTCCATTGGAGATATCTGCTTTTCAAACAAGAAGAGAGAAGATATAGGAGCGTTGTAGATGTCCATCGAGTTAAAAGCGCGTTGGAAGTTGTATGGTGTAATCTTGACCGTCATCTCGATTTAATTGCCTCGAACCAGGTGATAGAATTTAAAAATATATCTGTTTGAACTCAGAATTCCAACAGGTATATTTTTGGGGACAATTGTTATGGGCCATTTTCTCAGCATATATATCCTGACTAATATTCTGCTTTTGATTGTTTACCTGTGACCAGGATACCGGATCAGGATATTGGTAACATCCTGGTGTGATAACCTGGTGTTAACTAAATTGACCACGTGCAGGTTAGAAGCTGTAGGTCACTAACGGTCAAATGGACTTCTTCTCCTTAAGAATCGGGCAAACCAGTTACATGAGAGACGTTGAACCCGAAGGACCAGGTCTACAACGTTCAAGTATGGAATATCCGCCGGATCCCGGTTTAATAGGGTAGTTTGTTACATTTCTTTTACTATAAATAGATGGATGGATCAGTTAAGGCACACACTTTTTTCATTCGCACACTTTACTCTCAAGCTACTGGCAACTACTACACACAAACACTTGTACTCGAATCACATTGTAACACTTATTTGATCCGCATCACATCCTACACTGTATCCTGATATTTGAAGTAATAGAAGAACAAGGCAGCTGCGATTGTCAGCTCCCGAGGTTTTGTGCCGGCGATCTAGATTGATCAAGGGCTTTCCTCGTACATCTCGTGTCGCCCCTTTAAGTTTTTCAATCATCGTTTGATCATTGATACAGCTCTATATCCTGAGCCGTGTCCTGAAACTGTTTTTACAATTAATTTGATTAACATATTTTCGACACTCATTTCTAGCACACTACCTCACTTAACTAATTTGATCACTTAATTGCTTCGTTAATTTTTGACCAAAACATATACCTCGACGAAACATGAACTGTTTCGTCACATGTTAACTCAACGAAGCTCTATAAGTTTCATCACTTAGAATCTCGATGAAACCCTATAGGTTTCGCCACCTGGTATCTCGACGAAACATTAAATGTTTCACCGTCTGGAGTTTCGCCGTCCAGTGTGTGATTCACAACAGATTATGTTTAACATGTGTATGGTACCTGACTGCTCACTGTTTGTGATATTGATCATGATTGAGGAAATATGAGTTTGCATGCAAAACATAATTATGAACTGTGTACTTGATTGAATAGTATAACTGCTATGTGTTAATCAGTGATCATTACTTTGCATGCACCCAATGATTATATTTTACATGAAAACAATGCGAACATAAACTGATTACGTATGTATGCATACTATAGGCTTTGACTGATTAACTGTGAATAAGTAGATTAATATACCGAGCAAACCGAGGTGAGTTCACACTTTCTATAAGGCATGGGATTCCCGGTGGTTTGGGAATGGGTTAAGGAACTAAAACGGATCCTGCATATTCTCCTTGGGTAGAATATGTACCTCCATCCTCCATGGGAAGGATGACAACATTATACCTGCGTATTCTCCTTGGGTAGATTACATACCTCCATCCTCCATAGGAAGGATGACAACATATAACATGCTAGACCAAAACTCTATCATGAAGTCCCTCATTTTTATATTGACTTAATCGCCGGGACAATGGCGAGCAGGTCATTAGTTAGATAGTGCTATTTAGGTTTGACAAGCCTCACACCGTGCAGCAGAGGACGGGAGTGAACTAATGGATCTGGGCACTTAGTCAATGATGATAGACATTGACGTAGGGCACATACATGACTCCAGTCAGTTGTCGATATGGTAACGGGTCTAGTGGTTAACATGGGGTAGCCCCCACTGGTTATGGTTTGGGAAACAAGGAATTGGATAACTCGTGATTTTCGAAACAACTTATGGTTTTTGGAACAACATAAAAACTGGACAACCAACTGTGAACTCGCTCAACTTTGTTGTTGACTCGTTGTTACATGCCTTGCAGGTCGTTAGATGTCGATCTGGAGTTTGCACGAGGAGGAGGAGGAGTCGTTGTGGGACATGGACCGTTGTGTGCCATGTTAAACTTTATGAACTTCTGTCTTATGTTTTGGTTTTACACTTTATGCATCCGCTGATAACTTGAACTTATTTAACTTGTTTTGAACACCAATTATATTGTGTGGTTGGACTTTTATTTATTTAATTACATTATTCAATATGATTGGTGGCTTGATCCTGGTCATGTCACGCTCCCTGCGGTGATACTCCGCGTGTGGATTTTGGGGGTGTGACAGATTGGTATCAGAGCCATTGGTTATAGTGAACTTGGTTTTAAAAAGGTAAAAGCTTTTGACAAAAGCAAACTATAACCTGTACAGTGCTCAACGATCCACAACAACGCTTCGCTCCACGTGCAAGGGTCGACACTATAGGTGATATGGTTAATGTTTGTATTGCCTACTTATTAGCTTACATAGTGTATTGTTCATGGTATGCTTAGTCAACATAACGACTATTGTGTGAAACCCTGTGTGCTTACTCTCTTCTGTCATCCCATACTTATGCACTTTCACGACACTTCTCTCACTTATGTTTCCTTTGATATGAAGATCATGAATGGATGTTTGAACTTGACTCAAGCCCAGCTGACGGCTCTAATCAACGAACGAGTTGCTGAGGCACTCGCAGCAGCTCAAGCAGGAGGTATAACCTGCCATTTCGACCTATCCTAGGATGTTTAGATCCTACTCTCGCGAACCAACTCTTGTGCTTAACCTTGTCTTTTCTTTCTCGCATGACAGGTCAGCATGCTCAACCTCCCATGTGTACGTTCAAAACATTCATGGACTGTCAACCTAGTACCTTCAATGGCACAGAAGGAGCTGTAGGCCTCCTCCACTGTTTTGAGAAGATCGAATCCATTTTTGAGATGTGTGAATGCCCTGAGGCTCGTAGGGTGAAATTTGCTACGGGAACACTCGAGGGTGCTGCGTTAACTTGGTGGAACGCACAAGTTCAAATGTTAGGGTTGGCAGCTGCTAATGCCACCCCATGGAATGACTTCAAGGATCTGATCAAAGAGGAGTACTGTCATCGCGATGACATTCACAAGCTAGAGGTGGAGTTTTACAATTTAAAGATGACGGGGTCTGAAATCGAGGCATATACGAAGAGATCAAATGAACAAGCTATCTTGTGTCCTACTATGGTGGATCCTCCAATCAAACGTATCAAGCTGTACCTCAAAGGTTTAGTGCCAGAGATTCAGAGCCATGTGACTGCAGCTAACCTCGCTACCATCCAGCAAGTCATACGACTGGCTCATCGTCTCACTGATCAGGCAGTTGAGCAGAACAAGCTGCCCAAGCGTATTAGTGCTACTACTACTTCTGATGCTCCTAGCGAGAACAAGCGTAAATGGGATGGAAATTCAAGCAAGGGTTCTACTTCTGTTCAGTCTCAGTCTCAGCAGCGAAAGACAGACGATTACAAGAGCCCCGGGCAGCAGTCTTCTGGGAATCAGAGTCAAGGAGGGTACAGGGGAAATCAACCTAAGTGCAACCGTTGCAACTTGCACCACAGCGGGCCGTGTAGCAAGGTTCGCTTTCATATATGCAACAAGCCTGGTCACACAGCCAAGGATTGCAGGAGCCCATACCCTGTGAATCAGAATCGTCAGCTACAACAACAAGCTCCACAGAACCAGCAGCAACAGCAACAGCAGGGTAACAAAGGATGTTTTCAGTGTGGTGCTGAAGGCCACTTCAAGAGGAACTGTCCCCAGTTGAACAAGAATCAGAACAACAACAACCAGGGAATTGGAAATAATGGGGGTAAGAATGACGGCAATGGGGCCAGGGGACGTGCTTTCGTGATTGGTCAGGGTGATGCGAGAAACAATCCCAACGTTGTGATGGGTAAGTTTCTACTGGATGACTTCTTTATTTCAGTTTTATTTGATTCGGGTGCCGATACTAGTTACGTGTCTTTAAAATTTAGTCAGATGCTTAAGCGTAGTCCAACACTTTTGAACACCAAGCATGTTGTAGAACTAGCTAACGGTAAAAGTCTTGAGTCCACACACATAGTTAAGGGTTGTAATCTCATTCTAACTGATTAGATCTTCTTTATCGATCTTATCCCCATCGTCCTTGGGAGTTTCGACGTCGTCATTGGGATGGATTGGTTATCTCAACATCAAGCGGAGATTCTTTGCAAGGAGAAAATCATCCGTATTCCTCGTCTTAGTGAAGGACCTCTCGTGATTCGTGGTGACAAGAGTGGTGCTGTAGTGGGCATCATATCTTTCCTTAAGGCCCAGAAGTGCTTACGAAAGGGTCACACAGCTATTCTAGCCCTCGTTACTGATACCACAACGAAAGAGAAGAAGTTAGAAGACATTCCTATCGTACGCGACTTTCCTGAGGAATTACCTGGTCTTCCGCCTCATCGTCAGGTCGAGTTTCAAATCGAGCTAGCTCCTAGAGCAGCACCAATAGCTCGTGCACCTTATCGTTTAGCTCCATCAGAACTAGAAGAACTATCTACACAACTGCAAGAACTCTTGGAAAAGGGTTTTATTCGTCCTAGCTCTTCGCCCTGGGGAGCTCAAGTATTATTTGTGAAGAAGAAAGACGGTACCTTCCGAATGTGTATTGACTATCGCGAACTCAACAAGGTGACTGTGAAGAATCGTTATCGTCTTCCGCGTATTGATGACCTATTCGACCAGCTGCAAGGGTCGAGCTTCTACTCAAAGATTGATCTGAGATCGGCCTATCATCAACTGAGAGTCTGAGACGAGGATATCTCTAAGACAGCTTTCAGGACTCGTTACGGGCACTACGAGTTTCTAGTTATGCCTTTTGGATTAACAAACGCACCTGCAGTCTTCATGGATCTCATGAACCGAGTGTGCAAACCTTACCTGGATAAGTTCGTTATTGTTTTCATCGACGACATCCTGATCTATTCTAAGAGTCAGGAGGAACACGAGCACCATCTGCGACTTATTTTGGAACTTCTTCGAGCAGAACAGCTTTATGCTAAATTCTCGAAATGCGACTTTTGGCTTCGTGAAGTCCATTTCCTAGGTCACGTGGTAAACGAGGATGGGATTCATATGGATCCATCCAAGGTTGACTCAATCAAGAACTGGCCTGCACCCCGTACACCAACTAAAATCCGTCAATTCTTGGGTTTGGCGGGCTACTACAGAAGGTTTATCAAGGACTTCTCAAAGATTGCGCAACCTCTCACTTCACTAACACAGAAGGGTGTCACTTATCGTTGGGGTGATGCACAAGAATCCGCGTTCAACACTTAAAGAATAGACTTTGCAGCGAACCTATTCTCTCATTTCCTGAAGGCACAGACGATTTTGTGGTTTATTGCGACGCGTCAATTCAAGGACTAGGTTGTGTGTTGATGCAACGTGAGAAAGTCATCGCCTATGCATCGTGCCAACTTAAGGTTCACGAAAGGAACTACACTACACATGATCTGGAGCTGGGAGCTATTGTTTTCATACACAAGATATGGAGACATTAACCTGTACGGTACCAAGTGCACCATTTACACCGATCACAGGAGTCTCCAGCATATCTTCGAACAGAAGGAGTTGAACATGCGACAGGGTCGATGGGTCGAACTCCTGAATGATTACGAATGCGCGATCAAGTACCATCCGGGCAAAGCTAATGTGGTGGCCGACGCCCTCAGCCGAAAGGAGTCAAAACCTAAGCGTGTGCGAGCGTTACAACTTACCATCCAATCTAGTCTTCCTACTCAGATACGAGATGCTCAGGTTGAAGCATTGAAAGCCGAGAACATTAGGGCTGAGTCCCTGCGAGGATCGAAGAAACGGTTAGAACAAAAGGAAGACGGCGCTTACTACATGACAGGGCGCATCTGGGTTCCACTATATAGTAATTTACGTGAGCTTGTGATGGATGAAGCCCATAAGTCTCGTTACTCAGTGCATCCTGGTTCGGATAAGATGTACCACGACCTAAAGACTACGTACTGGTGGCCTAGCATGAAAGCCAACATAGCAACCTACGTTAGTAAATGTTTGACTTGTGAGAGAATCAAGATTGAATACCAGAAACCATCCGGCCTACTTCAACAACCAGAGATCCCGACATGGAAATGGGAGCAAATTTCCATGGACTTTGTTACTGGCCTACCTAGATCTCAACGAGGAAATGATACCATTTGGGTGATAGTGGATTGATTGACTAAGTCTACACACTTTTTGGCTATCAAAGAAATGGATAAGTTCTCTACTCTAGCAGACGTCTATCTTAAGGAAGTAGTCTCGAGGCACGGGGTGCCAACCTCCATCATATCTGATCATGACGCGCGTTTTACCTCTGAGTTGTGGCAAGCGATGCACAAATCCTTTGGCTCATGTCTAGACATGAGCACAGCATATCATCCACAGACGGATGGGCAGTCTGAATGCACCATCCAAACCATTGAAGACATGCTTCGAGCATGTGTAATCGACTTTGGTAACGGCTGGGAAAGGTATTTACCGCTAGTGAAGTTTTCGTATAACAACAGTCACCACACCAGTATACAGGCTGCTCCTTTCGAGGTATTGTACGGACGGAAGTGCCGATCACCTCTTTGTTGGGCAGAGGTTGGCGACAGCCAAATCACTGGCCCAGAACTCGTAGTAGATACAACAGAGAAGATTGCTCAGATACGACAATGAATGGCAGCAGCTCGTGACCGTCAGAAAAGCTACGCTGATAAGCGAAGGAAACCACTCAAGTTCCAGGTTGGGGACCGAGTGCTACTTAAAGTCTCACCTTGGAAAGGTGTAGTTCGTTTTGGTAAACGAGGCAAACTCAACCGGCGTTATGTTGGACCTTTCGAAATCCTTAAGAAAATAGGCAGGGTGGCCTACAAACTGAACCTACCTAAAGAACTCAACGGAGTTCACAACATATTCCATGTGTAGAATCTGAAGAAGTGTCTGTCAGATGAGACCCTCATAGTTCCTCTCAAGAAGCTCACTATCGACGATCAGTTACGATTCCTCGAGGAACCGGTAGAGATTACTGACCGAGACGTTAAGGTTCTCAAGCGTACTAGAATACCCATTGTTCGAGTTCGTTGGAACTCCCGTCGTGGCCCAGAGTTTACCTGGGAATGAGAAGACTAAATGAAATGCAAGTATCCCCAGCTGTTCAAGAAAAGTGAAACCACTACTGAGGCTGAAGCTACAACGGAATTTCGGGACGAAATTCCAAACCAACGGGGGGATGATGTGACACCCTAGGAAAACCAGGAAAATCACGCAACTTAACTAGCTTCCTTAGTAACTACGTACTAAATTTCGGGACGAAATTTCATTCAAGTTAGGGATGATGTGACAACTCGAGTTTTCAAGGTCTTTCCTCGACACGTTACTTGTTTACAGTCATGTTTTTATAACTCGTTGTGTTGTAACTTGTACATGTTTGGTATATGATTTATATGTTGCATGATTATAGTTAGAAATAAAACTTATGAGCTGTTTGAATTATAAACTTAACATGTGTATTCTCACATTCATGGCAACGACGAAACATAGAAGTTTCACCATACTCCTCACTCGATGAAACTTAGGAGTTTCGTCATGTGCCTATCGACGAAACTTGGGAAGTTTTGTAGTCCAGTACGTTTTGCCGTAATGGGTTTCGGCCCAAGTTAAGCCCAGTTACACTTAGTTATATATTACGTGAACCATAAGTTGTGAAACCCTAAGCTCTCCTTTGCACTGACGGCAATTATCATTCACCATTCCTCTCAAAGTTCTTGCTTATCTCATCTTGCAACCGGTTAGTATGTGATTAGTGTGACAACCCGCACTAAACCAGGTATCCGTACAACTTAATTAATGATTAATTACTACTTAATTACTGTGCTTGTTGAACTAGCTGATAAACTGCTACCTGCATACTGATACATGCACTTACTTGCATCATACTTTATTTGCTGTCATTACATTAATTACATACTGAACCCTAGTGACAAACATGATGCACAAAAAGCACAGTAGCACTAAACGGATACACAGTGAACATGCTGATATGACCAGCATCAGGCAGACACTGCCTCTAAGGCCTGTTAAGAGCCTCATATATTTTGGCTACACTGGTAGTGAGTGTAGGTATATAAGGGTTGTGGTACTGCGTCTCTAGGAATAAGATACACTGATTCGGATGTGCCTAAAACGTACTTTAAGTACCAAACACAGCACTTTAATAAGTAATCCAGCTTCTAGCTGACTAGTAAAGTGCCAGAACATGAGAAAATAACACTAGACACTTTCTAAAGTGTCGGGAAAACAAATTGTGTCACTAAAAATGTTAATAACGACACTTTAAAGCTTTTGTAACGCTTTAACGGATTACTATCCAACCGAACAACCGGACTTTACCCGGAACATGAAAATATTAGTATTTTCACTATTTTTATTTTTTCTGAGCCAGTTAGGGTCTCTGATTACCCTAACACCCGTCATAACACGCTATATATCACTAACGAGGTTAAACACTAAACTAACCTATTTAACCTAAACTATATCCTAACTATCTAGTTTGGATCGAACCCCCCCCCCCCTTTCTCATAACCGGCCCCATAATCAAGGGGACACACATGTACAAGTTAATTATTTTATTAAGATTATGTTTAGGATCATGGTGACATGTAAACCATTGGTTAAAACCCTTATTTTTGTCTATAAGTTCCAAAGATTACTTCACACTAATCACTTCAACATAAACCAAACTTACTCACACTCTCTTGCCCTCTCTACCTCTCGGCCGAACACCCCACCCCCCTTACCCATCATTTTCGATCTTGGTTCTTGCATTCCAACAACATACACACTTCAAGGATCACATATTAGGAGCATTGGTGCATTCGGAACGCGAAGGACCTCTACCGTTAGCTTTTATCCACGCGATTTTCATCAAGATTCTTCCCTAGCCCCGAGCTAGAGGTATATTGTTTAAAACTCATATTTAAGCATATCTAAAGTGGTTAAAAGGAAGTTTGTCGGTTAAATATCGAAAACATACGTTTTGATGCTTTAAAAGTCTAGTAAAATTACTAAAATGGTGGTTAATAACACATGTCTTGTGTAAAAGTCGTAGGACTTGAAATATGTGATTATTGAGACCCGATCTATGATGTGGTAGCTCAGATCTCCGTTTAACCCGACTTTGTAAGATCATGTATCTTCACATAAGCTTGTTTTTGACCAAATACAAGGGTTAAAGGTGAAACCCTACCACACAAGATACATGAACTTGTGTAGAAATATTTAACTTGTGTAAAAGTGATTTAACCGGTACAATGGTGTTTATAACTAGCAGATCTACGTATCTGCAAGTGGTATTTTTAAAGAACCACACATTTAAGAAACCATGTATTTTTTTAAAGAAAGGATCTTACACTAACAAATATGATTTTATAAACCACAAGTGTGTAAACACTTGGGAAATGAAAAGACCCGACAAAGAAGTAGATTTGTCACTTGTTACTAGAAGTTGTAAAGACGGATTTCTCTAAACACGAGGTTTTTATGAAATTAAAGCTACTTTATATAAAGATCTACATATATAAAGGGGATTTACACTATAGATTCGGAAAAAACTGCAAGTTCATGCGATTATGCGATTTACATACTTATCGACTAGTTTGATGTGTCGGAAATTGTTGGATTGAATAAAGAAGTTGTTGAATGGATTTGTTAAAAGAAAATGATACGCTTGAAAGCGTGGCCACCTCCAGTTACAGAGGAAACTCTGGCGAAATTTTCTAAAAACCTAACACTTAGGTTTATTTACACAACAAGTGTTAGAACTATTTTCGACATATTTTCGAAACATAAAATTTCGCCATGACTATATTTTACTAAATATTCGGAGGTGGGATTTTCACAAGGATTAACGTGATAAATATATTTGTCACAACACTGTTTATGATTATTTTGTGAAAATACATAAATATTATTTTAGAGTAAAAATAATATTTACAAGCGTTAATAATTCCAAAACTTTACGAACGCTTCCACAAACATATAAGTTACACCGGTAATTACATTACCACAAGATTGATAAAACGTAACTTACGCACATGTATTGTATCCCCCATCCTTGGGAAGAAGTTTAACTACCAAGTGTATACGGAACATAAACACGAAATAGTTGTCTAACTATTTCCCAAAGACTTAAACTGTAAAGCTAAGGCACGGCCGTCCGTCTAAAAGAATTAGCACTTGTAGGTCATTGCACAGCTTACTGTATTGGAGACACTTGGTAGAGACGCGCATTCACTGTGAGTTCATGTCCCCCTTTTCTCTAACTGTTTTCAGTTTACTTAACTGCGGGGGTGAAATACATGTTACTATGATTTACGAGTACTTTACAACGGTATGGTTAACGTAAGGAGGTGTTATACGATCATGTGAGTGGATAGGACAACATGGGGCCATTAGTCCTCATGGAGGGACCGAGGGACAGGAGCGGTAGATCTATCTGGGTGTAGCGAGCCCAGCCCCCGGCCAAACTAGAAACGGACCGTGGGGTGACTTTGTCCACATACTTTGCCGTGGCGAAATCTGCTAGGTTTGAGTCTCCCTATTTGCACTTCACATATGTCAGTGGCCTTGCAAACCATTGGTGATCACAAGTCCTCTTACACTGCTACATACCACAACTATTTTTATACTCACAAGTGTTTTTACATACTCACTTACACATGAACTCGCTCAACATTATTGTTGATTTTTCAACTCACATGTATTTCAGGAAATTAAACGGATCTGGCACGGTATGGAACGTTTTCCGCTGCACTTGTCATGGAGTCATCAGGGTTTAGGGGATGTGTCTCATTCCTGGACAAGACACAGTCCTTAAACCACGTTTATGTTATGTTATAAGTTGTAATGTCTACTGAACAAGGTCATGGTTGTATGTTAAAACAATGGTATTGTGTTTGATTTTCAAAACTTAATGGATGACTTGCATGGTTTTTAATTCATATAGCTTGTTATGGTTAAGCTATGGTATTAAGAAGTCGCACCAAAATTAACCACGCTTCCGCAAAGCCAGGGTGTGACAATTAGATTACTCAACTTAATCTGCTTGCTTTATTATTGATGATTGTTATTGGGAACATAGGGGTTTATTAGAAACTGTGCTCTCATATATGATCGATTAGGTTTTGATGTCTGCGGCTAGTCTATGAGACCGAATCTGATGTTTGTGATCACTTCGCAGTATTGATGATTGTGGCTCTGTGTTAACTAGGATTTTATTAGTTTTTCTTTAATCAAGTAGATGATAACATGAGGGTTTGGAATGTGATGTCTCGTGTTCATGGTCCACTATATGGATTTGATAATTCTGTTTGCGGTATGTATGTTATGTCACCTATTATGCATGATCAAAATTGGAATAGTTGTGGATGATTAGAGATCTAGGAATCGACGAACTGTTAGGGTTTCTGTGTTTCATTAACTGATGAAGAGTGACGAAACATGAGAGGTTTCGCCACACTATACCTCGATGAAACATGAATTGTTTCGTCACATGTTAACTCGACGAAACTCTATAAGTTTCGTCACTTAGAATCTCGACGAAACCCTATAGGTTTCGCCACCTGGTATCTCGACGAAACACTGAATGTTTCATCGTCTGGAGTTTCGCCGTCCAGTGTGTGATTCACAACAGATTGTGTTTAATATGTGTATGATACCTGACTGCTCACTGTTTGTGATATTGATCATGATTGAGGAAATATGAATTTGCATGCAAAACATAATTATGAACTGTGTACTTGATTGAATAGTATAACTGCTATGTGTTAATCAGTGATCATTACTTTGCATGAACCCCATGATTATAATTTACATGAAGATAATGCGAACATAAACTGATTACGTATGTATGCATACTATAGGCTTTGAATGATTAACTGTGAACAAGTAGATTAACATACCGAGCAAACCGAGGTGAGTTCACACTTTCTATAAGGCATGGGATTCCCGGTGGTTTGGGAATGGGTTAAGGAACTAAAACGGATCCTGCATATTCTCCTTGGGTAGAATATGTACCTCCATCCTCCATGGGAAGGATGACAACATTATACCTGCGTATTCTCCTTGGGTAGATTACATACCTCCACCCTCCATAGGAAGGATGACAACATATAACATGCTAGACCAAAACTCTATCATGAAGTCCCTCATTTTTATATCGACTTAATCGCCAGGCCAATGGTGAGTGGGTCATTAGTTAGATAGCGCTATTTAGGTTTGACAAGCCTCACACCATGCCGCAGAGGACGGGAGTGAACTAATGGATCTGGGCACTTAGTCAATGATGATAGACATTGACGTAGGGCACATACATGACTACAGTCAGTTGTCGATATGGTAACGGGTCTAGTGGTTAACATGGGGTAGCCCCCATTGGTTATGGTTTGTGAAACAAGGAATTGGATAACTCGTGGTTTTCGAAACAACTTATGGTTTTTAGAACAACATAAAAACTGGACAACCAACTGTGAACTCGCTCAACTTTTTTGTTGACTCGTTGTTACATGCCTTGTAGGTCGTTAGATGTCGATCTGGAGCTTGCATGAGGAGGAGGAGGAGTTGTGAGACATGGACCATTGTGTGCCATGTTAAACTTTATGAACTTCTGTCTTATGTTTTGGTTTTACACTTTATGCTTCAGCTGATAACTTGAACTTGATTAACTTGTTTTTAACACCAATTATATTGTGTGGTTGGACTTTTATTTATTTAATTACATTGTTCAATATGATTGGTGGCTTGATCCTGGTCATGTCACGCTCCCTGCGGTGATACTCCGCGTGTGGATTTTGGGGGTATGACAGTGAAGAAGTTGGTGCATGGAATCGCGGTTGTGGTGATGGTTATGATTGTAGTTGTGTTGGTGAGCAAGGGTACGTGATGATGGCAAAAGTGACTTATTTGCGAAGTGGTGGTTCGACTACGGTGACCAACTACTACGGTGGTGAAGGAGTGTAACGACCACTTTTCACATTCAAAAATACAAATAATGACATACTATTTTTAAAAAAAAATGGGCATGACCCGTTCATATTATAAGCAATTCCCTGTTTTTTACCAATCATCATTCAATACTAATTCTATGACATGTTTCAAAAGACATCAAAGTTGTAACCAAACAAGATTCCATTACAAGTGTTTTGACCTATTTACAAAAGACGACTTTAACCAGAAGCGCATAAAGGGCAATGTAGTGTGTTTGGTCCGAACTCGCATCATCAAGAGTGGGATTTACCAATCATACATAAAGCAAACGTTCATTAGCATAAATTCACAAAACAAATTTCAACTCTTCCATATACTTACTCTTATTCGACCCATTAGTGAAATTTAACATTCATTTCTCTTTTAACCAACATCCTTACTATAATCATTCTTCCCATTCTAGCATAAATTCCTTTATGATCTTTTACCCTTACCCTTCGAAACATTCAACATATATGTAAGCTTTTTGACTCATCCGTACATGATCAATACATACCATACACTTTCTACACATTTTCGCCATTTTGACCCGTTTTCTACTAGTTCTTACTTAAACATTACAACATCATACTTTCCAACATTTCAACCCACTTGAAGCGGGTTAAAACACATCCATTATCTTCGCATTTCCTATCCATTTCCAATTCTCAACTTAACACAATTCTACCATGAAAAATAATAATAATTCTATACTAGGACTCAAATATCAAGATTTACATTCATAAATCTACATATAGAGAGAATGAAGTTCATATGAACTTACCGTGGTCTTGCGCTACTTGTAACTTCAAATGACTCGTGCCTTCTTCTTTCTTCATGCCTATATGTCATAACTTTACACTTTTAGCTTTCGTATGCTTTGCATCACATATGCATTTTACTTATTCATCATGGCATTAAACGACTAAGCATACATTCATTTTCATTTATAACATCATTTTATCAAGAATTCATGTCAAAGCACAACTAGATCATTCTAAGGCATTTCATCGAACACATGGCGTGCATTCTAACTAAAAAGCATAAAGTACAAGTACTTAAAGCATATTTTTCCATAACTCATCCATTGATTAACATAAACATTCCCAACTTCACAATTTGCCACCTAAGCATATACATATTGTTCTAAACCATCTATTCATCAAAATGTCATCAACATTAGACTAATTAGCATGTTGAGCTTCACAATTTCTAATCATTAATTGGCATATAAGTGGGTTTTACCCCAATTCATCATCATATTCAAAATTAAACATTTTTCCTAGTTCATGCATTCGATTAACCTTCAATTCCCCTCTTAATTTGATGGATTTTATGATGCTAAGGTTTTGAGGGGAAAGTTTCCCCTGGTCTCTCTTCTCGATCGCACACCCACACATTCAAAAAACACTGAACATTTTTTTGTTAAGTGTTTTATTTACACATTTATCATTTTCACCCCCTCATTCTTTTACAACATGCCATTTTCCCCATTTCTACATACTAACCTAGTTAACCTTCATGTATACATAAGATTTTATATTTACTAAAATTTATAAAACTTTAATAATGGTAAAAATCTATATTTACCATTTCTTTTCGTCAAAATATTGCGATTATAACATTATAATATGACATATGAAATTTGGGGTGTTACAAGTCTACCCCCCTTAAAGAAGGTTTCGTCCCCGAAACCTGAATACATACATTCTGACGAGTTTATCTGTATCCCTTCGTAATTACATAGCTCGAACTTCGATAACATACTTTCGTTCGATCATCCCTCGTGATGAATCGGTCGTTGCTACTCTAAACTTGTCTAATACACTTGGTAATTCACTCTTGTATGAATCAAAGTGATCCTATTAAATTATTTCATGATTATCGTTCAATTGTTCAAGCTGATTTCTTAAAACTTATCTGTCAAATTATTCATTCCCGCATACCTCTAACATCTACTTAGGGGAAATAATTATCATAATATTCATGCTTGTTCATTCCTATTCATTCATATAAAAACACAAATCAAATATCATTCAATAGTTTCTAACTAATTAGCTTCTACATACTCCCCATCCTTCCAAGGCCAATATCAAGAAAAATTTCTTTCATGTCACTTGCTTGATAGTTCTCTTCATACTTTTCTTACAATACCTACGTATAATCTTTACTCGAGACCAATATTTCTTTCACTGATGATCTATCATAACTGTATGGTTAACCACAACTTAATGTATACGTTTATACAAATCGTGCACATACTATCTTGCTCTAACCTCTTTACAGTCTATCCCTAGGTTACAAGGGCCAACATAAGTCTTTAATCACGCTATCAATATGATTGTGTAATCAATACTTACATTTGAGCAACTCATATTACACACGAGGTGTCGTACTCAGTTATACTTGTCATCACATTCCATAGCTGTCATACATACGTCATTCCTTCTAGCAATTGTAATACCAAGACAATTACCTAACATTGTATCTCAAGGGTTGTTAGTGCATTTATGTCTATCGCCTCCGTCAATCCAGTTCGTAGCAGATTCTGAAGAAAACTAGCCTTATATTGTAATTTCTAGTTAGTAAAGGCAAGGTGGCATAATTGTAAAAAAGGAAACACTCCTTATTGCCTTGGCCTATAAATAGAAGTGTTAGGGTTAGAGTTTAGAACCTTTTGGCCATTTGCACTTTTGGAGCTTAGAAGCTAGAGAGAGAAGCTAGAGAGAAAGTGCTCAAGGTGATTCAAGTTTCCTTGTACTTTTCAGATCTATCAATGGAATCACGTTTATAGTACGTTTTCGTGTTCGATCCACGCACGTGTACGGATTCCGCACATCACACGTGTCGATACGCAATCGTTCGGGAGTCGAAAACCTGTCCTAACAAGTGGTATCAGAGCAGGAGCTCGATTGCACGGATCAATCACATAGAATCGCACAAGATTTCATCAGATTTAGATCAAATATTCATCCAGATTTGTCAAAATTCTTCATTTTTCTATCTTCTTCACTTTTAGACTGAAAAACACAAAATTAACATGGCTTTTACGGTTAAAATTGGCTGATTTTTGGATATTATGTGCGAAAATCATTGATCTATAAGCCTACAAAATTTCAGATCAAAATCCAAGTAATTTGAGAGAAATCTAGAATTTTCTGTCCGAATTCGCTAACATGTTTGCTGCTGTTCTTGGTGATGTTCACGGATCGGATGGCAATCCGATCGGATGACCATCCAATCTTTAGCACACTTGTTTGTTTAACACATAGTGTCAAGTGTCGGATTGCAATCCGAACGAATCACTATCCGGTCCATTACAAGTCATTAAAAGTTGACTTTGTTGACTCTGACTCGATCAGATTGACATCCGATCCACATCACATTGTTCATTCAGTTTTAAAGTTCAAGTGTCGAGTGGCAATCCGAATGGATTTCCATCCGATCCTAAACACTTCATTTGTTTATTTCATAGGTCCAAGTGTCGGATCACCACTCGATCGGATCACCATCCGATCCTTAACACAAATTGGTCAAGCGTCGGATCACCACTCGATCGGATTACTATCCGACACCTAGCAGTCAATTGATTTGTGATCCAATCATCGGATAGTCACTCGATCGGATCACCATCTGATCTGTTATCATCCGATCATTGTTATTCTGTTGACCCTCATTGACCTCACTCGATCGGATACCCATCTGATCCAGCTGTTTGATAGTTTTTAAACTGATCATTTTTTATTTGTTCGTTTGCAGGTGATTCAAAGCGATAAACGAGTTATACGTCATGGCTGAAGAATTCTACAACACGTTTTACAAGGCTTACACATCAGAATCTTCGTAAATCTCAACTGTTACACCTAAAACCATAACAAAAGCAATCAATGAGAATATTAAACATGATAACTTCTACGGAACTTATTCGAAACCACCTAAACTCGAAAGTATTGAAGATTACACATGGTGGAAAGAACGATTCATCAACTGGGCCAAAGCTTACACACATGAAAGCTGGTTTTGTATGGAGTTTGGATATGATAGACTTGTCAATGACAAAGGCGAAGAAATCCCACTCAAGAGTTTATCCACAAATGATAAAAAGAATTTTTCATACGAACAAAGAATGGTTGCTCTAATCCAACAGTCGATTAGAGATGATATCTTTGCTTTACTTGAACATGATGGTTCTTCTAAATCTGTTTGGGAAGCTTTACGAATTAAAGCTGAGGGGGGAAAACAAATTAAAAAGAACAGAATTGCTTTACTTAAAAAGGAGTTTGATTTGTTTGATGGTTTAAAAGGTGAATCGGTTCGACAAATGATTGAAAGATTCTGTCACCTAAAAGTCTAACTTGATAGGTTTGGAATTGTTAAAACACGAGAGGAAATTATTGATAAAATCATAGAAGCGTTACCACGAGCTGATTAGTGGCAAACGTTTGTTTTTATCTTGAAAAATGAAGTTTTATATGATTCAATTACTCTTGATGTTTTGATAGAGAAAATTGAAAGTCATGAGCTTGAGTTACAAAAACAAAGCAAGATAAGCAGTTCTTCGCATCAACAGAATGTCGGTCTTTACTACAAAGGTAACATAGCTCCGGTGACTGTTGGAGAATCACCAAAGATGGGATACAGTGTTGAGAGATCAAAGGAACCTCAGAAAATCTCATCAAATTATAATCCAAGATATCATTCATCTTCTGCAAAAGAAAATCCTGAAGAATCAGAAGAAATTCTTTGTAACATTGCTCTGAAGTTGAAAAATTATCCTGCAATGAGCATTAACTCTGCTAAGCAGCAAATGAGCTTCCTTGCATCTGTCCTGGAATCATATGAAGGTCTGGTAGTTGGTAAAATCGGAAATTCTGAATTAACCAAGGAAGATTACGACAAGATCGATCCGGAAGAGATGGAACTCATTGACATACGTTGGAGTTTTGGCAAGTTGTATTCGAAGAGCTAAAAGGTACATGGAGATTACTGGCAAACAGTCAATCAGTGGTCCATCAACGAAGCTGGGATTTGATAAATCCAAAGTGACCTGCTTCAAGTGCAAGCAAAAAGGTCATTTCAAAAGAGAATGCAACAATTCTGCAGTTGATGGAAATGAAAAACCGTTCAATGATGATTATTATCGGAAAGCAATATACCACCACAGTAAACAAGAGCCGCCAAACTTGAAACTGATTGAAAACAATACGAAAGAGAAGTCAAGAGCATGTGCAGTCATTCAAGATGACGAAGGGTTTGACTGGAGTGAATTTCTTCTAGAAGATGATCTTAATGATGATCGATTTAAAGTAAGAACCAAGAAGGATGCCTATAAACATCGTGCTTTGGTTGCTGAAATAAAGGAGAAAACTCGAGAAGAGATTTTGAAAGAAAAGACATACAGAGAAAGATGTATTGCTGATTATCGAATTGAAGATATGGAGAAAGAGTATGAAGAGGCAAAGAACTACGGCATATATGACAAGAAAAGAGATTGTTATGTCAACCGGAATGGAGAACCAGTTGTACACAAGAAGGAAATAGTCTATGAAGATGTTCTTGCAGTAATCCCTCTATCTGGCGAGTTTTATTCAAATGTTGAAAAAGACAAATATTATGAGAAAAAACTGAATAAACTCATCAGAGATGTCATGACAGTGAGTTTACGACGAAGAGATTAAGAGAGGATGAAGAATAATGTTGAAAATCTGGTGGATGAACTGAAGAAAGTTGCTGAAGAAACAAGTGTTGAAGAAAAAGAAGTTGTTACTGAAGAACAGCAGGTTGATAAAGAAGAGATGAAGAAGAAAGAAGTAGAAGAAGTGAAGACATAAAATGTTGATGGTGATGGTGTTGGTGAGGAACAGAAGAAGAGTGAAGCTGATCAGAAGCAGACAGAAGAGAAAACTGAAGTACCAATCACTGAGGTAAATACTTCAACTAAATCTGAAGTCTTGAATAAAACCGTTGAACAGTGCAAGAAATGCATGCAAACGTGCAGTGCTTGTACTGAAAAAGATGAGAAATTCAGAACAAGAGACTTAGAATTCACAAAAATTGAAGAAGTTTTCAAAAATAAATGCAAAGAGATGTTAGAAAACGAAAAAGTTGTGAAAGATAATGATGAAAAATTGACACAAAAATGCAAGAATTTAGAAAAAGAAAATGAAATTTTGAAAGAAAAGGTTTCAAAAATGACAGAAGAATGTTTACAAAAAGAAAATGCTTTTCAAGAAATGAAGAAAGAGTATGATTCGATAAAACTTGCATATTATATTACAAAAGGATCATATGAAGACGTGAAGAGTCAAATGAAACTTGTTCAATCGAGATTGAAATATTGTTCTGAAACAACTGATACGCTTAAGCGACAGTATGAAATAAAGCAACAAGTTGTAAACTCTTACATTGAGGATGTTGCTAAGCTAAAGCGTAAAATAGCTGATTTAGAACAAGATAACAACAAGTTACACAGTTATCACGCTTCATCATATGTTTATGAACGCATTTTCAATCTAAAACCGGATGGTAAAGATTCTGAACAAAATAAGAAAGGTATTGCCTCAGAGTTTCATCAAGTTCCACCACCGGAAAAGTTCGCATTTTATGATGATGAGAAGGTCGAAAAAGCTTTCAACATGGTTGATCAATTGCCAGATAACATTGACGTAACCTATTCCAAATCTGATGATTCTAGTGATTCAGAGGTGGTAGGTAAGGTCGTTGAAAGTGTTTTGAAAGAAGAGTCGGTTGAAACGGGTAAAACCGAATCACAAGATGAAAATGAAGGTAGTTTTCATGAAGGTTATCTGAAAAACTCAAAATCTGAGAAAAATGCGAATGATGATTCAAAAGGATTGGTTTATACCATGATTAGATCGAACAAATTATTCTCAGATCTTAAAGTCCCGATTCAGAATGTGATTTCAGAAAAGATTGACAAAGTTTTCAAAATGGTTGAAATTGAAAAATCTGAGATTCCAAAGTTTGCCGGAAAGAGTCGCAAAACTTTTTATAACAAACCTGGTTTCAAAAGGAAAAACATGAAGGCTGGGTTGGGTTATAAAAGGAAACAGAATTGGAAGAAAAATGAAATGCCAAATTATCAGAAAAAGATGAATTTTGTTCACGGAACAAGTTCGGAAGAAGAGAAAGAACTCCAATTTAGGCGTCAGTCTAGTGAAGAGTTCTATGCTCAAAAGAAAAAGCAACAACAACAGGAGAAAGATGTTTCAAAGAGAACATGTTTCAAATGTGATCAAACAGGACATCTTGCACGCAAGTGTCCAAATCCGAAACCTGTTGGTGTTGAGACTAAAAGGAAGTCTGATGTTGTGAATCAGAAGTCAACCAAGTTTGATTCAAAGCAAACTTGGAAGCCGAAAATGTCAAAGGCTGACTCACAACAAACATGGAAACCAATGACACCCAGATTTAGAACAACACAAAGTTGGAAAACAACTGTTGATGTTACAAAACCAAATCAGCTTTGGAAGCCAAAAGTTGTTGTTCAAAATCAAAATGTTAAAAATGAATCACATTTTTACAAAAGAAGTGCGTCTAAAGGACAAACTTGGGTGGAAAAGAAACAAAAGGTTTCTGTGAGTGATAATCAGAATGAAAATACATTTGTGAAAAATGATAAAGATTTTCCGAAATTGAATGAAGCATATTGTGTTGAAATGCCTAAGGTCAAATAGACCTAGGCTAAATTGTTCAAGTAATTGAGTATTTGAATGTGCAGGTGCTTCAGAAAGAGAATGAAAGTCAAATCAAAGAAGGAAGCAGTCTGGCACAAGTGGAGAAGGCTGTTGGTCCCTGCATCTGTTAATCAAGGAGTTTGTTTGTTTTCTGTACATAAATAAACCATATCTCGAAAACCCTAAAAATTGAAAATTTTAAAAACCAAAAATATGTTTTTATTTTGTCAAAATTTGAAAAATCAAAAATATGTTTTTTTTTATTTTGTCAAAAGTAAAAAAATTTCAAAAAAAAATGTTGAATGAATACGCCGAAACCCTCACGGCTGAACAAACATGATTAATTTCACAAGATTGAAGAATGGTTTTCAAACTGTAAAATATCAATGTGTTGTAAATCATGGGGTATATTTTCTGCAAAACAGAGCATGTGAAGCAGAAAATGGATGGCGAGACAAAGCTGTCAGTATCAGGTTGTCAAATTTTCTTTAAATGTTTTGAATTTTAGGGGGAGTAAGAGAGTCAGAAAATCCAAAAACATTAGAAAATTTGAAAAAGCCAAAACATGAGAAAATTCAAAATGAGTTTTTGTGTAAAAAGAGGAAATTATAGTACATCAGTTAGACAATCACAGTACGCTAAAGAAATGGAAAGTTAAAATGTGATAAACGATCTCACTGATGATATGCCAGTAGGTTTTTACACGCTTAGTAGATTGTTTTCGAGATATAAACCTAAATATCAATACTTACTTATCTCGTGGGGAACATCTCTCGGATATATGGGTAACCCCCGAAATCTTGTTTGAGAGATTGCCTGATTTTGAGATACTAGGTCTTTATATTGTTTGATATCTGGGGTATTATACCTGGTCGTCTGATATTGCGGAAGCAATGGCCTAGACCTCGTATAATACTTTACGTGCTTTAAAAAGCTTACCCTCTGCATAAAAATTGAATAATATCGAAAGATATGAACCAATTGCAGTTGAAGAAAAGATTCCCTAAAGGGAACACACCTAAAGTCGATCCTTCATCTCTTTGACTGAACGGAAGTTCATACCTGAGCTCTCAAGGTCTCGCACTAACCCAGAATACAGATATCAAATTGGTATACTCACATCTAAGACTGAATCTAGGGAATTTTGATACGGGAGTATATTCTGAGGTGGGACACGCGAATAAGTTTAAGTCCTTAAAACACTAAATCCGTATCTCGAATCAATTGAACTTGGTGTGAAAATTTAAGTGGATCAGTATACTGACAATCTAAGTGAATCGTTTAGAACTTAAAGTGTTTAAAGCTTAATGGTGCTAGTGATTTGTCATAAACTGATATGATCCTCTGACACGAACTCAAAACAAAAATATTGTTTGTAAATAAGTTTGTAAATATTCCTTTACTGCTTTATGTTTCAGAAAACTTCAAAAAGATTTTGATTCCACTTTATTTTCGACAACCGATGTCTGAATGCTGAGTTTCAAAATCTAAGTATGCTGATCGTGTTTCTAAGAATAATTCAAGTTCATTAATTTGAAACTTGAAGTTTTTAATCAAAAATTAAAAACAGATTGTGAAGTCTCTAAGGTCAATAAATTGGACTTGGATGATTAACTGTGAGGGATTTGGATTCTTAAAGTGTTAAAATCAGTTGTAAAGAGCTAGGTTTTGATCTTGGATACTTAATATTGCCAAATCTTTAAAGAAACTTGATAGAGGAAGTAAGTCAAGTAATCCTGGATATATTCATATTTTTTTATTTAGAGTCAGGTTCTTGATTAAAAGTGTTTGAGAGCCAGGTCATCATTCCTGGAAAACCGAATATGCTTTCACTGTCGAAATGTTTTAGCTTATATTGAGAGAGCCGAGTTTTAAATCCTGGATGATTCAAAACGTTTTTTACTTATAAATGTTTGAGAGTTGCAGATGCTGTTCCAGATTACGATCCCGATAGCCGAGTCTAAGGGGGAGTCTAAAGACGAGTTCATCGCAAGGGGGAGCTTGTATCCGAAAAGCCAGGTGTCGATCCCAAAAGCACGGAAGCTTGACAAAAGGGGGAGCCTGAAGAGATAGAGTCTAACCGAAAGAGGAGAAGCTGAAGCTAAAGACAGATCCACGGGGATTCTGTACAAGAATGAGGGAGTCTATGTTGCTGAAGATGTGATAAAGTTTCAAGAAGACTCGGAGAGAGAGAAAAGATAAGACGCTACGAGATTGACTGCGGCAATATCCAAGGGGGAGTCTGTTAGTGCATTTATGTCTATCGCCTCCGTCAATCCAGTTTGTAGTAGATTCTGAAGAAAACTAGCCTTATATTGTAATATCTAGTTAGTAAAGGCAAGGTGGTATAATTGTAAAAAAGGAAACACTCCTTATTGCCTTGGCCTATAAATAGAAGTGTTAGGGTTAGAGTTTAGAACCTTTTGGCCATTTGCACTTTTGGAGCTTAGAAGCTAGAGAGAAAGTGCTCAAGGTGATTCAAGTTTCCTTGTACTTTTCAGATCTATCAATGGAATCACGTTTATAGTACATTTTCGTGTTCGATCCACGCACGTGTACGGATTCCGCACGTCACACATGTCGATATGCAATCGTTCAGGAGTCGAAAACCGGTCCTAACAAGGGTTAATTCTTATCTATATACTTACCTAGGTTCCGCTACATACGAGATTATAAACTTATTACATATGCCACTCCATTTCACGTATGAGTTACATAAAACTTGGCACAACTATTCCTTCGATAATTAAGATTACACTCTACCACATAGGGTTATTTTATAATACGAACCAAGATTCATGCGTATAAAAACTTTAACTCTCGAACATTTCTTTAGAGGTTTATCTTCTAATAATTCCTCACATACGATAGGGAACTCGACAGAGGGCAAGATTTATTCAAACATCCATTCAAATATTCATCATATTTTACATTCCACTCAACTCCTCTTTATGTAACATTCCACCTCTAATAGTTACGCATTCTTATATTTTCATTCTAGCTCCTTCGACGTTAACCTTTCACATTTTCCATACAGTTCTTTCTAATTATTCTAAATTTGGCATATTAAGTGTGTACCCCATTTTCTTAACAGTTCCTCACTTTTCTTTCCTTTCTACTACCCATTTTCCGATATGCGGGTCGACTCTTACCATCTTTCCATTATGACATTTCAAGACATCTAATAACCGCACTTTACAATAAACAAGAATTTAGAGCTGCCATTATTTCCTATATTGATACGAAGATTATAATTTATTTACTAGCATTATGAGTTATTTACTTCTGCCTTCCAAGTCACTAACCATACTTGTTCCTTCACTATGCCGTTAGAAACAATAATGCTCACCATGAGCCTACTACTTAATTCCTCTATTATTAATATCATCATTCTTTCTAGTCACCCCCTCTTGTGATGTAAAAACTGTGACTACTAATGTATGTGTGTGTGTGTATATCTATTTACATATACATATACTTGCCTCAACATTTAGTAACTCTATTACTATTAGTTGCTTGTTAATCCATTCCTACAGTATGGACTAATTCGCACATTTGTACTTCCTTATTGATTTTAGACATACTTGTTATCATTTTACCATTTCTTACAAAAATCTCTATCCTCGACGGTGCTTAAATCATCCATCTAGGTCTTAGCCTATTATTGACTTTAGTCCTCGTAAGTCGATCATCACATGCTTAATATGCAACGTGTTCGGAGCATACTTCTTTCATCATAATCTTATTACGTCAACATCTTTCTATGTATATATATATATATATATATATATATATATATATAATTACTTACACCATCACATGTTACCACATTTGTCATATGTTTTACTCTTACTCGTATATCCCGTTTAGGTCTACGACGATTAACTATCAACATACTCCTACTCATATTCCCACGACCAGCGGCAACATATCTCATATACGTTCACATATGCATCACTTATATATATATATATAGGTATGTGTTCGTTTAGTCCTACATTATGCTTGACCAACCAGGCTATCTGTGCCACTTACTTGTTATGTTTATACTTATCTTTAGTTAGGTGGAGAAATAGCATCTCCTCATTTGCTTTCATACTTTCCTTCCCATCTAACGACTCTAACTTTCATCCATCTACAACCCTTTCTTAAGGCTTTATCCATGCTTACCACATAATATCTTCCTTTAAAATTTTAATTCTACCAACATTTACTTTGTGTTTGACAAGATTTTTATCCTTATAACCATACTATACTTGAAATTCTATCATCCTTTCATGTTCAATATTTTCTAAGCTTAATCATAATTATCATTCCCACCTTTCATTACATTCTAGGACCATACCATCCTCTTCCGTAATCATTGCTTTTATTCCTTCCTACCGTGTCATTTGTTATCGTTTGAATTTCCTTTGTCCGTTATCTACATTAAGCATTTTCTACATTTATTACTTCATATACTTTACATGTCATCTCAAGTTACATTGATGTATTCATAATCATATTTCAATAACTTTCATTCCACTTGTACTTCATCATCAACATCGGTCATGATAGGCCACATCATACATGCTTTTCGTTCATAGGGGGATAGAATCCCCCATCCTTCTTACTTACTTTCTCGCACCATCTGCTTCTCGGAACATATTTTATTAACAATTTCTTCGTTTTTATAAGCCATCTACTCTATTATTCGAGATCATTAATAAAATTTATTCTTTGGTCATGTCCATTTCATTCTAACGTTTTGATTTTTATACTTTCCTTTCTTTCATGCTAGGTGTTAAAGGTCCTTTATGACCACACCACATATCTCTCATTATAGGATTGATAAACCCAACTGGAACTTCATTCACAACCTTCCAATCATATACGTTCTTACTTCGAAACATTTCGACATGACCCGGTTGACATTTAGAGGATCCTAATTATCATAGGTTGCATTTTCTGAAACTTAACGAAACTATTGGATTTGCCTTAAGAAATATTCTACAACATAGTTTAGGAAATATGTTAATATGCCTAACATATTTCAATGACTTTCATTCTCTTACTTATTACGCATTCGTTAATTTTATATATACTTTTCACTTCATTATATGTTATTCATGCCATCATGTTTACGTCTTATTGACCTTTGTCCTTTTAATTATGGTTATCATGCTTTTATTTCATAATTCCAGGTGTTAATAGCCACTTAGTGACCATACCACATTCCTTTCATCATCCTCGGTGTTACCGGCTACTTCGTGCCCACACCGCATACCATTCATCATTCCCGGTGTTAACGGTCACTTCGTGACCACACCGTATACCATTCATCATTCTCGGTGTTAACGGTCACTTCATGACCACACCGCATACCATTCATCATAGGGCAACATCTTTACCATCATTATTGGGAATATCATTATCATCATCATATACATTCACTGGGTTCGCCATCTACAAATACATACTTTTTTAAGATACTGTATCATTCATTACTTTATCATTCATGCATTATTTTCTTTCAATAGTTCATTCCCGTAGGTCATAAAACCATACTATCCTTCACTACGAACGTTCTAGACATGTTGATCAAAACATACATTCATTCTTACACTTACTTCCCATTCATTCATTCTTTAACTAATAGCCTTCGTGTTAGTCAACTTATATTCATGGTTTCATTAACATTTTGGGACTTTTTCTAAGTTTAATGAAGGTTTGGAACTGGTTTGGAAGCCTTAGCATAACAAAACAACAAATCAGAAAACATGTAACAGAGGTTGGCGTCGGCGACGGGGCAGGGTTGCGTCGCCGACGGGTTCTGGAAAGTGGCGTCGCTGGGTTTTGGTGTAGGCAGTAGATTAGCGCGTCGGATCACCTGGGTGGCGTCCCGACGCATAAGGGGTCATGGCCGACACCCCTTCCGACCAGCAGACGTTGTTTAACTTATTTCAACCCAAAAACTTCATTCCCAAGCCCCGTTTCAACCCGAAATGGTCCTGTGAAGTCCTGAAACCTCTCGTAAGATTCTGTAATGTTTCAACCCAGATTATTCTAGTGAATTAACCATAATCCCTTCCTGTTCCAAACTAAAAGCATAATTCGAAATTCTTAAATTACTTACTTGCGTAGCGCTTCGGAATGAACACACCTTCATACGAGCTTTCGGTTTGAGTTCAAGCATTTTAACTCTAATACTTAAATCCCTCAAACCTCAGCTCTGATACCAACTTGTAACGCCCACTTTTTCACATTCGAAAATACAAATAATGACATACTATTTTTAACAAAAATTGGGCATGACCCGTTCGTATTATAAGCAATTCCCTGTTTTTAACAATCATCATTCAATACTAATTCTACGACATGTTTCAAAAGACATCAAAGTTGTAACCAAATAAGATTCCATTACAAGTGTTTTGACCCATTTACAAAAGACGACTTTAACCGGAAGCGCATAAAGAGCAATGTAGTGTGTTCGGTCCGAGCTCGCATCATCAAGAGTGGGATTTACCTATCATACATAAAGCAAACATTCATTAGCATAAATTCTCAAAACAAATTTCAAATCTTCCATATACTTACTCTTATTCGACCAATTAGTGAAATTTAACATTCATTTCTCTTTTAACCAACATCCTTATTATAATCATTCTTCCCATTCTAGCATAAATTCCTTTATGCTCTTTTACCCTTACCCTACGAAACATTCAACATATATGTAAGCTTTTCGACTCATCCGTACATGATCAATACATACCATACACTTTCTACACATTTTCGCCATTTTGACCCGTTTTCTACTAGTTCTTACTTAAACATTACAACATCATACTTTCCAACATTTCGACCCACTTGAAGCAGGTTAAAACACATCCATTATCTTCGCATTTCCTATCCATTTCCAATTCTCAACTTAACACAATTCTACCATGAACAATAATACTAATTCTACACTAGGACTCAAATATCAAGATTTACATTTATAAATCTACATATAGAGAGAATGAAGTTCATATGAACTTATCGTGGTCTTGCGCTGCTTGTAACTTCAAATGACTCGTGCCTTCTTCTTTCTCCGTGCCTATATGTCATAACTTTACACTTTTAGCTTTCGTATGCTTTGCATCACATATGCATTTTACTTATTCATCATGGCGTTAAACGACTAAGCATACATTCATTTTCATTTCATAACATCATTTTATCAAGAATTCATGTCAAAGCACAACTAGATCATTCTAAGGCATTTCATCGAACACGTGGCGTGCATTCTAACTACAAAGCATAAAGTACAAGTACTTAAAGCATATTTTTCCATAATTCATCCATTGATTAACATAAGCATTCCCAACTTCACAATTTTCCACCTAATCATATACATATTGTTATAAATCATCTATTCATCAAAATGTCATCAATATTAGACTAATTAGCATGTAGAGCTTCACAATTTCTAATCATTAATTGGCATATAAGTGGGTTTTACCCCAATTCATCATCATATTCAAAATTAAACATTTCTTAACATCTACACATTCATAGCAACCAACATTCATGCTAAATTTTACATTACATTCACGAATTCCACAAAACCCATTATATCAAACATCACTAAATCATAAATTTCGACTTACTTGATGTTGGAGATATTTAGGTGATCAACATTCCTAGTTCATACATTCGATTAATCTTCAATTCCCCTCTTAATTTGATGGATTTTATGATGCTAGGGTTTTGAGGGGAAAGTTTCCCCTGGTCTCTCTTCTCGATCGCACACCCACACTTTCAAAAACACTGAACATTTTTTTGTTAAGTGTTTTCTTTACACATTTATCATTTTCACCCCCTCATTCTTTTATAACATGTCATTTTCCCCATTTCTACATACTAACCTAGTTAACCTTCATGCATACAAAAGATTTAATATTTACTAAAATTTATAAAACTTTAATAATGGTAAAAATCTATATTTACCATTTCTTTTCGTCAAAATATAGCGATTATAACACTATAATATGACATACGAAATTTGGGGTGTTACAAGGAGGATGACAATTGACAATGACGGTGGCGTTAAGAGAAGGTAAGGGTGATCAGCGGCGGTTTAGGTGAAGGTGATTAGCAATGTGCTGACGGTAAACGAAGACGATGACAGTGGCTGGTATGGTGATTATAATGATGGGATTGGTGTTCGGTTCATATTTTGGTAGTGATATGGTGGTGGTTGGGGTGGTTACAAGTAGCATGAATGGTGAGTGTATGCATGGTGATGGTCTTGAGCTTCACAGAAAGCGTGTATGGGTGCGAGACATGGGGTGTTGGTTGGGTGATGTAGAGGCATGATTGGGTAGGGCTGGCATATCGTGTATACCCGTACACGATAAGACACGACACGAAAAGACATGATACACGAAATCCCATACACGAACACGACACGATAACTTATCGTGTCCTTTTTTCAAACACGAACACGACACGATATACACGAAAATTACCTGTTAATACCTGTTAACACAACCGTTAAACTGTTATACACGAAAATTACCTGTTAACACGAACAAAAACACGAATACGACATGCTATCTGAGAGTTATAGAGGGAGTTTAGGGTTTTATTTTATTTTTAATTGAATGAGGAATGAAAATAGAAAGGAATTAAGGAACCCACATGCACATGGCTGATGAGTTTTATTTAATTATTTTCTTATCGTGTACTAACGGGTATTAACAGGTAAACAGGTATTTAACCTGTTTATACACGAAAATTAACAGGTAATCTCGTGTCTACCTGTTTGGTACACGATACATGTTAAGGCCATGCACGATACCTGTTAACTTCGTGTAGGTTCGTGTCGTGTATTCGTGTAAAATTGCCAGCCCTATGATTGGGTAATGATGATCTTTTTATTCATGATGTTGGTGTTTATGGATTGATTACATTGGGGAGAAAAGGAAAGCTTGCATGGGGAGGGCTTGGGTTGAAGATAACCAATTATTAACACACAACACTGAATTGGTGTGTGTGTCTCGGCTATATTAAAAAATGTGGTTTTATCGTGCAGACTTGAAAGAAGTTGATAAAGTGTTTTGAGGATGCATCTCATTTGATATGTTATAAACAGCTGCCAGTGTGATTAGAATAGAAATAAAGAAGCAAGCAAGCATGTAAAACTCTACGTGAATCGGAAGTTGAAAGGTAAGCAGTTACGTCTTCAAAATTGAATATATCAAGATCAAATAGTTCTGTAGGGTTTTTAGGGATTTTCAAGGATGATAATTAATTAAATTTTACATTCAAAGTTTCTTCTACAGTCATGGTCCTTGTGTTAAACACTTTATAGGCCTTGTCTGTAGAAGAATATCCTAAGAAATATCCACAGTCCACTTTTGCTGCAAACTTTGAAATTGAATCTTTTAGATTCAAGATAAAGCATGGGCAACCAAAGATTTTAGAAAATGATATCAATGGTTTTATTTTGAACAAAATCTCATTGGCAGTCTTTTAATGCCTAGGATTTATTAAGACTCTGTTTTGAACATAGCAGTATTCACGGCTTCTGCCCAAAAAGATAGTGGTAGACCTGAATCTACAACCATAGTCCTTGTAGCCTTAATAAAGGTTCTGTTTTTTCTTTCAACGACCCCATTTTGTTCAGGTGTTCTAGGAATACTGAATTGTCTCAGTATTCCTTCGGATATGCAGAATTCATCAACCTCTTGGTTTCTGAATTTGTCCCATTGTCACTTCTGATGGACTTTACAGGAAGATAATATTATTTTTCTATTTTTATGATAAATTCTTTTAAGATTCCTACAGTCTCATCTTTTGAGTGAAGAAAGAATGTCTATGTAAACCTAGAAAAATCATCAGCTATTACTAAGCAGTGTCGCTTTTTCCTTAAGCTCATGATTTTTACTGTGCCAAACAAATCCATATGCAACAGTTGTAAGCATTTGGTTGTTTTGGACTCTTCAATGGGTTTGTGTGAAACTTTGTGTTTTTTCCTTTTAAACAGGAGACACACTGTTCATCATATTTAACTTGTTTGGTTAGTAAGCCTCTAACAAGTTTTTCCTTTGTTATAGTGTCAATTGTTTATAAATTAACATGTCCCAACCTTCTATGCCATAACTCTATCTCTTTTGTAGATGCAACAGAGAATAGACACACGTCGATTTTTTGTTTTTCTTTAGACATGTCTACTGTGAGCAACAAGTTTAGCAATACTTCCAGCTATAATTTTGTCTATCTTTTTTACAACCTCGGGTCTAACAATTTTACAAGTTGTATTTGTAAAAAATGAGCCATAGCCTTTGTCACTCATTAGTGAAACACTGAGTAAATTAAATTTTAAGTTGTCTATTAGATTGACATTTTTAAATTTTAGCTTTCCAGCTTAGACAGTCCCTGACCCCAACACCTTTCCTTTAGATGTATTTCCAAAAGAAATATCACCACCTCCATGAGTATGGAAGTTTGTCAGTAGAGCTTTGCATCCAGTCATATGTCTTGATCCTCCACTATCTACATACCATAGGCTATCCAGGCATGTAGATACTCCCAATTTGGTGGCCATAAATGCACAAACGCGATTATTATCATCTTTACTAGTATTCCAAGGATCATTGTTTTTTACAACTTTATCACTACCCTTTTCACAAATTGTTGTTCGTATTGGGTCAGATATACCTTCAACATTTTGAATGTTTGAAGTTTTCTGGATTTTTTAACAATTTCTTTGGTTACACTAAATTTCTTTTTCAACTTATCTCATATCTCTTTTGCACTATTACAGTGTAATAGCTCTGCATAGATCTCGTTTGGTATAGCCTTGGAAATTATAATGAGTGCCTTGGCATCTATCTTAAACTTTTTGAATTCAAGCATAGAGTAATCTTCCATTGTCTTAGGCTCATTTACACAAGGATTTTTGACACTCGGTGTCATTGGAATATGTGGTCCATACAATACTGACCTCCAACATCTTGTGTTTTGTTGAGCAAGATACTGTACCATCGTTGCCAGAGATTATAATTTGATCTGTTAAGTATCGGAGGTTTTCTATCACAACCGGAGATAAGGCAATCATAGTTTTTTAGTGTCATTCTCTTTTGATCTTTTTAGAAGAAGAACAAAGTATGTGTAAGACAATTTTGAGTTCTAAACTTTTCAACTTTAGGCTACGAATAGTAATGGATCTTTGTTGAGCTAACCTTTTTGTGTTAAACTGATTGTGAAATTGAGTTTAAACGTGACCAAGCTCTGATACCAATTGTTAGGATCTGAGTTTGATATTTGCAAACTAATATTGATTATCACAAAACAATTCAGAAATAGAGAGACATTGTCATAAACTGTTATTCAATTGATTCAAATAGACAAAAGTTTTACAGCGATGATTTTACAATCTCCCCCTCAGCCGATCACTCACTAGAACTATTCGTACAAAAGAGAATGTGTGTAAAGTGACGAATAGATCACTAACAAGTGTGATCTGTTTATACAAGTATTAAAGCTCTATTTGTGATGTGCTGACGTCACCCTGATAGTGACATCTAACATTCCAAACAGAAAAAGATTCTCAGATGTTTGCAAACATCTGCGCAAATCTTATCCTCTGATTTAGGCTATACTAAACACTGATAAGATAAATACTGTTACATTAAGAAAACACTGTCTAAGCTAACCTCTGTTGCAGTTGTCCAAATATCTGTTTGGCCTAATAGATATTTGGTCTTCTTCATCAGACCTTAGGCTTGATCAGGGCTTTGGGCCGTCTTCAACAGATACTAGCCTTCAACAGATGTTGGTACTCTTAAACAGCGGTTCCAAGTCTTCATCAGATGTTAGTCATGCTCTTGAACAGATGTTCTGAATAGGTGTTCAAGATTCACTATCTTTGGGGAGAGACTGGTTCGTCAACTGTTTATTTCTTGATCTAAGAGTCATGTCTTGGCTTTTGGATATCATCTGTTCTTTTGTAGGTACAACAATTTCTCCCTAGAACAGATGATGCCAACACAGATGGTTATTGGATCAACTTTTATTGTCTCATCAACTATTCTCTTATTTGACCTTTGAATTGTAATTCAAAGTCAAGAGAAACAGTGTCTTCTGGGTCTCTTTCCAGTGGCAGACTTATCAAGTCTTAGAGATCTTCAATTTTTAGGCCTAAACGCTTGTTGTTTGTGGTGGTGGTGGTGGTAGGGAAACGGCAGAGGCAAACCGCCCTTCCGGGTGATATTTACCGTGTCTTTATTCCATGAGCTCCGATACCAAATTGAAACGGGGAAAATTGTATTAGATTAAGATTTTGTAGGGTTACAATATAATATGGTGTTTATTTAGACCATATTACAATCAAGTCTCTAATATATCACCTAAGTATATTGTCTAATAATATTGTATACTCAGAAAGAGAACCGGTCAACAAGCTTGGGTAACCCGATCTCAAATGGTGCTCCATGATGGTGTTCAGCAAAACTAGCCTAACAACCCACGTTCACCGCCTTTCGTCATACATTCCCATTAAGTTGTTTAACATTTATTTCAATGCTTTATTTAGTTGTACTTTCTGCTTATTAGGTAGTACTTAGTTTTAATTGTCTTAGTTTTTAAATGTGGGGTAGTGTAGAATTGATGGTATATGTATTAATTCGTATGGTTAATGAAGATGAGTGTGTTTTGAGTATGAGAATATTCCCTTTGATTAGTTTGTCTCAATGGATTTTAAGTTAAATTGATAGTGTCTATGCTAGCTCAACCGTGGCACGATGGTGGTGTTCTTAGACTCGAATTCATAACCGGAGTGGTGATTGCTATATCTTTGGGAATGATTCACAACCCTACAGTTGGTTTTGGTGATGAATTTGTATCCAAAACGAATTGTAGATCCATTCTTTATTTTATCGTTTATCTGAACCGGTGATTCGGGGTTTTACTCCTGTCAGCATTAAAATCAATTTTTTAAGCATTATAAAGAAAAAGATACACGTACAACAACCATATCAAGTAAAATTTTATTCATGCTAAACTATTGGTAGGGTCTAAAAAATGTGAAATGTAGGTAAACCATATATCTATCCTACAAGATAGAGACACATACAATCATGCAATATATGCATGCAATGAGTGATAGTAATAATTGTTCATAGCTTGTTAGAACACTTGAACTAGAGGGTGGAACTTTGTAAAGGCTTTATCAGACCTAGCGATGCGATGATTGCAATCTATAGTTACATTTATACATTCGTGTCTTGGGAAGTCGGTGACTACTGTTTCCCATCAACCTTTTTTACTTTTGAATTAGAGTTAATCACACTTTATGTCCTTTATGTATTACCAGAATTATGAAACGTGCCCTTTAAAAACACAATTACAGATTTTGTTTAAATTTTTGGTTTTTCTAACATATCTTGTCCTTTAAATCAAACTCAGTTAGTAAAGTCAGTTCCCCTCATCTTGGTAATTAGTTTTGAATGAGTGGGTAGTGAGGGTAGGTTTCGCGAATTCAAAATCGTATTATCAGTCTGCATTTTGATAAATGTTCAATCTCACCGGTTGGCTGATTGTGTTCGGTCTCACATAGCATTAAAAAACCGCATGTCACATGTTCATTCAACTTAAATCCTCTTTCACTTTTGAAAACCATTTTACAAATTCTTGTGTCTCTAGTTATGTTGTGGTTTAACTTGATAGACAACACAGAAAGTTTGCAACTTCCATATCTTTTGGTACATAGGGAAATTGTGGCTTTAAACTTTGGAAGGTCAATTTGAGTTATGTTTATGTGTGGCAAATGGTCGAAGCAGGTACGGTTCAAAATGGGAATTTTTTTTTAAAATATCAAGTTAGGAAGAGTAAATGTGTCGGATTGGGGTGACTTCTCATATTTGTTTTCATGGCAACTAGGGGTGGCCGCAATGGACTGAAGTTTTGGCATTTTTTTTTTCATTTAGTTAATTGGCGCTTGTATTTTTTATGACTATTACTCTAGCTCGTAAATCGTAAAAGACGGACAATAATGAAAACGCAAAAAAAAAAAGAGAAGGAGATATGCAATTCTTGGTTGGGTAAATTTGCAATTAAGAAGCTTTATAAAGGGAAATATGCAATTGCCCTTTTTATAATAAATTGAAGTTGTTTACTTTTTTTATTCTAATTAAATAATGTAGTTCATTATAAAATTTTATGTGTACCGTTGAGACGTGCTTTTTTATGTTCAAAATAAAAACATTCAAATATAATTGATTGTTTTGTTCTTTATTATGACGATCCGAACAGATACCGTCCAAACAACTTCGGTAGTGGCACCAATATTCGGTTTTATGATTTTGATATAAATTTTGTTAAATACGGAGTTACAGTCATAATAGAATCAGTTTTTTTATACCGTACCTATTAGGGGTGTTGGGTACTGTACAGTACCATGACAAACCGAATTGATACCATCACAACAATATCGGTACCATGTCCATTCCGACCGAACATTATCGATACTATCGAAACTGTTACTAATATTTGTTTTTATGGTTTCCGTTCGATGCAAGCATGTGTCTATATCCTTTTGAGCATATTAGATTTTATCTTTTAGGATTTATCTTAAGATTGTTATACCGAGTGGCAGTATCTTACCGATACCGCAATGTGCGGGTGAATTCAACTGGTTACTATACCACGAAAAAAAATGTAATTGGAGCTGTACGTTGTTCGGAAAGATTTACTTATCGAGATTCATAAAGAGATTCCAAACAAATTCAGTAGAAGTAGACAACATCAAGCATCTTAAACCCACAAATGTTGCATAACTATAGTATGACCAAAATTACATTCATTTCTAAACTAAAACCAACTATAGTATGACCAAAATTACATTCATTTTTAAACTAAAACCAAATCAGTTCATGACAAACCATAAGAAAATATCTTTCTGTGCATCAACACCCGTTGTCTTTATGGTGGTTCCGAAGTGTAGCCTTTATGTTTCAGTTCGCTAATGGTATTTTAAGGGCCTAAACTAGTGACTTTGTTGTATATATATAAAAAATAAAAAAATAAAAGCTAATTAACTTATTGTTTGTTTCAAAATTAATAACCTCATAAATTCTTATTACAGTCGAACAAAGAATAAGTTTACTGATTCCATTGTTATCTTGTAAAGATAGTAGTTCCAATATTCGGGTCTCTCTCTAGTCTCCCTGTGAGCGACACGTGTGGACCCCAATGGAATGGTAATTTCAACATATACTACAAATATGGATTTGTGTGGTGAATAAGACGTTTACATGTATAGACAATCATATGAAACAAAGAAGTTTTTGATTAAATAATATTTAAGCTGCCGTCTGCAAGAAAACTTCCAAGAAAAGAAGAGGTATTTCATCAGGAAACTTAATGAAATGCAGAAGAAATTGTATTTGGTGCAACTCTTGTTTTACACTCTTTAGTAACAATAAAAGTTTTAGAAAAATTAGATTTTAATAATTCAAACTATGACTTATTCACCGATGATAATCCATGTTGTATGACAAATGACACTCCTAAATTTTGTTTCCGTTGTTAAGAACGATTTCACTCCAACGGAGAAGTAACCCCATACGCTCCTAAATTTCATTTAGGTTATGTCAAGACAATTTACGACTCTCTGATTGGTTAAATGTCAGTCAATTGTTCATTAGGGGCACACGGAGTTACTTTTCCGTTAGAGTGAATTTGTCATCGGCAGCGAAAATGGAAGTTACAAGTGTCATTGGTATCGTCAGTATGGATTCTTATCAGCTAATGGACAACATTTTAGATTATTAAAATCCAGTTTGCCAAATTATAATCCATAGAGTTTACTAGTAATTGTGTTTGAAGTTGTCGGCATCCAGATCAACGATCTATATATATGGGGGATACCACCCAACCTCTGAAACAATAAAAAAAAACTTCTCCTAATTGATCACATCCAAGTATTATCAAACAAATGATGCAGCCAGAAGTACTTCAATCGAATCTTCCACAAGACCTTGATGAAGCAAGATTATATGGTCTAGAAATGGGTAATTATACATGTGTTGACTATGAACTCTACTCCTCAATCACCACCCCTGAGGACTCTTCCATAATCACCTCAGAGTCATACTTTCATACCATGTTACCAAGTGATCATATTAGTAAGTTACCTTATGTCGATGACTCTGGAGTAGTGCTCCCTATGGAGAATATTTCTCAACATGTGGAAGGGATTGAAGATATTTCAGGCACTTCCCTTGATGATGTATTGAGATGGTGGGCTGATAGTGAAGAAATGGATAGTATGTGTACGGATTTAACCATGGAGAATGAAGGTGTAAGTGGCGGTCCATCTGTAAAATCTAATGACACGCCTGTGATGTCTCCATCGATGAACCTTACAATGGTGTTACCAATGGAAGTTGAAGGCCAAACAAACGTTGGTAGTCTACTTAAAGCTTATGGAGAAGCCATGGAGATGGGACAAAGAGAACTAGCGAATGCGATCGTGGGTTGTTTAAACGAGAAAGTTAGTCCACTTGGTGGAACCATGGAACGTGTGGCTTTTAACTTGTTTCACTCTGGAAATCAAATAGACTACATAAAACAGGAATCAATGAAAAATTATAAGTCCGCATTCAAAGCATTTTATGGATGTTTCCCTTATGGGAGATTTCCTCATTTTGCAGCCAATTCAGCTATTCTTGAAGCAATTACGAACGACTCAAGGAAGGTACACATCATAGATTTTGATATGGGTGAAGGGGTTCAATGGCCTCCAATGTTAGAGGCTATTGGAAAGCTAAAAAGAGAAATTAAGTTGACATCCATTAGAACAAATTACGCGCAAAGTTATAGTTTTGAGGATACAAAAAACCGGCTCAGTGATTATGCAAACCGTTGTGGATTGAAGTTGGAGGTTCAAGATGTCGGGATTGAAGATTTGGTGTGGGAGATCGTAAGATCACATGAGCATGACTTCCTAGCCTTCAATTGTATGGTTGGGCTACCACACATGGGGAGGATAAGAAATAGAAGTGAAGTGATGGAGTTTGTAAGGGCTGCCAAGAACTTATTATTAACAAACAAAGGAATTCTAACTTTTGGCGATGGAGAAGATTGGGAAAATACAAATGTTTCTCGCGGTTTTGGTTCATTTTTTGATGACTGCTTAGAACACTATCATGCACTTTGTGAGTCAATGGAAAGAAGCTTCCCAGAGAACCTTACAGAAGCAAGATTAGCCATGGAGACACTTTTTGTGGGCCCATATGTTTCATCATTTTCTTGGTACCAAAAGTGGCAGAATGATAGGGGAGATTATGGATTCAAAGAAGATATTGGGTTAATGGGTTGGAGGCTGAGCAAAGAGAGTTTGATGGAAGCTAAAGAGATGGTGAATGAGAGACAAAGTTCATATAGCATCAGGCTTGTAGGGCAAAATAATAATGAAATGGTTCTACAATGGAGAGGAACTCCATTAGTTAGAATTTCTGCTTGGAAGTAGATAAAAGATTAAGGAAAGTAACAACTACTTGTTAATAATTTAACTAATTGTTTCTGTAATTTTATTGGTTATGGTATATATAGATTCATTATTCTATAACGTGGAAAGAATTCTGTACATTTATCGAATTAATGTGGGAATGCATCGTCCAATAAACGTATGATCGAATCACACAAGCACGAGCGCACAACTCTGAAAATATAACCTAACAAAAACCTCTACAATAATCAGAAAGTTTATATCCTAATCCTAGAACAAAATTTAGGAACTCCAGCTAACATAATGAGGATCTATGAAAAGAACAACTAAAGGACAAACCCTTACTAAACATGTCAACAAACAATTAAGCTTGCAATAAATGTAGCACACGATCTTGTCCAATGGAAGTTTATATCAAAAAATGTGTAAATCAATCTTAATATGTTAGCGTTGTAGTAGTTTATCTAAGACCAGGTGGTGTGGCTCAGCGCCCCCTACCACCTCCCCATCTTTGGCGCCCCTCCCCCATTTCTGGGCGTTATGGGCAATTTCGTTAACTCCTGAGCGCTATAGGGATGGTGATGGGGGCCCACATTTATTTAACCAATCAGATTCATTTTCTTTGTAATTTTCTTTGTAAAGGGGCTTTAAGGAGGATGTTATCCCACACTGTGCAAGTTAACGATAAAGCCCTAGGGGCTTTATACCACATTACCCAACCTAATAAGGAAAGTATACTGACATTATCACAAAAGACAACAACTGATTTGAAGAGGTGGCAATTATTAATTCAAAAAGAAGATTAAGAACCATGTTAATTTAGCAACATTATATTCCATGCGTCAATATTCATCTTCAATACAAGAACAAGACAACATGTTGACGAGTGAAAGACAAGAAACAAGATTATCATAAAGAAAGACAATATTATGAGTCTATACAAGTGTTTTCACAACCAACCTAGTTAGCAATGGCGTGAACTATGAACGTAAGATGGTATAACGTGAAGGCGCCAATAGGTATGCAGAAAAGAATATGAGCTAAAGCATTCAAATGTGGTTTCAAGAATCATGCATATAACGAAGAACATTTTAGACGACATATAAACAAATATCATATAAGCAATATCATAGTGAGTAAAAATCAGGTGTGGATCTAACAAAGTTGTGATTCAGAGTCGGACCAAACGTAGTTATTTCCATCAATTTAAGTCTTTTCTTTGTCAGATTAAGATGTTTGTCTATATTCTGTTGTTAATCAGCGATCGGGGTAATTACCCACACACGGTCGAAGAACAAAGAGTTTGGCCTTTGTTCTTCAAAGATCGTTACGAACAAAACTCTTTTCTAATTTAATGAGCTTTTTTAAAGTAAAGCTGGCCTTATTCCACGATAAGTCTTGTAATTCATAGTGATCCATGAATGAACAAATTAATCATTGAATGCAAAGTGTCTTCAGTCTCCCCTCTATATATTTACAAAACCCAATGATGGTGCAAACAAGAACGGACTTCATGTTGACAATAAACTGGGAGTAAAGACAAAAATGAAGTTGGGTATTCTAGAAAATTAAAAGATCCAGACGTACCAACGTGTTGCAATGAAGCTTTGTATTTTAGGTGTGTAGGAAATGGTTAGACACTTGAAAGTGGTAAACTTCAAAATCAACCAATGAGAGTGTGTCATGTCATTCAACCTTAATTATTTAAACTATGCTCAAAAGTATTGGCAATGGTTAGACACTTCATGAATTGGTAAACTATTTAAAAAAAAATGTGTGATTAGTTGAGATGGCATGGACCCCCTCTATCTCCCCTTACCTCCCTTCACCGATCAGTAAGCAATCACCGAACATCAAACCTCACCGCGCGGCAAAGGGGGTTGCCGGCGGTGTTCCCAAGTGGCAAACCCAGTTTACCACCCCCTTTGCCGCCCACACCGTATACCCTTATAAAGAAATCGGTGTATTTTATAAACCATATTATTGATTGAAAAGTTGAAAAGAAAATAAACGATAAGAATCAAGTTGTGTGAGTTGGTCGTTCTACTCTTGAGTTTATTAACAAGTATAGCTACACCCGAAGAATTAATATCTTAGGAAAAATTGCTACAAGAAGATGTGGATGCAGTTCTTGATAATGGAATTTGCGGACAACCAATGAGAGATAATCATAATAAGAGATGTGGATGCAGTTCTTGATAATGGAATTTGCGGACAACCAATGAGAGATAATCATAATAAGAAGTGAGTTGTGTGAGTTGGACATTCTAAAAAATATAATAAAAGATAGCACATGAGTCGAACATAAACGAAATCTGTTATTAGAATCAGTAAGTCACAAAAGTTATGTAGACCTCATCACCAGGTATAGAATAATGTTAATAAGAATCATTAAAAGAGTTTGAAGGTTTAAAAAATTTGAGTTGTCACTCTTCGAATTGATTTAGCTTTACTTGAAATATAAATATGAAGTGATCAAGTATTGGCAAATTAGCAAAATATGAACCCAACCTTAAAAGCAAAATTAAATGCATGATGTTAAACCACGTTTTTCAACACAATCTTGTACAGAACATCTTAGTTTAGTAGGGTTCAAACCCTAAAATGTATCAAATTCAAGTACTCTCATGACTAAGTAGTAAAAGATAAAGAGATGATCTACCGGAAGTATACCGAGACCTGAGGAATATCAACATCATTATCATCTTCATCCTCGCAAGCAACCACCACATCAATATGGCGTCTGTACGGTGGCAGCTCAGCTTTAGCCACTTCTTTTGCCAAGTCCACCATCTTTTTGTCCATTCTATCTTTATGCCTTGGGAACATGCTGTTGTAAAGCAAACAACTTCCATAAGATATGCTGTAAGCATTCAGACCTTTGTTTTTTAGCCACTGAAGAAGCTCTCTTAAAGTTGGGTCATCTCTAATGATCCAACGGTCCCAAACGGTCCAGCTCAGGTCCTGGTGTTTGATCACTTTTGGTGGGACCGGTTCAGCCATTGAGAATAGAGGGAGTGCCAGGTTGGCAAATGTGTTTCTGTAGTCCTCCACTTTGTGACCACCGCTTAGGACCTTGTATAGCTCCAGGCAGACAAAACCGGTGGCCATGGCAGTAGCGGTAGCTATAGCGGGAATAATCCTGCCAGCAATGAACTTGGCCTTGAGCTTATCGACTTCTGGGATGCTGTAATTCCTAGCTCTCATGTTCGCAAGTCCCGCTATTAGATCCATATGATAATTGGTGTCATCATCCTACACATTCAAAAATAAAATAAGATTTATAACATTAACCCTACATAAGAGAATAGAAAAAGAGAGAGAACCTTTTCAAACTGAATCGGGTTCATCCGGAAACCAGGCGGCAGGTTCTGGTGGCACAATTTTAAATTGTTGACCAGTTCATTGATAACAACAGAGTCATCAATAGATGCAGTAGACAAACTAGTGGCTTTTTCATCTGTAACAATCTTGACATTCTTCTTGGGCTCAAAATCAGGAACCATCACTCGGCTAATAGCATCTGCGCACCTTGTAGAAGATTTGACCCACTCTGGGATTGGAATGCCATAAGTTTCTGCTCTTAGTATAGATGCTGCAATAACAAAGTTAAGATGGCTTTGGTCTTCAACGGAAAACTCCAAGGGCCGCGGGAAACGTTTTGGGGCAGACCAAAAAGGGGTCCCGCTGCTGTTTACAGAATCTTCAGGGAAAGTAAAGGTCAGCTGTTTCACACGGTTAGCAAAGTAATCTTCAAACCTGATTACATACAGAGAGAACACTAAGAACATGATGGGGAAATGTTAAATTTGAAGTGCTATCATGAAGTAATCTAGTTATGTTGACTCAGGTTATGTTTTCTCTCTACGAGTGAGACGGCTCATTTTAAAAAAATAGAAAGTAAAATGTCATTTTCGTCTCTGAGGTTTGGCCAGTTTTGCGCCTTTCTTCTAAAGGTTTGTTTTTCCACGATTGGATTCAAAAAGTTTGAAATCTTGCCATTTTCATTCGGCTCGTTAACTCCATCCATTATTTTTAATCAAGGGTCTTTTCGTCTTTTTTGTTAACTTAAAAGGGCAATTCGATCTTTTTCACTTTATGTAAAAGCATTTAGCATAACGCACAAGCAAGTCCTTAAGTGAAAAATACCAAAATGCCCTTTAAGTCAACAAAAAAGACGAAAATACCCCCAACTAAACAGAGAAAAATAGATGGAGTTAACGAGCCGGATGAAAATGACAAGATTTTAAACCTTTTGGATCCAGATGCGAAAAAACAAACCTTTGGACGAAAGTCGCAAAGTGAACAAACCTCAGGGACAAAAATGCCATTTTACTTTAAATAAAATGTTAAACTGGAAGTACTAATATAAAGAAATAAGGGTTACTTTAAGCGGGCCCAGGTTATGCAGTCTTCAAATGATTGACACCGCTCCCTCTCGAGGCATTCAAGCACACGTTCCAAATTATCCCTCGCTTGTGCATCGCCAGCTTTTTCCATTGCAGAAGTGTATTCACTTGGATTAGACAGATACGCATTGGCTTCAGCTGGTGTCTTCTCAAGCAATCCTTCAAATTCTGACCTAGCCCAGGTCAAACAGTGGTCAATGTTGTGTGGGAATGAATGCACAGTACACATAGGCGCTTGTTTCTCAGGTGGGTCTCGGGAAGCACCATAGTTCTCAGTCAAATGAGGGATGACCATCTGTGTATTACACTTGGCACCTAAAGTTCCTGACTCTAAAAGCGGCTTTTGAAAATACAAACACCTCTGGTCAATATAAAGCCTTGCATTCACATTATCAAGAGCGTTGACAACGACACTAAGATTCTCCCAGAAAGTGTCGTCAAACACATTTTCAGTATCTGGGCTGGCACGGTTTTGAAGTGCTTCAATATGAAACTTAGGGTTTATCAAGGTGGCGGCAGTTGCAGCAACGGTTGACTTAGCTTGACCAATGTTCCAATCTCTAAAAAGAAACTGCCTGCTGAGGTTGCTTTTTTCAATAACATCATCATCGGTAATTGTTAGCTTTCCTCCATTACCACAAGAAACGCCCATTAATGCCAAATTTTTCAAAAACTCGCAGCCTAGCGCACCCGATCCCACAACGAAAACCTTAGCTTCCTCTAGTTGTTTTTGAAGTTTGGCCCCAAAGACTGAGATCTGAGCATCATAACGGCTATTCAAGGGCTTTAAGTCATTGGGGTCCAAAGGCTCTACAGGAAGGGACTCTAGAGAGTCAAAATAGAAAAACTGTCCACCAAGAAGAAAACATAAACGGGTCCCATTAACTCGAATTGCACACTCTAAGCATTGGAAAGTCAAAACATATAAACGGGTGTTTAGATGTGTTTTGAAAGAACAATATTGAGTAATTGGATAAGTCATAAGTGTAATAAAACATATAGAAAGCCACATTTCAAGGTGTTTCTTTTGTTCAAAGTCGCAATAATCAAATGATCAAGTGTTTAAGTGTTTGGCAAATTCTGATTATTTTAAGTTTTATGATAAAGAAAGACGGTTTATGAGACAAAAATAAAAGCCTTTCCAATTATATTAGAAGAGGCATATTTGTAAAACTGATTTACCCTCACGAAAAAAGATTTCATTACAGCTCTATGAAACTAGTTAACTAACCCCCTAACAATCAGATGATCAGCAGCAGAACTTATTTACCAAAACACCCTCATAGAATGATACGAAGAGAACTAACCTGAAATAGCGGATGGAACTTTCCAGAACAAGCCTTAACAACTTCCTGTCCAACAATACCACCAAACATCGCAGCCATGGGGTTCAAAACAGCCCTTGCACCAAACGCAAAGCTTCTAACAATTTTCTCATCAATCTGGTCAATCTTTCCATCTTTAAGTTCATTGTTCATATTGTTAGCCAAAGACAGCAACTTCTGAGCATCTTCTTCAGAACCAGCAACAGGATATCGTCCCAACTCGGATACAAACTTATCCAACGCTTGAAACAGTAGATGTAAGAGTGGAGGGCGATCAAATTTAGAGAAATCACTAAGAAGAAATTCACCAGGATCTTTAATTGCCTCTTCCAATGGCTTAAATTTCAATACCTTTGGTTGCTTCAGTTGAGTTACAATTCCACCCTTTGTATACGCACCATATTTTGTAGTATCTTCTTCGATACTGAAAGAAAATGGTTTTGCGTTTATAACCTTTCTTGGTTTTCCATCGTTAAGTTCTGTCATCCCGTGGATTTCGGAAAACACGACTAGATCTCCGTCTTGAAACTCAAGGCGTTCATCATCAACACATGTGACAAGTGGAGGATTGTCATTGCTTATAGATGCAATGATGCCTGTGTGTGGGTCCTCCCCATCTACATCTGAGACGGTGAATTTAGGGCCAAAGTCACAAAACACACTACCAAAAAGACCGCGTACTTCTGATTTTATGAAAGCAATTGGAGGCTCGTGTTTATGGCAAAAATTGTCAAATTCAATTGCTTTTGCCGAAGGAATATCCGTGAACACTACAGCCTGCAGCAGCAAGTGAACAAACACACAGCATAATTAAAATACAGTGATAGCAACGAGATTTGATGACATATGTACAAAGAATACAAAATGTACAAAAGTGATAGCAAAAGTGGTCAGACCAAGTAATAGTTTTATTTAAAATAATGAAAATGCCCCAACAAAATATACAAAACAATCTGTTTTTGAGCAACTGTCCCTCAAGATGCCCTAATTTCAAGAGTAGGTCCTCCCCAATGATGAATACAACAAATACTATATCCTATGTTGTCAAAAGCGCAAAAAGCGCGCGCCTAGGAGCCCGGGCGCAGCTAGGCGCACCAATAGCGCCTGGTGGCAGCCTAGGCGCAAGAATGGGCTTTTTTGAAAAAAGCGGCCTGAGGCGCAAAAAAGGCGCACAAAAACGGCCTAAGGCGCAGCAGAAAAAAAAACGAAAAAAAAAAAAAGCGAAACTGAATAAAAACTGCCTCACGCGGGCCCGGGCTTTTCGGAGTTGCATTCGCGTCCGCAGGTGCGGGCACGCATGAGTTCAACCAAATTCCAGCTCAGAAACTCATTTTTGCACCCCCCCCCCCCCCTGCGCGCGGGTAGGAATTGTGGTAAAACATGTCATAAAGCTACAATATAGTAGTGAAGACTTTACCTTATAAACAACCACTCACTTTGTCCCCACACCGATGTGGGACAAAGTATTTACCACCTTTTGAGACTTTTATTCACACACCCAAAACTTACAACATATAATTCCTAAACTTTTGCTACTAACTATTAGCTCCATGATCTTAAATGGCATGTATAATAGTTTTTTTAATTATATATGTGGAATCTTATTTATTTTCAAAGCATAACATATTTTTTATATTTTTTCTCTATGTGCGCTTTTCTTAAAAAAGCCCACGCTTTTTTTGCGCCTTGCGCCTAGGCTCCGGGCGAGGCCGATGTGCCTCGCCTGAGCCTTGCGTCTTTGACAACATAGACTATATCATGCATTATGAACCATATCTTGTAGAGCTATCTAGCTATGAATTTAATGTAGTTACTCTATTATCGTAATTTTGTTGACATATAGTCATGCAAGTTGTCATTCCATAAGGTTTGGTGCCCTATATTATGGCTTATTAAATTCGGTTGCATCCATCTAGTTTAATTTTCAGTACTAAGAAAATGAGCTTTTTGATCAAATACCCATCTTATCAATTGTGTTCAAACAGATTTCAGAAACAATAGGCATGTAAACTTAATTAAATAACCTTCAAAACAGCACACACTAACTTGAAACATTGATGACTATGAGCAAAAATGTAGAAAAAAGTCGTGCTGATACTTGACAACCGCGCATCGCTAGTTAAAAACAAACATGTTTACCAACAAAGCATTGATTGTTAACAATGCCTCATTCAATGCACAACATGCTTCAAAGTGAATGTAAAATACCAAACCAAAATAAAACATAAACCAAACCAAAATATCACACAGAACAACTGTGGATGATAAATGTGTGATCGTAAATAAAATGATAAGTAGAAATCAACTAAAAATCATGAGACATGGCACTTTTGCATCATATAATGCACAAGCTTCAAAAGTAACAACATTCAAAACCAGCAAATAAGCCACATGCTGAATTACCTGGAACTCAGACAGCTGCTCAGTAGTTAGTTCTGTTGTTAATGTAGAGATAACAACAGAATTGTTCAGTTCTTGCATTTTGTTGAGAGAAGCAAGAGCTCTGTTCTTTCCCAAATCGTCCTCCGTGAAAATAAAATTGCTAGATAAATCCCACAACTCGACAACTCCCTCATCATGCAATGTCACAGACTTCACACCAGCAAGAATAAGATTCTTTGCTGCAATGTTGGCATAAATACATGACACATATAAGCATACAAGTATATATATAATATAAAATTAACATTTAACTTTGGTTTAAAAAAAGTGTGCCTAAGCGCGAGGTGCCCTAAGGCGCAGGCCTCAGGGCTTCAGCTACACAAGGTGCGTGTATTACAAGAAGCACACTGGAGACGCCATTTTTTGGCAAAAAGTCGACTCTGAGGCGTGTGCCTCATGTGTTCCAAACGTTTTTGTGTAACAGATTGTTGTACAGCATGCTTTTCAGGTTGTACATGAATGTATTTTCAATATCAAAAGCATAAATAAAGTTTATCTGTATCAAGATATTGAGTAAATAATGCTAAAAATACAAAATAAAAAATAATATAATTATTTGCCCCTCGGGTACAAAAGGCGGTGTGCTTTTGTGCTTGGCGACCTTGTAGCTTTTGTGTGCTTGTCGCTTTTGAAAACCAAGCATTTAACAATAGTAACTTCAAGATAAGAAATAGAAATATCACATGTCATAATACACTATCACTAATGTTCACAACAGGTAATGACGCATATCCTCTGATTGTATACATAGCATAGCTCCGACAAAAAAAAAAAACTAAATAAAAACACATAGGTACAAAATGTCACTGATAAAAATCAACTTCAACAAGTGTGCATTTATAAAATAAACAATACACACAAGCACATATTGATAAAGCCGGTAGACTCACCGATTTCAGCACCAAGTCCCTGCATCCCAGAAACTAAAATGTTGGAAGCAAATAAGCGCCTCATAGTTTCCCGACCATAAACTGCAAGCTGTCGGCTATGGAGATCCTCATCAATATCCGATTGGTTTGATCCACCACCACCAATGGGCATTTTACCGTTGGTGGTACCGTTCGGGTTGTTTCCTCCCCCCATGGTTGCAACTGTCAAAGACGTTCCTGTGCTTGTGCTGGCCGCAGCGGCTGATGAAATCAAGTTGTCAATCTTAGTTCTCTTGATCAAAGATTCATCTACTACTACTTCCTCTCCTCCAGCTGATCTCTTTCCAGGAAGCATAAAGTCCGATGGTGAACTGCGTAAACCCATATTTAGTCAAATGCCAACAAAACACACACAAACCTTAACAGAACAAAGCTAAATCAAAATTTATAAACAAAAACGATAACAAAAAACCACTTTGTTTCACAAATATCTAGCTAACCTTATACAATTTCACTGTCTGTTAACAAATAACAAATTCACTCATGCATCAACCCTAAAACCACAATAACGATATAAACTGTGTGAAAAAAAAAACAAATTCTAACATAGTGAACTGTGTGAGACCATTTTAAGTCTAATGCCTACAAAACACACACACACAAACTCCTACAAATCAAAGTTGAATCAAAATTTATAAACAAAAACAAACTCAAAATAATAAAAAAACCACTTTGCTTCACGATGATCTAGATAACCTTAACAATCACAACTCCTCATTTACAATTTCACTTTCTGTTAACACTAACAAATTCACTCATGCATCAACCCTAAAAACACATCTAAACTGCAAAATTTGATCCAACAACACAAAAACGAAATAAACAGTGTAAAAAACCTAATTCTAACAGAGTAAACCGTGCAAACCCAATTTTTAGTCAAATGCCAAGAAAACACACACACACAAACCCTAAACAGAACAAAGTTGCATCAAACTTTTCAGCAGAAACAAACTCAAAATAATATAAAACCACTTTGGTTCACAAATATCTAGATAACCTTAAGGATCTCATCTCCTCATTTAAAATTCATACAAATTCACTTTTTGTTAACAAATTCACTCATGCATCAACCCTAAAAACACATCTAAACTGCGAAAATACAATTCAACAACACAAAAACAACATAAACCGTGTAAAAAATCCTAATTCTAACCGCAATTTAACCAAATATAATCGATATACGTACGTGAACTGCGATGAACTGCTGGAAACCATCGCAAAAGAAACAAGAAAACGAAAGAATCAATTCGCATACACTAAAGAACCGTAAAGAATAATAAAGAAAGGATACGAGAAGGTTACGTAACATATAACATGAAGAATGCGTACAGAAACAGATTAGAAGGTCAAATACGCAGAGTATAAAGTAAAGAATAATCAGATTTGTTACCGATGAGATCTTTGAGAAGAAAGCTATGGAGGCTGGATTCTAGGGTTTGAAGAATTGTGGTGACAGTGACAATGGCGTGGTGTGGGGGTTCATATTTTAGGGGAAGAGCTACCACTTTGGGTATATAACCCTGTAATGTAATGGGCCGTGAACAAACAAAACTCTTGGCTTGGTTATAAAGTTTAGTTTTTCTATTTTTTAAATGAGATCTAATCGTTCAATCTAATCTTCAAATAATTTCACATGATTCTTTCCTTCAACCTCGTAAATTTTATTTATATTTGTTTAATATATTTCTTTTTGTTATAAATATATTATATTATGTGGTTATCAACTCCTTAAATAGATTAGCTTGTTCTCCAAGATTTCATCTCCTATATATATTCACTGTATTCCTTTGTAAAGATATACCTCAATCAATAAGATCAATCTCTTTCACCCTATTATTCTCTTATAATCTTGTTCTAGTAGGCTAGTTTCACAACACGTTATCAGCACGATCGTTCTTGATATATTTTATTTTTGGTTAGAGTAACCAACGTACCATCAGATGACAGAGTTGTTGCTGTGCAATAGAGTTGACACCAAGATCAAATATCCACGATGAACTACTCCAACCAACCAAGTTATTCGTCCCATGCATGTTTCTTTTTACTTGGCATTGAAGGTAATAATTTCTGATCCTTTCTAACTAAATATGTTACGTACAAGTATGCTAAAAGAAATTGATGAAATTTACAGGGGTAGAAAAGCGCATCAGTAACTTGCATATCCGGCTAAACTTTAATTTTTTTTTTTGCTTGTCCGTGACTTCACCGGAAATTTTGAATAGTTAATAATCTAAATTTAATCGAAAAAAAAACGGACAACAAGAAAATATCATAACTTTTGATTTAATCATCTTACAATTGAAATTGTCAAGCTTTGTTTTACCTAATTTTTCTATGGGCCTGATTGGAGTCATCCATAATATATTTACGAATTTTAATTTAGAGTATTTGGGATAAGCATCCAAAGTATCAAGTTTCGGTATACTTGTTACAATTTTTTTTTAAGTTTTTTAGATTGACTTTTAATATATTTCTTCTCATATTATCTTTACACGGTATAAGATAGTGTAATGATGCCCCAATTTTAGATTCAGCTAAGTTGCTTATTGGCATAATATGCTTATCACCCTGCTTCTCATTGGTTAAGGTTAGAAAATTTTAATTAATTTCGTTATCAGTTATTTAATTTTACATGTGATAATTAATAAAGGGTGGAATATATTTTTATCTTTAACTTAATTGATTTATTATCTTTCTTTTATATCACAGTTATTAATTTAGTTGATTTATTATCTTTCTGTTTTATCACAGTTATTTAGAAAAAAGAATGTTTTTTTTTTATCAACATATTTTTATCTCTACCAATAATTTTATTATTTGATGGATTTAATGGGCATGCTTATTATTGGTGTGTTTTTATTGTATGGTGAATGATGATATAACATATGTGTTTACATATTAGCTTTATTAAATGTCACACCCCGACCACGTAGAACATACAAAACGTGACGGAAACGTCGGGGAGTGTTGTAACAGAATTAATTGTTTCATAACCATGGCATTCAAAGTTGTACTTTATTTATCAACATAAGAGTTACATTGTCTTAAACAGGAAATAAAGAGTTCATAACATAGTTAAACTAGTCTATCTTCATTTTTAGTCTCTAAGGCACAGGTCCGCCCTAGTGTCATGTTCATCATCCTACGCAAAAGCTCCTGAAAACACATGTGAAAATAGGTACGTCAGCATAAAAATGCCTGTGAGTTACATAGGATTTGTGAAAAGAGGATTCATGACTTATGAGTTTAGAAAATGTTGTTTAACAAAAGTCAGTCATGAACCTTGTAAATTGTTTTGTTTTGTAAATCATTCAAAAAGCGATGATATGTATAAATAAGAGAATAATGTGAGGTTAAATGAATAACCAAGTAAAATGAGTTTGTATAAGATAAGTTGTTTTGTAAATCAATGTCTTGTGAAAATAAGTTGTTTATGTAAAACGTAATATGTCAAATATTGAAATGATTTAAGTAACGCTACGACATGTAATGTCATACAAACACTTATATATAGGAAGTACCATCGGCGTATCCACCATGCTTGTATTATATTACACACGCCTCGTTACTCAAATCACTTACTCAAACCAACCACCAATGTAAATTGTTTATGTATAAATGAATTGTCATGTGTTAATGTGTAAACCATATCGAAATGTCTATGTCCAATGTAAACCACTAAATGTGTATATCAATGTCAAAATGTTTATGTTTAATGTAGATCATGTAATGTGTACCCAAAAATATCATGTATGGTATGTGAAATATATCAACTAAACCATATGTAAAATGCACAAAAACAAGGTATTGAAGTAAAACATTGTTTAAATCAAAGTTATGTTTTGTGGAACAAATGCATGCTATACTGATACAAACATTTATGCGGTATTGTGAAAATGCATACATCCAAGCCTTGAGACTGTAGCGATAATCCCTTAAACAAATTAAAGGTTTATCTAAGTTATGTGTATCGAATTCGGTCATTCCTTTCATCCAAACCTACCCAGGATGTCCGGAACGGGAGTTGTCAATTCCTATGGTACCACTACCTACTAACGAACGGCGTAGCTAATCTTAATGAATGTATTGTTCCATTTTAAACAACCCAAATGTCATACCAAAATGTAAGCATGTGATGAAAACAACTGTACTAAGTATGCACACAATGGGCATACATAGCATGAAATGTAATGTGAAACAATGTACTAAGTATGCACACAATGGACATACATAGCAGGAAATGTAATGTAAAACAATGTACTAAGTATGCACACAATGGACATACATAGCATGAAATGTAATGTAAAACAATGTACTGAGTATGCACACAATGGACATACATAGCATGAAATGTAATGTAAAACAATGTACTAAGTATGCACACACTGGACATACATAGCATGAACACAATGAAATCATGTACTATAAATGTACTAATGAACATAGCAAGTATATGATGTGAAAGCAGGAAAGCACGAAAGTAACAAGTAGGCACATGTGTTTCACCCCAAAACAGTTTGGAAAACAGTAAAAGAGGGGTTTATGTACTCACTTGAGATTGCTCAGTAGTCCTTGAGTGACAACCAAACAATGCTAGAGATAACGGATATCAAACGGCACCTAATATAGGTAACTATGTTAATAAACCGGACCTAAATCGGAGGATCGGATAGAATGAGGGTTCGTAAACCAAACGAGTATGGAGACTCGTGTAATATGGTTTAACAAAGCCTACATACTAAATGAAACCTAACATAAGTGCTTACGACCCATTACGACCCGTTTAGGTAGCTTATGCTACTTTAACGCGTCGTTCGCGTGAAACGCGTTCGGACCGCCTAACTAGTCCTATGACAAGTAGAATATGCCTTAACATGCCTAATATTGTCGCCAAATCAGTTTAGATGTCAAAAGTTATGTCACATATGTTTATAATGATTTTTGGCATCAAAGGGGTATTTTGGTAATTTACCTAAGGCATATAAACTACCTATCATACAACTACTTAAACGTCGTGACCATAAGGTATAACCTCGGAAGGTTATTCCCTACCTACTATGGTCACCTAATGTATTTGGTCGGATCCTAATGATCGACCAAATGGGTCGGGTTCGAAGGTATAAGCGATTTATTAGATCGCTTACCCTTACGACCCTAGACAACGTGGTAATCAGTAGGCATAGTCACAAGGGACTATAACCATCGTGATTACAATCACGTTGCGAAGTTCAACCGAACTTCGCATTGACCATAAACTGGTCAATGCAGAAAGTCAAACAAAGTTTGACTTTCGGACTCAAAAAGCAATAAAAGAACGAAGGAACACTTACAAAGGGTCCCCGAATGCTAATCTTGATCCAAGTAGCTCAGGTATGAAACAAAGGTTTCAACTTAGAGCTTCTCAAATCAGATTCTAGTGGGTTTTTGCAAGGCATGGGGTTGGGTATTTATAGTGTTCGGTTCACCGTTAGGATTGTTTCTTGGATAACGTGCCTTGATCTCACCCGTACACTTGTCGGAAAGTTGTGGTAACTCATTTTGCCCCCACCACAAGAGTTTGACACATGGCATTGGCCTTTGGGGTGTTTGAAAGGTTGTTAACAGGCTGTTAATACATTGAATCTGGTCTGGGAACCTGACGCGGGCCGCGTAAGGTGTCACCTTGGGTTTACGCGGGCCGCCTGGCCTGTCTGATCAGCAAACATCTTTTAGAAATGACAGTTTTGGTCCCTGTTGTGTTTTAAGGCCATTCCCGACACTTCTAAGGCCCCTAAAGCCAACTTTAAGGCCCTAAAATGATGCCTAAACATTGTGGACATGAAACATGCTCAAAAATATGTCAGATGTCAGTTCGTTTGGTCGTACGATCGCGATGTTCGCTTAATTACGACGGAATGCGCACAAGCGCGAAAAACGATCCAAATTGCGTGACGAATGGATTTTTCTCAAGCCAAACACTAAAATAAAATATTTTAGTGCTTACATAAATTTTTGGATGTCCGGATGTATTCAGAACGTAAGTTATGCGCGAAAATGCAAACTTGGGCATTTTTGACGCTTTTAGTCCCTGAATGACCCAAAAGTTTATTTTAGCACACCGAACCCCTCAAAGCCTATTTATAAGCTATGTAAAGGATATTTATGGTATGTTTAAATTATGGTCATGTTCCGGAATGTTCGTTACAGTTCAAATTGGCATACTTTCGCAGTTTGTCAAGTTTAGTCCCTGTAAGCGAATTAACTTGTTTTTGCCATACCAAAGCCTTCAAAACTTATTTCTAAGTTATGTAAAGGTTATTTAAGGTATGTTAAGTATATGTTGATGTTCTGGAGTATTTGTCGCATTAAACTGATTACGTTTACGCACCAGTTTGCGTATAATTCTCCAGAAAGCGATGTAGAGTTTGAAATTGAACAAAAGTCAAAACATGAAAAATGTAAAACATAACCAAACAAACATTGGGATCAAATAACATTGTTTTATTGATAACTGAACTGTTCACAATGATTACAAGCACAGATGTTACAGTCTCCCCTACTTGTGGAAATTTCGTCCCGAAATTTATTTAGACGGAACTCGTGGGAAAAGATGCGGATATTTTGCCTTCATTTGATCTTCGCGTTCCCAAGTAAACTCGGGTCCACGTTTAGCTTCCCAGTGAACTTTGACCAAAGGAATGCGCTTGCGTTTGAGCCACTTGACTTCACGTTCCATGATTTCCACTGGCTTCTCAACAAATTTCAGTGTTTTATCAACACGAATTTCATCAAGCGGTATGTGGAGGTTCTCATCAGCTAAACACCTCTTGAGATTGGACACGTGAAAAGTTGGATGAACATTTCCAAGTTCAGGAGGTAACTCAAGTCTGTAGGCTACCTTACCGATTCTTTCGACGATCTTGAATGGTCCAACGTATCTAGGTGCAAGTTTTCCTTTCTTTCCAAATCTGATCACACCTTTCCAAGGTGAGACCTTAAGTAATACTCGATCACCGACTTGAAATTCCAAGGGCTTGCGTTTTGGGTCCGCGTAACTCTTTTGACGGCTTCTAGCTGTCTGAAGGTTATTGTCACACCCTGCTAGTTGCGGAAGCGTGTTGTGTGTGACGTAAGAAAGGTAATCATTGCATCCAATCATGTATCACTGGCTCAAGACTTGTTTCCTGAAATACATGTAGTTTTAAAAAGTCAACAAAAGTTGAGCGAGTTCATGCAGTTTTTGTTATCATATGTAATCGTAGTATTCATGAAAATGAAATCTTGTAATCATAGTATTCATGAAAATGAGATCTTGTAATCGTAGTATTCATGAAAATGAAATCTTGTAATCGTAGTATTCATGAAAATGAAATCTTGTAATCCTAGTATTCATGAAAATGAAATCTTATAATCGTAGTATTCATGAAAATGAAATCTTGTAATCGTAGTATTCATGAAAATGAAATCTTGTAATCATGGTATGTTCTGATTCATTCATGGAGTCTGTTAAGGATCTATCAGTGGGTAGCGAGCCCCCTGACATAATGTACCATAAGAAAATAACCAAACCGAGAACACTTTGTCATCATTGGGATCACAAAAGCACTCCAGGGTATACCAACCAGGAGGGGGGCGTGCCTCAAGCCCAATAGATCTACACCTTTTGCACCTTGGTCACTAAGTGATTAATGGTTACTAATGTTACCTCCCTACTTATGCACATTGATCATGTTATCTACTACTCCGTAACTAACATACCAATAGTTCTAGCATGTATTTCCCCTCGATGTTTTTGAAAACAAAACATTGAAAACAGTGAAAGGAGGGACATGAACTCACAAGTTTGCGTTCCGTGTATTATGATATCGAAGTGAGCGTCCTTACGTGTCAATAACCTACATGTGTACTAATCTCGTTAGACACTAGGTCTTTCGGACCTCGTACAAGTTGTTCATCTTGAATTCTTTATTATGTTCTCGTTTGTCATCTTTGGAACAACTTTGTATTTTAGAGCGTTGATAGTTTACTCGCTCGATTGTTATGTGTATTCATGTATTCTATACGTATTGAATTATATGCGAACGGCTTCGAACCTATGTCATTAGGCTTAACCCACGTTTCATTGTTATTGGGCCTAGCCCTAGTTTTCTTGTTATTGGGCCTAGCCCTAGTTTTTAGTAATTTGGGTCTAGCCCAAATCTAATCCTAGTGAGTCCATTAAATATACTCTTGCAATTTTTACCAAAAATTCACCAAGCATGTAACTTAATAAGTTCGTTTTTTTTTCACATGAAAATACTTGGTAATTTTTATAGTTTTCGACTTTCCGGATTCTTGTTTTTGATCACTTAGTTATGCGTTCGCTTTAGTGTCTAAAAATATGTTATTTTTAGACTCGACATTGTAGTAACTTGTTTACGATGTCGATACGCCCAAATTGTCGTCATCAAGTGTTATGTATTTCCATTTCGGCCATTTTATTTAATTGTCCGATTTTACTAGCATTTCTTGGACCATGTAGGAACATGTATGTGTATTTATTTTGCTCACCCTTTAGGTATCTAATACATACACATATATAGCACACATTGCAAGCACTTAGCAAGTTTCCGAAAATATATAATTTTTCTTACCAAAAATTACATTTACACATTGTTATATTTTTACCCATTTATTTTTGTAAAAATATAAGTTTAAGTTCATAAGAACTTCTTGAATATTTAAACCTTAAATATTCCCATCAAAGTTTCCATAATGACGTTTAGGACCACTAATCGCGTTTAACCTTGTTAATCACCCTTTAATCCCCTCTTTAACCGCGATTAGATTTTTAGAAAAATTCGCCATAGTTTCCCCTAAACTATGACGTTTCCCACGTTACAAAAACGCGTTTAAATCAATAATCAATTCTTTTAACTAGTCTTGTAAAATCAAAGTCTACTAATCTTCCAAGATTAGGTTGTAAACCCCTTTTAAACTCTTGTTTCTTTATGAAATCTTTTAAATACATAATTAGTTCATGGAAGTGAGTATGATGATCTTACAAGATTTAAACATATTCATGTTTAAATCATATATTTATGTTCATCATGGTAAGATGAACACAAATATAAAATACTACATGATATTAACAACATGATCATCATAAATATAAGCTTTAACTCACTAATATTAACAAAAATAACATAATCATCATGAACACATGAACATAATAACACTAAACAACATAAATCAAACATAATATATTCATATTTAGTGTTTATTAGCTTTGTATTTAGGGTTTTTGATTATGTTAAACTTTAAATTCAAGATCATCAACTTGTACAATAATAATCTACTAATAATATGGAGCTTAAAAATAATGGTTAGAGATCTTACAAGATTGCACTAGTTAGACAAGAAAATAAGAAGAAATTAAGCTCCAAAAGTGCTCCACATAATGCCCCAAGCTTAAACCATGGATGGATGATCTAGTAAGGCTTAGATTTAGTGAAAATGGAGTGTTTTAGAAGTGAAAATGAAGGTGTTCTTGAATGTTGTTGTGGCTGCCGAAAGTGAAAGGGAACAAGGGAGGTTCCTTTGCAATTTTTTTTATGATAATTGATGGATGGAATGATAAGATGGTAATTAAAAAGGAATGGTGCAACTCAAGACTTTCACTCTTCCACCATGCTTGAAATCTAACATTTTTCAACACAAATCAAGAGATGTGGGGCCCCCAAATTTTCGTAAATAATAAGGGGGGGTGTACCATATGATTTTTTTTTTAAAATTGATTAAAGTGTAGATATTTTAGTAATTAAGAGGTGTAGGGTGATTAGGGTTTTAAGTACATCATTAGGAGGTAATTAGTGATTCGGAACCAAAATTATTATTAACTAGTTCCCTAAACTAGTAAAAATCATGTCTTGATGCTTAAAATGCTTTTCGTTTCGTCATCGGCTCGTTTACGGTACTTTTATGTCGTACCGACAATAAATTCCGTAAGTTGTTTTCTTGCATCCGAAGGTTGTATGAAGTGATTCCGAGTCCCAAATTTAGCTTAACTAGCTCGCTAGATTCTTCGTTTGCTTGTTTCGTGACCAAAAATGTCGCCTTCTAGTTCGTCGAGTCGCTAACGGACTAGTTTAGCGCATAGCGACGTAACGCCGGAAACTTGTGATTATGAACATTCCGTTGATATCATCTTATTGTTTTAGTATGTTTTTCGTCAATTGACATTATTTCGAAGTCCCGGAAATGCTTTGTTATAGGTTCGGACGCGTTAAAAAATACTATATTTTAAGCCGAAACGGACATTTTTTTTTAGGTTAGGGCATTATACCGGAAAGTCTTGTTTCTTTGCAAGATGTGTTTTCATAATAATGTTTTCTTATATAAATGGACTCAGTTATGTTATCCGAGTGTCGTTTTTCAGTGTTTCGGTCTGATTTCACGGTTTACTGGCATGAATAGTGTAACCGTGAATAGTGCACGCAACACTTTCTACCAACACTTTTAGGACATTGTTTGTTTGGTTGCGCCTTACGACTAAAACCAACATATGTTTTAGCTTTGTTTTCTTGTCCTAACACTGTTATCCAGTATACGACACAGTTACGTAATTAAATTACGCTAAATGCATGAGATTTAGAAATATAAATAGTGATTAGATTGTACGGAATTACCAGTTATTTGCCAGTTATCACATTCTCCCCCTGTTAAAAAGAATTTCGTCCCGAAATTCAAGTTGAGTCATCCTTTGCAGGAGTTTTCTTAAACAGGTGGGGATATTTTGCCTTAATCTGATCTTCACGTTCCCATGTGTACTCGGGTCCGTGACGTGAATTCCAGCGGTCCTTGACTAGTTCGATATTACTTCGACTTGTCTTGTGGACCTTCCGGTCCATAACCTCAACGGGTTCTTCGGTAAACTAGAGCGTGTCGTCTACATGAATTTCATCCGCTGGAATGATAACTGTATCAACGGTTGGACTTTTCTTGAGATTCGACACATGAAATGTGTCGTGTACGTTACTGAGTTCTTCTGGCAGTTTCAACTTATACGCGACGGTACCGATCTTTTCTAGAATCTCAAACGGCCCAATGTATCTCGGGTTTAGTTTTCCGCGTTTCCCGAATCTAGCTACGCCTTTCCAAGGTGAGACTTTCAGTAAGACTTTGTCTCCGATCTCGAAGGATAATGGTTTACGTCTTCTATCCGCGTAGCTCTTTTGTCTGTCACGAGCCGCTTTGATACGGTCTCGTATTTTTGCTATCTTGTCCGTAGTCTCTTGGACTAGTTCAGGGCCAACGAGTTGTTTGTCTCCGACTTCCGCCCAACACAGCGGTGATCGGCACTTCCGTCCGTATAGTGCTTCGAATGGGGCGGCTTTAATGCTTGTGTGATAACTGTTATTATATGAGAACTCTACCAGCGGTAAATGTTTATCCCAGTTTCCGCCCAAATCCATCACACGGGCGCGAAGCATGTCTTCCAACGTTTGGATGGTTCGTTCGCTTTGTCCATCGGTTTGCGGATGAAATGTTGTGCTCAGATCCAGACGAGATCCAAGCGATTCTTGAAATGATTGCCATATTCTTGACACAAAGAGACCATCACGATCCGAGATTATCGAAATAGGCACTCCATGACGTGCCACAATCTCGTTGAGATAGATTTCGGCTAACTTCGAGGTACTGTCTTTCTCGCGAATTGGCAAGAAGTTAGCTGACTTGGTTAATCGATCGACGATAACCCAAATCATGTCATGACCTCGAGAGGTCCTGGGAGTCCTGTAATGAAATCCATTGATATATGTTCCCATTTCCAAACGGGAATCTCGGGCTGTTGTAATAGTCCAGATGGCTTTTGATACTCGGCCTCGACCTTTGCACGAGTTAGGCATTTCCCAACGTAGGTCGCAATATCTCCTTTGAGATTAGGCCACCGGTAATATTCCTTTACATCCTGATACATCTTATCAGATCTGGGATGTATTGAATATTTTGACTTATGTGCTTCATCCAACACTAAGTCTCGCAATTCTCCAAAGTAAGGAATCCAGATTCTTCCCATGAAGTACATTGTGCCATCTTTGATCTCTTCCAGTTGTTTCTCTAATCCTTGCAAGGATTCTGCTTGAATGTTCTCCGGCTTTAGAGCTTCTAGTTGTGCATCATGCACACGAGTAGTGAAGTTCATCTGAATGGTTAACTCTAAAGTTCGTACTCGTAAAGTTTTGACTCGCTCTTTCCGGCTCAAATCATCCGCACAACATTTGCATTGCCCGGATGGTACTTGATTTCACAGTCATAGTCATTCAACAATTCTACCCATCGATGATTGAATATATGTTGAAGACTTTTATGGTATGTGAATATGGTACACTTAGTACCATAACGATAATGGTGGCAAATCTTTAAAGCAAATACCACTGCGCCTAATTCCAGGTCATGAGTGGTATAGTTCTTTTCATGAACTCTTAACTGTCGCGACGAGTACGCGATGACTTTTTCACGTTGCATTAACAAGCAGCCCAAGCCTTGAAGCGTTGCATCACAGTACACCACGAAGTCATCAGTACCGTCAGGGAGTGATAAGACTGGCGCTTGGCATAGTTTATCTTTAAGTAATTGGAATGCCGTTTCTTGTTTTTCACCCCAATTGAACTTTCTATCCTTTTGAGTGAGCGAGGTTAGCGGTTGAGCAATTTTGGAAAAATTCCCAATGAATCTACGATAGTATCCCGCTAAGCCTAGAAATTGTCTTACTTCCGTTGGGGTTTTTAGAGTGTTCCAGTTCTTTATGGCTTCTATTTTTGCTGGATCAACTTGTATTCCGTTCTCGTTCACCACATGACCGAGAAATTGGACCTCGCGAATCCAAAATTCGCATTTGAGAATTTGGCATACAAGTGTTCTTTCTTAAGTAGCTCCAGGTTAGTTCTCAAGTGTTGTTCATGTTCCGCCTCGGTTCGTGAGTATATTAAAATGTCATCAATGAATACGATCACGAACTTGTCGAGATATGGCTCACATACCCGATTCATCAATTCCATGAACACGGCGGGAGCGTTTGTTAAGCCAAAGGGCATAACAAGGAACTAGTAATGCCCATAACAAGTCCTAAACGCTGTCTTAGGAATGCTTTCCTCTTGAATTCTTAGTTGATGGTATCCAGATCTTAGATCGAACTTGGAATAGAAGCTGGAATCTTGCAACTGATCGAACAAATCGTCGATCCTTGGTAAAGGATACCGGTTCTTTATGGGTAACTTGTTCAGTTCTCGGTAATCTATACACATCCGAAAGGTTCCGTCTTTCTTCTTGACAAATAGTACCGGAGCTCCCCAAGGTGAGAAACTCGGTCTACTGAATCCTTTGTCAAACAATTCCTGAAGCTGCATCTTCGAGGGTGCGAGTCTATATGAAGCTTTCGCCACCGGTGCAGCTCCTGGCACAAGATCGATACTGAATTCGACTTGTCGCTGCGGAGGTAGTCCCGGCAAGTCTTTTGGAAAGACTTCAGGGTATTCCCTTACCACAGGGATGTCTTCCACCTTGCGCTACTCGGCCTTCTTGTCAACCACATGGGCAAGAAAGGCGATGCATCCTGTTCTCAGACTCTTCCGAGCTGAACTAGTTAATATCATGTCTTGATGCTTAAAATGCTTTTCGTTTCGTCGTCGGCTCGTTTACGGTACTTTTATGTCGTACCGACAAGAAATTCCGTAAGTTGTTTTCTTGCATCCGAATGTTGTATGAAGTGATTCCGAGTCCCAAATTTAGCTTAACTAGCTCGCTAGATTCTTCGTTTGCTTGTTTCGTGACCAAAAATGTCGCCTTCTAGTTCGTCGAGTCGCTAACGGACTAGTTTAGCGCATAGCGACGTAACGCCGGAAACTTGTGATTATGAACATTCCGTTGATATCATCTTATTGTTTTAGTATGTTTTTCGTCAATTGACATTATTTCGAAGTCCCGGAAATGCTTTGTTATAGGTTCGGACGCGTTAAAAAAATACTATATTTTAAGCCGAAACGGACACTTTTTTTTTAGGTTAGGGCGTTATACCGGAAAGTCTTGTTTCTTTGCAAGATGTGTTTTCATAATAATGTTTTCTTATATAAATGGACTCAGTTATGTTATCCGAGTGTCGTTTTTCAGTGTTTCGGTCTGATTTCATGGTTTGCTGGCATGAATAGTGTAACCGTGAATAGTGCACGCAGCACTTTCTACCAACACTTTTAGGACATTGTTTGTTTGGTTTCACCTTAAGACTAAAACCAACATATGTTTTAGCTTTGTTTTCTTGTCCTAACACTGTTATCCAGTATACGACACAGTTACGTAATTAAATTACGCTAAATGCATGAGATTTAGAAATATAAATAGTGATTAGATTGTACGGAATTACCAGTTATTTGCCAGTTGTCACAGTTATCACAAACTTTCTTAATCTTGTCAGTTGTCTCTAAAATGAGGGCAGGTCCAGTAAGCTAAGCCTCACCGATCTCATTCCAGCAGACTGGTGAACGACATTTTCGACCATAGAGAGCCTCGAAAGGAGCCATGTTGATGCTGGAGTGATAACTATTGTTGTAGGAGAATTCAATCAACGGAAGATGTGAATCCCAACTACCACCAAAAGCGATCACACAAGCTCTAAGCATATCCTCCGGAGTCTGGATTGTTCTTTCAGATTGACCATCCGTTTGCGGATGATAAGCTGTGCTCAGATTAAGTTGGGTCCCCATAGCAGATTGCATGGTTCTCCAAAAATGAGAAGTGAAACGAGCATCTCTGTCAGAAATGATGTTCAAAGGAACACCATGTCGAGCCACAATTTCATCCACATAGATTTTAGCAAGTTTGTCAGCAGAAAAATCCTCACGGATTGGCAAGAAATGCGCTGACTTAGTAAGACGATCAACGACTACCCAGATGGCATCATGACCTTTCTTTGTGCGCGGAAGTTTAGTAATGAGATCCATAGTAATGTTTTCCCATTTCCAAACTGGGATCTCTGGTTGCACCAATAAACCAGAAGGACGCTGATGTTCAGCCTTAACCTTAAGACAAGTAAGGCATTTTGATACATATAAGGCAATGTCTTTCTTCATACCAGGCCACCAATAGTGAATACGAAGATCCTTATACATCTTATCTGAGCCAGGATGAACAGAATAACACGACTTATGGGCTTCATCCATAAGCAAGGTGCGAAGGTTATCTTGGCTTGGGACCCACAAACGGTCCATGAAGTAATACGATCCATTATCCTTCAGTTCCAGATCAGGTGTTATGTGATAGGGAAATTTCTTATCCATCAAACCCTGTGAAACACAAGATTGTTGAGCCTGAGAAATGCGGGCTTGGATATCAGATCGAGCTTGAATAACAGATTGAACACGAACACAATGAAGCTTAGTACGTTCCTTACAACTCAATGCATCGGCTACGACATTCGCCTTACCAGGATGGTAGCGAATTTCGCAGTCATAGTCGTTTAGAAGCTCAACCCAACGTCGTTGCCTCAAGTTGAGTTCTTTCTGATTGAAGATATGCTGAAGACTTTTGTGGTCCGTGAAAACCACACATTTTGTACCGTACAAATAGTGTCTCCAGATCTTAAGAGCGAAAACAACTGCACCTAAATCAAGATCATGAGTGGTGTAGTTTTTCTCATGTATCTTCAACTGCCTCGATGCATATGCTATGACTTTGTTCCTTTGCATCAGAACACAGCCAAGACCCAGTTTCGATGCATCACAATACACGACAAAATCATCATCACCCTCAGGCAATGATAGAACAGGCGCATCACAAAGCTTCTGCTTCAAGTTTTGAAAAGCTTCCTCTTGTTTGAATCCCCAATCAAAGGGCTTGTTCTTCTGAGTTAGAGCAGTTAGAGGAACTGCAATCTTCGAGAAATTTTCAATGAAGCGGCGATAATAACCCGCTAGACCAAGAAAAGAACGAACTTCAGTAGGAGTAGTAGGCGTATCCCAATCCTTAATCGCACTGATCTTGGAGGGATATACATGAATACCTTGTTCGTTGATAATATGTCCTAAGAATTAAACCTCTTTAAGCCAGAATTCACACTTGGAGAATTTGGCGAAAAGTTGCTCTTTCTTTAGGAGTTCCAAAGTAAGACGAAGATGTTGCTCATGATCAGCTCGCGTCTTAGAGTAAATCAAGATGTCGTCAATAAAAACAATGACGAACTGATCCAAATAAGGCTCGCAGACCCTATTCATTAAGTCCATGAAAACAGCAGGAGCATTAGTCAAACCAAATGGCATGACTGTGAACTCATAATGCCCATAACGAGTGCGGAACGCTGTCTTGGGAATATCTTCCTCATGCACACGAAGTTGATGATACCCAGAACGTAGATCAATCTTCAAAAAATAAGAAGCGCCCTGTAGCTGATCAAAGAGATCATCAATGCGAGGTAGGGGATATCGATTCTTGATGGTAAGCTTGTTAAGCTCACGATAATCGATACACATCCTAAAAGATCCATCCTTCTTCTTGACAAACAGAACGGGAGCACCCCAAGGTGAAAACCTAGGACGGATAAAACCTTTGTCAGAGAGCTCTTGAAGCTGCTTAGACAACTCTTGCATCTCAGACGGTGTAAGACGATATGGAGATCTGGCAATGGGATTTGCACCAGGTACGAGATCAATACGGAACTCGACTTGGCGTGCTGGAGGTAGACCAGGTAAGTCTTCAGGGAATACTTCAGAATAATCCCGAACAACAGGGATACCTTAAATAGATTTATGATGCGCGTTTAAGTGTCGTATATATTAGGTGTGTATTTTAAGCCCTTTTTAACACTTATTTTAGCCAAGTTTTAAATTTATAAAACACGATATTTCACTAACACTAAACACACATATGGGCAAGTGCACCCATCGTTGAGTGTAGTATAGCGTTGGTAAGATACCGAGGTCGTCCAAGGACACAAGAGCTTTTAGTACCGGTTTATCCTCAACGTCTAACCAAAATAAAAGTTTAGAAAAATGTTTTAAACTAAGAAAATTAAAAACTAACTAAAATGCTGAAAATAAAAATAAAATAAAAACAGATAGACAAGATGAATCACTTGGTTCCGACTCGTATCTAGTATAACCTTTGATTATTTCCGCACTTTTGCACATAATTAAGAGATTATCTTAGTTATTGTAGTAGGCCCCTCTTTTGAAGGTGACGTTACCCTCACCCCAGTAGTTTGAGTCAGCAGGGATACAATCCTAAAAGGGTGGATTATTGGAAGATAATGAATTAAGTTATTAATGCAGTATTGTGGTAGGCCCCGCTTTTGGCGGTGACGTTACCCTCGGCTAAGTAGTCTGAGTCAGCAGGGATACAGTCCTAAATAGCCGGGTTATAGTATTAATAGTAGTTAACTTATGAGGGGATCAAAGAGTTTGGACCCCCGCCATCCAATACCGTGAAGTATTGAAGGAGGTCCTACTAAATTTGACCCAGGTCCATTGCAGGACCTCTAAACACTGAACAATGGCAAGACCTTTACCAAACCGTTCCCTTAACCCCCGACCAGGTAGCCAACATATCTCCATATAGACCGTGGAGATATGAATGGTGAAAATCCTTTATTTTATATAGACAGTAAAATAATGCCAAGACACCACGGACAAACGATAAGGAAAGATCACCTTCAACATAAGTAACTAGTTATTAAAGTCATTAATACAAAACCAAATAAAAAGTGCAAAAGATTAGAAATAAAAAGTATTATACTAGACACTTTGTCTTCACCAAGTGATGTAAGAGACTTAGGCAAACATGGCCTTGATTGTCAAGAACTCTTACGATCAATCTTGGATCCTGAGACGACTCACACACTCTACGATGGACAATGGATGATGGTGGTGGATGATGGTGTTGTGATGGTGGTGGGTGGTGGATGAAGTGTGAGAGCGGTGGTGTGCCAAGGGATGAGATGAAATGAATCCAAGCACTCCTATTTATAGGCTGAACAGAGAGCTGGACACGGCCCCGTGTCCGCTGGGCACAGCCCCGTGTCCGTCTGACAATCTCTCTCCTCATTAATTGTAATTCGTAATTACAATAAATGCGCCTGCTGTACTTTCGACACGCCCCCGTGTCCGCTGAGCACGGCCCGTGGTGGGCAATAGAAGTTTCTATAGGTTTGTCTTTTCTGCTGCTTCTTGGGCACGGCCCCGTGCTGGCTGAGCACGGGGCGTGTTCAGTCATCTGACTTCTCTAATTTGCTTTGGAAGGTGCTGTTGAGGGGTCGGGCAGTCCACTAATATTCCTTTTCTTGTATTTATGTTGGATTTAGCTGTCTTTTTGCTTCTTTTGCGTTTTTGAGCTCATTTAATCCTGAAAATACAAAAGGAAGACAAAAACACTCTTTTTCCAATATTAGTACTTAAAAAGGGTTAGTTTTATGCCTCATTTGATGTAATTTATATGTTGCATTTTACATACATCAAATACCCCCACACTTGAACTTTTGCTTGTCCTCAAGCAAAACTCTTTAATATGTGGCTTACACTCCCAAATGGAATAGGTAGAAGAGAAGGTTTTGGGCTTGTCGTAGAGTGTCGGGATTTCCAAGATCTTTTTGGGTTTTTTTTTTATTTATTTACACTCCTATTCGTAATGATTTATTTAGAACTTTTCATAAAAGAAATTACTTATTTGGGCATAACATGCCTTTTTAAAATTCTATTTATATACAAGTTCACATACCTCACGGGGAAATCACTCACACTCGGCTGAAGGTGTATTTTTAGTGAATCACTCGAGAGCGGCATGGAACTTATTCCTACCATAGGCTTGCCAAGAAATCAATCCTCCTCCTTTTTAACTTTTATACCTTTGTAGATATCAAGAGGACTTTGTGGGTTAAGGGTTAGGCTAGGGTTAAAGGTAGGTGGTTGGGTTAGTGGTTAGTAGAAAAAGGGCTAAAAGCGCAACAAGTGTCGGTTTTCGTATCTTTGCAACTTTTTATTTTGATGAAGCTTTTATTCAAACTAAGTCATTTTTGATTAACTTGTTTGTTTATTTTCTTTTTGCTTCATCATTATCACACAATTTTTTTTTTTTTTTTTTTTTTTTTTACGAAGAACCGAACTTGTTACTAAAATAAAGGGTTAAAATTGAAAAAAGTTTTGGTGGGTAAAAGGGTTTTTTGTTTGGGTGATGAAACGAAAAGGTTTAGGCTCAAAGGGGCTAACTAGGGGGATTTTTGGGTAGGTGGTAAAAGAAAAAGAAAAATAATGGTGTAGAAATAAAAATGGTTAGTCCTAATGCCTCCATCATTTACTTACTCGGGTTTAAGTTGATAAGGACCGGGAATGTATTGTCATGGCAAGTTCTAGAGTCGTAAGAACCAAGCGGCTATTCACACAAGAAACGAAAAATGAGCATTTAGTCAAATGATATGTAATTGTGTGCTCAATAAAGGCTCAAAACTCACTTTTGTGGGAATGGGTTTTTATGTGATCAAGTATATATAATCAATATTTTAAATAAGTTTGCTATGCCTTTTCATAATTTTCTTATGTTGGTTCTTTTTATCACTACGCTATCGGTTGTAAATTCGTAAAAATATAACCTTTTTGAGAACTTGAATTTCCCGAGTTAAACCTAGACAAGTAAAAAAAATGAAATTTTTGAAAAAAATTTGGGGTGATTAGCGGTTCCAATAGAGTTTTGTGTAAGGCTTGTATTTAGGACTTGCAAAATTCAAGGTTTTAGCATCCCCCCCACACTTAAATTACACATTGTCCTCAATGTGTCCCAAAAATAAATTTTTAGGTTGATTAGATGTGTAAAATAGTGTTTAAAAAGCAAAAATTTGTGTTACTGGGCACTGAACACGGCCCCGTGTTGTCCGGGCACGGCCCCGTGGTCAAGTGCCAGTAACAAAATTAAAATAAGAGAAACAGAAGTCTGGACACGGGGGCGTGTTGGGTGAACACGGCCCGTGTCCAGGTACCCGTACTGGGCGTTTTTCTGCAGGTGGTTCGGCACGGGGCCGTGTTGGTTGGGCACGGCCCGTGTTGAACCTTCTGAAATGGAGAGAATTGTCGGGTTGCCTTGTTCCTGTGCATGAGATCATTTTTCTCGTTCCCCTTTTTATCCTTTACCACCATGAGTGTGTTTTATTCATTACAAACCATCCAAACCTTAAAACCATCATTTCATTTCATCATAGAGAGAACTTACATAATCCTAAATTAAAATAAAACTAAAACTTAACTAAATAGGTCAGCAGGTACACGAGGTTATCATAAGGAGTTCTACTATTTTAAAAAAATTTCGAGAGTGGTTTCCCGATATAGTAGGACTTTTAGCCGAACGAATTCTTCCCTAAATGTTGTTTAAAGCCATTCTTCGATCTCCCTAGGAAGGAAGAATGCGGCTTCATTTTCCTCCGCTGCTGGTGGCTGAGGGGGAACATTCACCGGGACTCCTTGCACCACTCTTCGCGGAAGCTCTTGGTGCATGGCGTACCATTCGGCTGGGATGACAACTTCGGGCACCATGTTCCACGCCCTTTGGGTTATTATAGGTACCAAAGGCGGGGAGGCGAGAAGGTTCAACCTCTGGTGCAAGAGGTTTACTTCATGGAGACAGCCCTCCAGCCCTACTGTAAGATGGTTGATACGGTCGACCAATGCTTCTTCCACTCCCGTCATTTCATCAATAGCCTCCCTTAGAGCGTAAACATAGTTTACAAGAGAGTCTTCTGTTGTTGAAGATCTCCTCCCTTGTCGGTTATTTCTTGAAGATGATCCGCTTGTTCTGCTTGCCATTTTCTGTGAAGGAAACCGAAGAAAGCTAAATTTTTACAAAACAGAGCCCCTGGACATGGCCCCGTGCTCGTTGAACACGGCCCCGTGTCCATTTGTCTGCAGGATTTTTGGCTAAAGAATCTTGGAGTTTTAAATTATTTTTATGATTTCTATCTGGGTTTTAAGCTCAGATAATTTAAAACAAAGTTATACAACTAACTTTAAGCAAGAATCTTTAGCAAATAATCTTACAAACTTCACATAGAGGGTTGGAATCAAGGGATTTCCAAGCTTCCATGGAGGAAATTTTGAAAAAATTTTGAAAGAGGAGGAAATGAATAAAAGTGGAAGGGACAAGAGGGTCCTTTGGAACCTTCTTTTAACACTTACCTAGGATGGTATGAGTGAAAATCCCAGGGATCTCTGTCAATTGAGGTGGTTAAAATGAGCAGGAATCAGGCTGCATTTAAAGAAAACGACAGCGCACTGGGCACGGCCCCGTGTTGACTGGACACGGCCCCGTGTTCAGAGGAAATCCTGACACATTTTGTCCGTATTCTGACCAAATCAGCAGAGAATCTTTTTTAGTGAGCACGGGGGCGTGTTGACCTGGACACGGCCCCGTGTCTGGAGGCTGCTTTATGGAGTTTTGCTACTTCAAGGATCTCATCGACATCGGGTGGTTCCTTACTGGTTGGAACAACCCCAAAGTGCCTAATATACCTTAATTGTCCTAGACTAAGGCGAGAACGCAAGAGGTTGTCGGTGAGGGTAATTCCTATTTTCATTCTAGGTGGACAAGTCCAACCCTTTCCCGGGCTCTTGTTAAAGAAGGTGTATGTCGAATCGCTCAGGTCTATGTATGCACCGAACGAAGTCGATGGAGAGTCCTTCACGGCACAATCGACACAGGGACGACTATCGTCCAAGTCTTTGCTAGGAACGAAGGTATTTTCGGGAGCAACGAGGTTGTCGGAATGCGGTTCCAACATTTCTTCATGGGTATCGTCTTGGGGTGGATCAATAAAATCCTTCCCAAGCTCTTCTAACCATTTCAGAATTAGCTCTTCTAGTTGAAATAACTCGCCAAGGAGCATTTCCCCTAGAATATCTGGCTGGGCGCATTCGAGGGAGAAATAGTGCTTATTTTTACTTTCGCCCCTCTTAAGGTTGTGAGAAGTAGGTGGGTCCATGTAGTGGGGCCTATAATTTAGGAAGTAGCATTTTACTTCTTCATGTTCGCCACCACATAATTGACATCACGTACCATAAGAGTGCCGAAAGTAAAAATAATTACTATCACTCATGTTTATGTCAGAAATTACCAACCGCCGGGATCTAACGGTTCTGTTTTCAGTAACTGAAACTTGGGCACGGGGGCGTGTTGAGTGGGCACGGCCCCGTGTTCAGCTTACTGTCTGATGTAAAACAGGATTGCCAGTTCCAATGATTGAGCACGGGGGCGTGTTCAGCGGGCACGGCCCGTGCTGAGCTTTGCAGAAGCTGAAAAACTAAGAAAAAAAAAAACCTAAAAAAAATTGATTAGGCCGTTGATTCCTAACTTTCTTAAAATCCTTGTGTCCCCGGCAACGGCGCCAAAAACTTGATGCGCGTTTAAGTGTCGTATATATTAGGTGTGTATTTTAAGCCCTTTTTAACACTTATTTTAGCCAAGTTTTAAATTTATAAAACACGATATTTCACTAACACTAAACACACATATGGGCAAGTGCACCCATCGTTGAGTGTAGTGTAGCGTTGGTAAGATACCGAGGTCGTCCAAGGACACAAGAGCTTTTAGTACCGGTTTATCCTCAACGTCTAACCAAAATAAAAGTTTAGAAAAATGTTTTAAACTAAGAAAATTAAAAACTAACTAAAATGCTGAAAATAAAAATAAAAATAAAAGAAAAACAGATAGACAAGATGAATCACTTGGTTCCGACTCGTATCTAGTATAACCTTTGATTATTTCCGCACTTTTGCACATAATTAAGAAATTATCTTAGTTATTGTAGTAGGCCCCTCTTTTGAAGGTGACGTTACCCTCACCCCAGTAGTTTGAGTCAGCAGGGATACAATCCTAAAAGGGTGGATTATTGGAAGATAATGAATTAAGTTATTAATGCAGTATTGTGGTAGGCCCCGCTTTTGGCGGTGACGTTACCCTCGGCTAAGTAGTCTGAGTCAGCAGGGATACAGTCCTAAATAGTCGGGTTATAGTATTAATAGTAGTTAACTTATGAGGGGATCAAAGAGTTTGGACCCCCGCCATCCAATACCGTGAAGTATTGAAGGAGGTCCTACTAAATTTGACCCAGGTCCATTGCAGGACCTCTAAACGCTGAACAATGGCAAGACCTTTACCAAACCGTTCCCTTAACCCCCGACCAGGTAGCCAACATATCTCCATATAGACCGTGGAGATATGAATGGTGAAAATCCTTTATTTTATATAGACAGTAAAATAATGCCAAGACACCACGGACAAACGATAAGGAAAGATCACCTTCAACATAAGTAACTAGTTATTAAAGTCATTAATACAAAACCAAATAAAAAGTGCAAAAGATTAGAAATAAAAAGTATTATACTAGACACTTTGTCTTCACCAAGTGATGTAAGAGACTTAGGCAAACATGGCCTTGATTGTCAAGAACTCTTACGATCAATCTTGGATCCCGAGACGACTCACACACTCTGCGATGGACAATGGATGATGGTGGTGGATGATGGTGTTGTGATGGTGGTGGGTGGTGGATGAAGTGTGAGAGAGGTGGTGTGCCAAGGGATGAGATGAAATGAATCCAAGCACTCCTATTTATAGGCTGAACAGAGAGCTGGACAGGGCCCCGTGTCCGCTGGGCACGGCCCCGTGTCCGTCTGACAATCTCTCTCCTCATTAATTGTAATTCACAATTACAATAAATGCGCCTGCTGTACTTTCGACACGCCCCCGTGTCCGCTGAGCACGGCCCGTGGTGGGCAATAGAAGCTTCTATAGGTTTGTCTTTTCTGCTGCTTCTTGGGCACGGCCCCGTGCTGGCTGAGCACGGGGCATGTTCAGTCATCTGACTTCTCTAATTTGCTTTGGAAGGTGCTGTTGAGGGGTCGGGCAGTCCACTAATATTCCTTTTCTTGTATTTATGTTGGATTTAGCTGTCTTTTTGCTTCTTTTGCGTTTTTGAGCTCATTTAATCCTGAAAATACAAAAGGAAGACAAAAACACTCTTTTTCCAATATTAGTACTTAAAAAGGGTTAGTTTTATGCCTCATTTGATGTAATTTATATGTTGCATTTTACATACATCAATTTACCTTTACCCTTATCTGCTACAACGTGTGCCAAAAAGGCCACATAGTTCTTTCGCAGATACTTCCGAGCTTTAGAACAAGCCATGAGCTTGAGACCACCAGAAGGTTTCTCACCCTGAACCTGTAGGATCTCACCTGTCGAAAGCGGCACACGAACAATCTTCTCAAAACAAACTACCTCTGCGCGATGCTTGGCTAACCAATCCATACCCACAATAACGTCGAAGCTTCCAAGTTGCATAGGCGTGAGGTCGATCGGAAAAAGATGGTCGTTAAGGTTTAACTGGCAGTTGCGAAGAACAGAATCAAGAACAATGGGTTCACCATTAGCAACCTCTACTGTCAAAGGTTTACCTAGTTTCATTCTAGACACACGAAGTAATGGCTCAAAAGATAATGACACAAAACTCTTATCGGCACCCGAATAAAAAAGAACAGATGCAGGCTGATTATTAATAAAGAACGTACCGTTCACCACTTCATTGTCTGCCTGTGCCTCTTGTGCATTCATGTTGAAGACTCGCCCTCGAGCCTGAGCCTGATTCTGATTCGCATTCACCAATCTTGGGCACTGGTTACGGTAGTGGGTCAGATCCACACAGTTATAACAAGCACCTGGTGGGTAGTGTGGTCGTGCAGCTTGACCCTGTTGCTGAGCAGGAGGCTGAGCAACTTGTTGAGTCGGGTTCTGAACTGCCTGATTCTGAGCAAACCGACAAACATTGGCAATATGACCCGACTTCCCACAGTTATTACAGAAACGGCACTGATGTTGCGGCTGATGGTGACTGTTGCATCTATTGCACAAAGGTGCATTCCCTGAATAGGGCTTCTTCGCTGGAGGCTGTGCGGGTTGATTGGGAGCTGCCTGGTTAGCTTGGGCAGTGACAACATAGTTTTGGGAAGCCTTACGCTTCCTTGCCCTTTTCGATGAACCAGAATCCTTTCCATTCTTGTTTTGACCTTTCTTGCTATCTTCCTTGTCAGACGACTGTTTCTTTCCCTTGTCACCCTTCCTGTGTAACTTATTCTTCCGAATCTGCGACTCAGTCAATGTCACTGCTAACTCGATAGCCTGACGGAGTGTGGCAGGGTTACTACCAGTAATGATGTCTTGCACTGAGTCAGGTAGGCCGTCGATGTACCTTTCGATAGCCTTGTCGAGTGGGGTAACCATTGTTGGGCAAAGCAGACTCAACTCCTCAAATCTATCAGTATATGCCCTGTACTCGCCACTGTCTTGTTTCAAGTCATCGAACTCTCTTTCCAAAGTTCGCTGTTCATGACGAGGACAGAATTCCCTCATCATAAGGGCCCTAAGTTCAGCCCATGTTTGTGCTAGAGCAGCTTCTGCACCACGGTTTCTCATAACCCCGTTCCACCATGTGAGAGCCCTCTTCTGAAACACACTCGAAGAAAACTCGACCTTGCGATTGTCAGGACACTGCATGTGGCGGAAAGTATTCTCAATGCTCTCGAACCGTTGAAGAAGCCCAGTCGCTCCCTCAGAACCACTAAACTTGAGTGGTTTAGCCGAGTTAAAAGTCTTGAAATTGCATGGAGCATTGTTGTTGTTGTTGGCTTGGTTCCATTGAGCAAAGAGGTTTGGGAATTGAGCAGCCATTTGCTGCGCAATGATTTCTGCCAGTTCGGCAGTCGCTATCTGGTTTTCGCGTCGAGGAGGCATTCTAAAAGAGGAAAACATGAAAGGAAACGAGTGAGATGATTGGATGAAAAGAATGAGATGAAACAAAAATTGACAACAGCAAAGATGGTGGTCATTTGTTCGCATCACAAAGCAAACAAGCGACACACAGTGACTAATCAAAGTAAATGGGTCAAAATAATGTATCACGAAGACATGCTCGCCTATAAGTGAACACTCACCCCAAGAGTTCCCAGGTAAGAGTGACTGGTCCGATTATGTGGATTTGTACGAACACTCTAGCCTTAGACAGAAAACCCAGGGTACAGGCATTCACCCTTCCAGTTTGCACGTGTTCACATTATTTAAAACCCAAAACCTTGACGAGATTTTGAAAACTCAAAGGGGTTCAAAACCATATAACAGAGGGTTCAAAACCTTATAATAGAGGGTTCAAAACCTTGTAATACATCATCCAAAAACAGATGATTGTTTTTTTTTTTTCAAAAATCGTTTCGGAAAATTTGGTTTTTGTTTTGATAATCACCTAAGGATAGGTGATATATATGTTTTAAGATCTAAACACAAGATAACTTGTGTTAGGGTTCTAGAAAGGTTATAGTCTAGGTCAAAGCATTACTAATAACCTAATTCCCTATAACCATTGGCTCTGATACCAACTCTTCTGTCACACCCCGACCACGTAGAACATACAAAACGTGGCGGAAACGTCAGGGAGTGTTGTAACAGAATTAATTGTTTCATAACCATGGCATTCAAAGTTGTACTTTATTTATCAACATAAGAGTTACATAGTCTTAAACAGGAAATAAAAAGTTCATAACATAGTTAAACTAGTCTATCTTCATTTTTAGTCTCTAAGGCACAGGTCCGCCCTAGTGTCATGTTCATCATCCTACGCAAAAGCTCCTGAAAACACATGTGAAAATAGGTACGTCAGCATAAAAATGCCTGTGAGATACATAGGATTTGTGAAAAGAGGATTCATGACTTATGAGTTTAGAAAAAGTTGTTTAACAAAAGTCAGTCATGAACCTTGTAAATTGTTTTGTTTTGTAAATCATTCAAAAAGAGATGATATGTATAAATAAGAGAATAATGTAAGGTTAAATGAATAACCAAGTAAAATGAGTTTGTATAATATAAGTTGTTTTGTAAATCAATGTCTTGTGAAAATAAGTTGTTTATGTAAAACGTAATATGTCAAATATTGAAATGATTTAAGTAACGCTACGACATGTAATGTCATACAAACACTTATATACAGGAAGTACCAGCGGCGTATCCACCATGCTTGTATCATATTACACATGCCTCGTTACTCAAATCACTTACTCAAACCAACCACCAATGTAAATTGTTTATGTATAAATGAATTATCATGTGTTAATGTGTAAACCATATCGAAATGTCTATGTCCAATGTAAACCACTAAATGTGTATATCAATGTCAAAATGTTTATGTTTAATGTAGATCATGTAATGTGTACCACAAAATATCATGTATGGTATGTGAAATATATCAACTAAACCATATGTAAAATGCACAAAAACAAGGTATTGAAGTAAAACATGGTTTAAATCAAAGTTATGTTTTGTGGAACAAATGCATGCTATACTGATACAAACATTTATGCGGTATTGTGAAAATGCATACATCCAAGCCTTGAGACTGTGGCGATAATCCCTTAAACAAATTAAAGGTTTATCTAAGTTATGTGTATCGAATTCGGTCATTCCTTTCATCCAAACCTACCCAGGATGTCCAGAACGGGAGTTGTCAATTCCTATGGTACCACTACCTACTAACGAACGGCGTAGCTAATGTTAATGAATGAATTGTTCCATTTTAAACAACCCAAATGTCATACCAAAATGTAAGCATGTGATGAAAACAACTGTACTAAGTATGCACACAATGGGCATACATAGCATGAAATGTAATGTGAAACAATGTACTAAGTATGCACACAATGGACATACATAGCAGGAAATGTAATGTAAAACAATGTACTAAGTATGCACACAATGGATATACATAGCATGAAATGTAATGTAAAACAATGTACTAAGTATGCACACAATGGACATACATAGCATGAAATGTAATGTAAAACAATGTACTAAGTATGCACACACTGGACATACATAGCATGAACACAATGAAATCATGTACTATAAATGTACTAATGAACATAGCAAGTATATGATGTGAAAGCAGGAAAGCACGAAAGTAACAAGTAGGCACATGTGTTTCACCCCAAAACAGTTTGGAAAACAGTAAAAGAGGGGTCTATGTACTCACTTGAGATTGCTCAGTAGTCCTTGAGTGACAACCAAACAATGCTAGAGATCACGGATATCAAACGGCACCTAATATAGGTAACTATGTTAATAAACCGGACCTAAATCGGAGGATCGGATAGAATGAGGGTTCGTAAACCAAACGAGTATGGAGACTCGTGTAATATGGTTTAACAAAGCCTACATACTAAATGAAACCTAACATAAGTGCTTACGACCCATTACGACCCGTTTAGGTAGCTTATGCTACTTTAACGCGTCGTTCGCGTGAAACGCGTTCGGACCGCCTAACTAGTCCTATGACAAGTAGAATATGCCTTAACATGCCTAATATTGTCGCCAAATCAGTTTAGATGTCAAAAGTTATGTCACATATGTTTATAATGAATTTTGGCATCAAAGGGGTATTTTGGTAATTTACCTAAGGCATATAAACTACCTATCATACAACTACTTAAACGTCGTGACCATAAGGTATAACCTCGGAAGGTTATTCCCTACCTACTATGGTCACCTAATGTATTTGGTCGGATCCTAATGATCGACCAAATGGGTCGGGTTCGAAGGTATAAGCGATTTATTAGATCGCTTACCCTTACGACCCTAGACAACGTGGTAATCAGTAGGCATAGTCACAAGGGACTATAACCATCGTGATTACAATCACGTTGCGAAGTTCAACCGAACTTCGCATTGACCATAAACTGGTCGATGCAGAGAGTCAAACAAAGTTTGACTTTCAGACTCGAAAAGCAATAAAAGAACGAAGGAACACTTACAAAGGGTCCCCGAATGCTAATCTTGATCCAAGTAGCTCAGGTATGAAACAAAGCTTTCAACTTAGAGCTTCTCAAATCAGATTCTAGTGGGTTTTTGCAAGGTATGGGGTTGGGTATTTATAGTGTTCGGTTCACCGTTAGGATCGTTTCTTGGATAACGTGCCTTGATCTCACCCGTACACTTGTCGGAAAGTTGTGGTAACTCATTTTGCCCCCACCACAAGAGTTTGACACATGGCATTGGCCTTTGGGGTGTTTGAAAGGCTGTTAACAGGCTGTTAATACATTGAATCTGGTCTGGGAGCCTGACGCAGGCCACGTAAGGTGTCAACTTGGGTTTACGCGGGCCGCCTGGTCTGTCTGATCAGCAAACATCTTTCAGAAATGACAGTTTTGGTCCCTGTTGTGTTTTTAGGCCATTCCCGACACTTCTAAGGCCCGTATAGCCAACTTTAAGGCCCTAAAATGATGCCTAAACATTGTGGACATGAAACATGCTCAAAAATATGTCAGATGTCAGTTCGTTTGGTCGTACGATCGCGATGTTCGCTTAATTACGACGGAATGCGCACAAGCGCGAAAAACGATCCAAATTGCGTGACGAATGGATTTTTCTCAAGCCAAACACTAAAATAAAATATTTTAGTGCTTACATAAATTTTTGGATGTTCGGATGTATTCAGAACGTAAGTTATGCGCGAAAATGCAAACTTGGGCACTTTTTGACGCTTTTAGTCCCTGAATGACCCAAAAGTTTATTTTAGCACACCGAACCCCTCAAAGCCTATTTCTAAGCTATGTAAAGGATATTTATAGTATGTTTAACTTATGGTCATGTTCCGAAATGTTCGTTACAGTTCAAATTGGCATACTTTCGCAGTTTGTCAAGTTTAGTCCCTGTAAGCGAATTAACTTGTTTTTGCCATACCAAAGCCTTCAAAACTTATTTCTAAGTTATGTAAAGGTTATTTAAGGTATGTTAAGTATATGTTGATGTTCCGGAGTATTTTTCACATTAAACTGATTACGTTTACGCACCAGTTTGCGTATAATTCTCCAGAAAGCGATGTAGAGTTTGAAATTGAACAAAAGTCGAAACATGAAAAATGTAAAACATAACCAAACAAACATTGGGATCAAATAACATTGTTTTATTGATAACTGAACTGTTCACAATGATTACAAGCATAGATGTTACATTAAATTAAATAAGAATAGTATAAGATTTGAAGGTATGAATGTTTATCTGGTTAAAAATATATACTTGCAAATGAAATTTGAATTGAGATTTTCTTTATAAAAAATTGTTACTATAAAATTAAAACCACACCTATTTGTAAGCAATACAAGAGTCATATGTTATTAAAACATCACTGAAACACGAAAGTGATACTTGTTTATGTTTAAAACTAAAGTGTCAAATAATTGTATGTAAGTGATACTTGTGATTGGTTATATCATGATAGATTATACTTAAATTTTATATATCTTTTGCACCCTATGAAAAAGAACATCTTATATCATTTAATTTTTATAATAACTCGTTTTATATGTTGATATGTTATAATCTTGTGTATTGTATGATGTGGCTTTATGGTGTACATTATCTATGTCATCAATCTATAATTTATTTTTACGGATTGTACCAAATAGTACAACTAAACTAAAGTTATGGTTTATTGTCACTTTCATGAGAAAGTATAAATATGTTCATGATACGACACTTGAAGTGTCACACTCTCTAAATCTCATTATCAAGTTATAAAAGGTCGTATGATGTAAGACCGATAAATGTTATTAGACTCGGACATTTCTTTACTTATCAATTGGTGTATTGCCAAGAGCATATTATTTATGAGGAAAATGTTAATAAATTTTTTTTCATTTGTCACAAGTGAGATATGTTCCTATATTGTAATATCATTAATAGAATATGAAAAGATTGAAATGATTTCATGCCCTTGTGACTGAGTAAAATGAAAATATATGAAAGTTTTCATATTCTATCTGTCACACCCTGGCTTTGCGAAAGCGTGGTTAATTTGGTGTGACTTCTTAATACCATAGCTTAACCATAACAAAGCTATATGAAATAAAACCATGCAAGATCATCCATTCGATTAAGTTTTAAAAACCAAATACAATAACATTGTCTTAACGGAAACACATCTTAATGACATAAACATTGTTCAACAAACACAACATAACATAAGCATAGTTTAAGGACTGTGACTTGTCCAGGAAAGAGTCACATTCCCTAAACCCGGATGACCTCGTAACTAGTGCAGCGGGAAAACGTGTCATACCGCGCCAGATCCTTTAATTCCCTGAAATACATGTAAGTTGAAAAATCAACAATAATGTTGAGCGAGTTCATGTGTAGTGAGTATGTAAAACACTTGTAAGTATAAAAATCCCTGGTATGTAGCAAATAAGGAAAAAGAGATCACCAATGGTTTGCAAGGCCATTGATATGTGTGAAGTGCAAGTAGGAAGACTCAAACCTAGCAGATTTCGCGTTGGGCATAAAGTCACCCCGAGGTCCGTACTGTTGGACCTGGAGTTGGGCTCGCTACACCCAGATAGATCTACCGCTTACGTCCCACGGTCCTACAATGAGGATTAATGGCCTCCAGTTCCCGCCTACCCACTCACATGATCTAAGTACTAACCCTCCTTATGCTAACCATACCATGTATAAAGTACTCGTAATCATAGTAACATGTATTTCACCCCCGCAGTTTAGAAAACTGAAAACAGTTAAGAGAAAAGGGGGACATGAACTCACAGTGGTGCGCCTCTACCAAGTATGTCTCCTGATCAAGCAGTTGTGTGACGACCTACACGTACTAATTCTATTAGACGGACGGCCGTGCCTTAGCTTTATGGTTTAAGTTTTTGGGAAATAGTTAGACAACTATTTCGTGTTTACATTCTGTATATACTTGGTAGTTATTTTCCTTCCCAAGGATGGGGGATTTAATACATGTGTGTTCGAAATATATTTTATTTCTAACTCCAAAATATAAATATTCTTCTCAAAAATATTATATTTTCTATTACATAAATTTTCCCAAAATAATACCTTGACAAAAATACGCGTTAAGTCATATTTTCTTAAAATGCGTAAGTTACGTTTTAATGATCGAGTGGTAATAATAATTACCGGTGTAACTTATATATTTATCGTAGAGACGTTCGTATTATTTTGGATCCATTATCATTTGATAGTATTATTTTTACCCTAAAAATAATACTAGTATTTTCACAAAATAATCATAAACACATATCAAGTGACTTTATAAAAAATATATACTAAATATATATTTACCAAGTTTTATTTTGTGAAATCCCACCTCCGATGTTTTGTAAATAAAGTCGTGGCGAAATCTATAATTTGAAAACAAGTCGAAAAGTATTTCTAACACTTATAGTGAAAATAATTCTAAGTGTTAGGTTTTTAGAAAAATTTCGCCAGAGTTTCCTCTGTAACTGGAGGTGGCCACGCTTTCAAGCGTATCATTTTCTTTTATAAATCAAATCAACCATTTTTCTTATTTAACCAAAACAATATTCAACGCATCAAACTAGTTAATAAACATGTAATTCGCAAGAATCTCATGAACTTGTAGTTTTTCCAACACTATGATGTAAATCCCCATACTTTTAGCGGATCTTTATATAAAGCAATCCGATTTCGTAAAAACCTCGTTTTTAGGGAAGTTCCGTCTTTACAACTTCTCGTCATATTTTTCAAAAATAGTTATTTTGTCGAAAGTGTGTGCTACACAAGTGTTTACACACTTGTGTGTTCTAAAAATCATTCGTGTTAGTGTAAGATCCGTCTTTAGAAAACATGATTTCTTTGATACTTGGTTCTTTGAAAATACCGCTTGTAGCTACGTAGATCTACTAGTTTTAAACACTATTTCACAAGCAAAATCGCTTTCACACAAGTTCATGATTCGTGTGTGGTAGAGTTTCATCCTTTAACCCTTGTTACTTCCAAAACAACCTTATGTCATGATCCATGATCATGACCAACCCGGGTTAAATGATGATCCGAGCTACCACAACATAGATCGGGTCCAAATAATCACACAAATCAATTACTACAAGATTTACACAACATATGAGCTTTTAACCATCATTACAAGCATTTTTAGTAAACTTTTGTGTGTCATTTTGTAAGATTACGAGTTTTAACCATTACAAATCATTTTAACCACTTCAAAATAGTTCGAGAGGGTGATTATAGCAACTTACTACTAGCTCGAGGCTAGGGAAGAATCTAAGCGCAAAATGAGGGGATAAAAGCAATAGATTGAGGTCCTTCGCGTTCCGAATGCACCAAGCTTCCTTGTAGGTGATCCTTAACACTTGTGTGATCTTGGAATGAGATGGTCAAAATCGAAAATGGATGGGTGCTCAAGGGGGTGTTCGGCCGTGAGTTTAGCAAGGAGAGGGAGAGAGAGTTTTCTTGTTATGTGGTTATGTGAAGGTTATGGTGGGTTAAAGATGTTACTTATATACAATTCTTGCATCATTGTCCAATGGATTTAGTGTTGTCAAGATATTAGGCAAAGTAGGATTAAAATAATCATCAAGGTACAAGGGGTGTCCCCTTGGGGACCGAATTCGTAAAGGGGGGGGGGGTAATTAGTTAGTTTTCAACCAAATGTTAAGTATGTAGTTAGGTTAATCTAGTTAGTTAAGTGATTAACCCGGTTACTAGTGTGTTGTGCATTACAGTGGGTGTTAGGGTATTCAGGGACCCTAACTGGCTCAGAAAAAGAAAAATAATGTTATTAACAATATTTTCATGTTCCGGGTATAGTCCGGTTGTTCGGTTGGATAGTAATCCGTTAAAGCGTTAAACAAGCTTTAAAGTGTCGTTATTATTATTTTTAGTGACACAACTTATTCCTGACACTTTGGAAGGTGTCTAGTAATATTTTCCTCATGTCTTGGCACTTTATTATGTAGCTAAAAGCTGGATTGTTTATTAAAGTGCTGAGTTTTTGTGCTTAGAGCACGTTTTAGGCACATCCAGTCATTGTAACTTATTCCTAGAGACGCAGTTCTACAACCCTTGTATCCCTACACTCACCACTAGTGTAGTAAAATATTTCTGGCTCATACAGGCCTTAGAGGCAGTGTCTGCCTGATGCTGGCTTTATCAGCATGTTCAATAGGTTATTCGTTTATAGTGCTACTGTGCTTTTTGTGCATCATGTTTGTCACTAAGGTTCAGCATGTAAATAATGTAGTGACGGTAAGTAAAGTATGATGCTGGTATATGCATGTATCAGAAATTAAGTAGCAGTTCATCAGTAATTTCAAACAAGCACAGTAATTAAGCAGTAATTAATTATTAATTAAGTCGTACGGATACCTGGTTTAGTGAGGGTTGTCACATTCTCCCCCCGTTAGAAAATTTTCGTCCCGAAATTTTAAGTTCTGCTTGTAGATGCAGGGTTCTTAGGAAATAGGTGGGGGTATTTCTCTTTCATCCGGTCCTCACGCTCCCAGGTGTATTCAGGACCATGTCTGGCATTCCAACGAACTTTGACGAGCTTGACACTGCTCCGGCGGGTCTTGTTTACTTTCCAATCCGTAACCTCAACCGGTTCTTCAACGAAATGGAGCGTGTCGTCAACATGAATCTCGTCGATGGGAATGGCAATGGTATCTTGAGTTGGACTTTTCTTCAGGTTGGATACATGAAATGTATCGTGAACTGAATGGAGTTCAGCAGGTAAGTCCAGCTTGTATGCTACCACTCCTATTCTTTCCAAAATTCTGAAAGGACCAATGTAGTGCGGATTTAACTTTCCACGCATTCCGAAACGTGCCACACCCTTCCAGGGTGAAACTTTCAATAAAACCATTTCTCCAACTTGGAATTCCAAGTGTTTTCGGTTTGGATCTGCATAGGCTTTCTGTCTGTGGCGAGCTGCTTCGATGCGTTTTCGAATCTGCGCAATCTTGTCTGTCGTCTCTTGGACGATTTCGGGACCAGCAAGCTGCCTATCACCTGCGTCAACCCAGCATAGGGGTGATCGACACTTGCGTCCGTAAAGAGCTTCGAATGGCGCGGCACCAATACTGGTGTGGTAGCTGTTGTTGTATGAAAATTCGACCAAAGGCAAATGCTTATCCCAGCTACCGCCCAAATCCATAACACATGCTCTCAGCATGTCTTCCAAGGTCTGTATCGTTCGCTCGCTTTGACCGTCAGTTTGCGGATGAAACGCAGTGCTCAGATTTAATTGTGAGCCAAAAGCTTCTTGGAAGGATTGCCATATCCTTGACACAAACCTTCCGTCTCTATCAGAGATGATCGAGAGAGGCACTCCATGACGTGCGACGATCTCTCTCATGTAAATTTCAGCCAATTTGCTAGTGTTATCCTTCTCTTTGATTGGCAGAAAGTGTGCGGACTTTGTTAGGCGGTCAACTATCACCCAGATAGTGTCATGACCTCTTGGCGTTCTTGGCAACTTTGTAATAAAATCCATTGAGATTTGTTCCCATTTCCACTTGGGAATCTCAGGTTGTTGCAGAAGTCCTGAAGGCTTCTGGTATTCCGCTTTCACCTTAGCACACGTTAGACACTTGCTCACATAAACAGCAACATCGCCTTTCATCCTGGGCCACCAATAGTAACCCTTGAGATCTTGGTACATCTTATCCGCTCCTGGATGGATAGAGTACCGCGATTTGTGAGCTTCATAAAAAATAACCTTCCTTAAACCACCAAACAGAGGAACCCAAATCCTTTTCTCAAAACATAACGTTCCTTCCTCGTTTGGCACCAAAAGCTTCTCCATCCTACGGAGGTATTCTTCTTCAAGATTTCCTTCCTAGAGAGCTTCTTTTTGCGCGGCACGAATGCGCAAGGAAAGATCAGTTCGGATAATCATTTCTAAAGCCCTAACCCTTATGGGCTTGATCCTCTCCTTTCGACTTAGGGCATCGGCGACCACATTCGCCTTCCCTGAATGATACTTTATCTCGCAGTCGTAATCGTTCAGCAACTCAACCCATCGTCTTTGTCTCATATTCAACTCCTTCTGGTTGAATATGTGTTGTAGGCTCTTATGATCTGTAAAAATTGTACATTTTGTACCATAAAGGTAGTGTCTCCAGATCTTTAATGCAAATACCACTGCGCCAAGTTCCAAATCATGTGTGGTATAGTTCTTTTCGTGCACTTTCAATTGACGTGATGCGTAAGCAATAACCTTTTGGCGTTGCATCAACACACAACCCAATCCTTGACGTGAGGCGTCACAGTATACCACGAAATCATCTGTACCTTCTGGTAGTGCTAAGATTGGCGCATTGCAGAGCTTATCCTTCAATATCTGGAACGCTTCTTCCTGTTTGATTCCCCAATCAAACTTCTTATCTTTCTGTGTGAGGAGCGTCAATGGTTGAGAGATTTTTGAAAAATCCTCAATGAATCTTCGATAATAGCCAGCCAAACCCAAGAATTGTCGAGTCTCGGTTGGCGTCTTTGGCGTTTCCCAATTCTTGATCGCTTCGATCTTGGTTGGATCCACGTGGATTCCATCTCCGTTCACCACGTGTCCAAGAAATTGGACTTCACGTAGCCAAAACTCGCACTTAGAGAGTTTGGCATACAGCTGTTCTTTCTTCAGCAGCTCCAAAATAGCTCTTAGATGTTGTTCGTGCTCAGCCTTTGTTCTAGAATAAATCAAGATATCATCGATGAACACTATCACGAACTTGTCCAAGTACGGCTTGCAAACTCTATTCATCAAGTCCATAAAGACTGCAGGTGCGTTTGTCAAACCAAACGGCATAATAAGGAACTCGTAGTGTCCATAACGAGTTCTGAAGGCTGTCTTTGGGATACTTTCCTCTTGTATCCTTAACTGATGGTATCCAGATCGCAAGTCAATCTTTGAGTAAAAGCTTGAACCTTGCAGTTGATCAAACAGATCATCAATTCTTGGCAGAGGATATCTATTCTTGATCGTCAGCTTGTTCAGCTCCCGGTAGTCGATGCACATACGAAAACTACCGTCCTTCTTCTTGACAAACAGGACCGGAGCTCCCCAAGGCGAGAAGCTTGGCCAGATAAATCCCTTGTCTAACAACTCTTGAAGTTGTGTTGACAGTTCCTGCATCTCAGACGGAGCAAGTCTATAAGGAGCCTTAGCCACAGGCGCGGCGCCTGGAACTAAATCGATGTGAAACTCTACTTGCCTCTGAGGTGGCAGTCTAGGTAAGTCCTCTGGAAAGACTTCTGGATATTCCCTCACGACAGGGATGTCTTCGATCTTCGGTTCTGCAGCTTTCTTGTCTACAATGTGTGCCAGGAAGGCAGCACACCCTTTTTGCAAACACTTCCGTGCTTTCAGGAAGCTGATAATTCTTAACGGCGTATCGCGCTTCTCACAATGAACCACAATTGTTTCACCCTCTTCGGTTGGAATACGAACAACCTTTTCGTGACAAACTATCTCAGCCTTGTTGCCTGATAACCAATCCATTCCTACCACCACGTCGAAACTTCCCAACTGGACTGGTAGTAGATCCATAGCAAACTCACGCTCTCCCAATTCGATCACATAGCCTCTGACAACTTCATTGGCTTCTACTAACTTCCCATTGGCCAATTCGATTGAGTAGGGAATATCTAACTTATTAGCAGCTAAACCAAGCATATTCTTAAACTCTAACGACACGAAGCTATAATCGGAGCCAGTATCAAATAAAACGGATGCATAGCGTTGGTTTACAGGGAACGTACCAGTGACAACATTGGGATCCTGGCGTGCTTCCCTTACTTCAATATGGAACACTCTTCCACGGGCTTGGTTCATCTCTGGGCAGTTCCTTTTAAAATGCCCAATATCACCACAGTTAAAGCATCCAAGTCTTTGCCCTTCCACCTCCATTTCCAGCTTGGTTGTTGTTTTGGTTTGCATTACCAGCTTGATTCACATTGTTGCCTCGATTCCCGTTTCCTTCATTGTTTCCCTGTGGGCGATTCCCAATACCACCACGATTATTATTTCTATTCCCAAATCCTCCTTGGCCTCCCCGGCCAGCACTAGCCCAACAAGAATCCTTCAAGTGACCAGTCTTTCCACAAGCTTCACATACTTTTGGCCCGCATCGGCCAGAATGGTGACGTTGGCAGGTGTTGCACTTGGGTTGGGTGCCCATATATCCCTTTCCTTTCTTCCCACTACCAGCTGTAACCTGAGCTGGCGCGTTTGGCTCTCCTTTCTTAACAACCCCACTAGTGCCTTGTTTGAAGTTCGAGAACTTTCGTTTGTTACCTCCGGATGACTCGACGTGAGTCTCTTTCTTCTTTGCCTCGATCTCATCGAACTTGTTCAGGCGGATAGCCTCCTCAGTGAGAGCCACGCTCAAATCGATTGCCTCAGTAATTGTCGCAGGCTTGGATGAGGTCACCATGCTTATGATTTGAGGAGCTAATCCCCAAATGAAACGTTCAATCCGCTTGAACTCCGGAGTGACCATGTAGGGTACCACATGCGATAAGTCATGGAACCTCTGAACGTATTCTGCGATCTTTGGACCTTCCATTTTCAAATGCCAGAACTCAGTTTCCAATCTTTGGATTTCCGCGCGAGAGCAGTACTTTTTGCGCATAAGTTCCTTCAGTTCGGTCCAGGTTAGCGCGTAGGCAGCAGCTTCACCAAGTGTCTGTACTTGCAAATTCCACCAAGATAGGGCTCCATCCAAAAATAGCCCAGAAATGTAGGTGACTTGCTGGTCTGGTGCACTTTTGCTCATGCGAAGAACAGATTCAGTTTTCTCAGCCCAACGAACAAAGGCGACAGCACCTCCAGTGCCATCAAAGTTGACAGGCTTGCAGTCTAGAAACTGCTTGTAGGTGCACCCTGCACATACATTAGAACATGTGATCGGCATTAGCATCATTGCTATAGATATCCAATTAGGTCATGGTATGTCTTAATGACTTAGTATTACCATGAGGTGGATTATTGTTGCCATTGTTGTTTGAGCTGCTTCCGCTGGGTCCTCCTTGCGAGGCGGCGTATTGCGCGATGGCAGCAGCGATGACTTGTTGGAGTTCTGCCTCATTGGTAGGCATCGGCGTTTGACGTCTCGGCGGCATCTTCTAAAAGATGGGTTTACATCGGTCAGGCCATAATAAAGATCCCATGTTATAATACGTACGCTTTATTATGATAGTAACAGTACATAACATCTCATGTTATAATCATACCAATCACACAACATCCCATGTCACAAACATCAATCACACAATCATCCCATGTCATAGAATATAAATAACCAAATCAAGCATCAAATATGATGAGAATACTGCGATTGCCATATATTGAGACCACATAGTAAGCGTACAAGTACATCACAGTGTCATACAACATCAGTCGACTAAGGGCTACATCACCCTAGTCCAAAAACTATATCAAATCAGTGTCAATACATCCTATATACATGATCAACAAAAGTTAGAATCAAAATGTAGTCTCTAAAAATGCTGTGCAGTCTAAAGCATTCGCCGTCTTCTCACCAACGTCTACCCATACGGTACTGAAGAGCTCTACACGGATGGCGGTGGAGGAGGGGGAAAGTGAGTGTAAAACAAGCGACGCAAATGGAGCCAGTCCTCCTCCATGGCTCTCTGGGTACGCAACCAAGAAGCAACCTGCTGCTCAAGTGCCAAAAGGCGTGCAGCATAGTCTGGTGGTAAAGGTCGAGAGGGCTGCAAAGGAGAGTGGGTCTGACCCTGGCACTAACACGGCGGCGGCTGGGTTCTCTCAAGCTCCTGAATGCGCTGCGTGTGTGCCTCGTGCTGGGCGACAAAAGACATCAAAACATCCTCAATAGTATACCCCATATGGAAAGAATGGTAGGGGTCGGTCGGTGGCATAACAGAAGGTGACGTCCAGAGAAACGACTCGCTGGCTGGATCAAAAGGTGCCACATGAAATGGAGAAACAGGGGGAAAAGTAGCAGACGGTGGTATAGCAGGGATAGATACCGGTACATGTCCAAAAGGGTGAGCCGAAGAACCCTCTCCAGGTCGAGCTGGAGGTGTAAACTGAGGGAAAGTAAAAGAGGTATCAACGTGACGGGTATCAGTGATCTGAGGGGGAATAGGTGGAAGCTCATCATCAGCAGGAATCCACCCATGCTGGGCGAGCTCATCTCGTGGGTCAATCTGTGCCTCAAAAAGTGCTCGATCAAACTGTACAAGCATAGGGTCAAGGTGGGGTGCAACAAGAGGGTCAGCAGGTACATCAGCGATAAGTGGGGGATCAACGTGATCAGCAGCAATAACATGGTCACCCTCCAGTAGTGGTGCATCAGCAGGGTGATCATCAATGGGTAGGTCAGCAATCACAGGATCAATAGGCATGCCAGCATGAGCAGGGTCATGCTCAAGCACTGGGTCAGGAGCAGGGTCCAGTGGCTGCTCGGGATCATCAAAGGCCATCTCAAAATCAAACTCAGGGTCGATGGGATCAACTGGGTCAACTGGGTCGACCGGATCCTCCATAGGCTGATCCATGGGTATAAACTCTATATCCTCATCTGGGTCGAATCCTGGGGGAAAGACAGGATCGGAATCCTCCACATCATCGTGGTCGAAAGCAAAACTAGGAATAGGGGCAACAGAGGATGCCTGGTCGGGATCTGATCCATGAGAAAAGTGCTGCGCACTCTGAGTGTGTGAAGGTGCGGAGGCCACAGACTCGAAAGAGTCTGGGACCGGAGAGTGAGCAGGTGACTCCTCAGCGGGAGCATCTGCGATCAACAAAAGATCTCCAGCAGCAAGAAGGGCCTCGCCCTGAACCTCCTCCTCTAAGGGCTCGTCATCAAACAGATCGACGTCGGGAAGCAAATCGTAAGCAGGATATGAAGCAAGGGGTATGGGAGCAGGGATCTCCACTAACGGTAGATCCCCGGCCAAAGGGCCATCAGCGAGCTCATCAGCACCATCAGGTAAAGCAAAGGGCTGAAAGTCGTCCTCGTCCGTGCTAGTAACGTCGGATGTGTGGACCTCGCGCTCTGAAGACTCGAGGTCGTCTGATACTATAGGTCTAAGGCCTGTGGTGTCTGAATCACCAGTGTCGGTCGAGTCCATGTGTCTGTAACATAAACACAAATGTGCACAAATAATCAGTCATACAATCAGATAAGCACATTAGTCACCAAGTAAGCAATCAAATAATTCTCCTAGTCCCACTAGCCTCCCAGCCTCCCAGACTGCTCTTCCTAGTCCCACTAGCCAATTCTCCTAGTCCCACTAGCCAATTCTCCTAGTCCCACTAGCCAATTCTCCTAGTCCCACTAGCCAATTCTCCTAGTCCCACTAGCCAACTACCTCGGCCTCCCAGACCGAGCCTCAGCCTCCCAGACTGAGCCTAAAATAATAAATAAAATATGCTCAACATTTGTTTATAAAAAGTTTTGGATCTGGACTTAAGTGGTATGCAGTGTAAAAATGTGTTCGTGAGAGCCCTGGTGATCATAGTCTAGACTCGAGAAGGAATCCTAGTTCGCTATGATCAGAGCTCTGATACCAAGCTGTCACACCCTGGCTTTGCGGAAGCGTGGTTAATTTGGTGTGACTTCTTAATACCATAGCTTAACCATAACAAAGCTATATGAAATAAAACCATGCAAGATCATCCATTCGATTAAGTTTTAAAAACCAAATACAATAACATTGTCTTAACGGAAACACATCTTAACGACATAAACATTGTTCAACAAACACAACATAACATAAGCATAGTTTAAGGACTGTGACTTGTCCAGGAAAGAGTCACATTCCCTAAACCCGGATGACCTCGTAACTAGTGCAGCGGGAAAACGTGTCATACCGCGCCAGATCCTTTAATTCCCTGAAATACATGTAAGTTGAAAAATCAACAATAATGTTGAGCGAGTTCATGTGTAGTGAGTATGTAAAACACTTGTAAGTATAAAAATCCCTGGTATGTAGCAAATAAGGAAAAAGAGATCACCAATGGTTTGCAAGGCCATTGATATGTGTGAAGTGCAAGTAGGAAGACTCAAACCTAGCAGATTTCGCGTTGGGCACAAAGTCACCCCGAGGTCCATACTGTTGGACCTGGAGTTGGGCTCGCTACACCCAGATAGATCTACCGCTTACGTCCCTCGGTCCTACAATGAGGATTAATGGCCTCCAGTTCCCGCCTACCCACTCACATGATCTAAGTAGTAACCCTCCTTATGCTAACCATACCATGTATAAAGTACTCGTAATCATAGTAACATGTATTTCACCCCCGCAGTTTAGAAAACTGAAAACAGTTAAGAGAAAAGGGGGACATGAACTCACAGTGGTGCGTCTCTACCAAGTATGTCTCCTGATCAAGCAGTTGTGTGACGACCTGCACTTACTAATTCTATTAGACGGACGGCCGTGCCTTAGCTTTATGGTTTAAGTTTTTGGGAAATAGTTAGACAACTATTTCGTGTTTACATTCTGTATATACTTGGTAGTTATTTTCCTTCCCAAGGATGGGGGATTTAATACATGTGTGTTCGAAATATATTATTAAGTCTCACTTAAAATATATTTTATTTCTAACTCCAAAATATAAATATTCTTCTCAAAAATATTATATTTTCTATTACATAAATTTTCCCAAAATAATACCTTGACAAAAATACGCGTTAAGTCATATTTTCTTAAAATGCGTAAGTTACGTTTTAATGATCGAGTGGTAATAATAATTACCGGTGTAACTTACATATTTATCGTAGAGACGTTCGTATTATTTTGGATCCATTATCATTTGATAGTATTATTTTTACCCTAAAAATAATACTAGTATTTTCACAAAATAATCATAAACACATATCAAGTGACTTTATGAAAAATATATACTAAATATATATTTACCAAGTTTTATTTTGTGAAATCCCACCTCCGATGTTTTGTAAATAAAGCCGTGGCGAAATCTATAATTTGAAAACAAGTCGAAAAGTATTTCTAACACTTATAGTGAAAATAATTCTAAGTGTTAGGTTTTTAGAAAAATTTCGCCAGAGTTTCCTCTGTAACTGGAGGTGGCCACGCTTTCAAGCGTATCATTTTCTTTTATAAATCAAATCAACCATTTTTCTTATTTAACCAAAACAATATTCAACGCATCAAACTAGTTAATAAACATGTAATTCGCAAGAATCTCATGAACTTGTAGTTTTTCCAACACTATGATGTAAATCCCCATACTTTTAGCGGATCTTTATATAAAGCAATCTGATTTCGTAAAAACCTCGTTTTTAGGGAAGTTCCGTCTTTACAACTTCTCGTCATCTTTTTCAAAAATAGTTATTTTGTCGAAAGTGTGTGCTACACAAGTGTTTACACACTTGTGTGTTCTAAAAATCATTCGTGTTAGTGTAAGATCCGTCTTTAGAAAACATGATTTCTTTGATACTTGGTTCTTTGAAAATACCGCTTGTAGATACGTAGATCTACTAGTTTTAAACACTATTTCACAAGCAAAATCGCTTTCACACAAGTTCATGATTCGTGTGTGGTAGAGTTTCATCCTTTAACCCTTGTTACTTCCAAAACAACCTTATGTCATGATCCATGATCATGACCAACCCAGGTTAAATGATGATCTGAGCTACCACAACATAGATCGGGTCCAAATAATCACACAAATCAATTACTACAAGATTTACACAACATATGAGCTTTTAACCATCATTACAAGCATTTTTAGTAAACTTTTGTGTGTCATTTTGTAAGATTACGAGTTTTAACCGTTACAAATCATTTTAACCACTTCAAAATAGTTCGAGAGGGTGATTATAGCAACTTACTACTAGCTCGAGGCTAGGGAAGAATCTAAGCGCAAAATGAGGGGATAAAAGCAATAGAGTGAGGTCCTTCGCGTTCCGAATGCACCAAGCTTCCTTGTAGGTGATCCTTAACACTTGTGTGATCTTGGAATGAGATGGTCAAAACCGAAAATGGATGGGTGCTCAAGGGGGTGTTCGACCGTGAGTTTAGCAAGGAGAGGGAGAGAGAGTTTTCTTGTTATGTGGTTATGTGAAGGTTATGGTGGGTTAAAGATGTTACTTATAGACAATTCTTGCATCATTGTCCAATGGATTTAGTGTTGTCAAGATATTAGGCAAAGTAGGATTAAAATAATCATCAAGGTACAAGGGGTGTCCCCTTGGGGACCGAATTCGTAAAGGGGGGGGGGGGTAATTAGTTAGTTTTCAACCAAATGTTAAGTATGTAGTTAGGTTAATCTAGTTAGTTAAGTGATTAACCCGGTTACTAGTGTGTTGTGCATTACAGTGGGTGTTAGGGTATTCAGGGACCCTAACTGGCTCAGAAAAAGAAAAATAATGTTATTAACAATATTTTCATGTTCCGGGTATAGTCCGGTTGTTCGGTTGGATAGTAATCCGTTAAAGCGTTAAACAAGCTTTAAAGTGTCGTTATTATTATTTTTAGTGACACAACTTATTCCTGACACTTTGGAAGGTGTCTAGTAATATTTTCCTCATGTCTTGGCACTTTATTATGTAGCTAAAAGCTGGATTGTTTATTAAAGTGCTGAGTTTTTGTGCTTAGAGCACGTTTTAGGCACATCCAGTCATTGTAAGTTATTCCTAGAGACGCAGTTCTACAACCCTTGTATCCCTACACTCACCACTAGTGTAGTAAAATATTTCTGGCTCATACAGGCCTTAGAGGCAGTGTCTGCCTGATGCTGGCTTTATCAGCATGTTCAATAGGTTATCCGTTTATAGTGCTACTGTGCTTTTTGTGCATCATGTTTGTCACTAAGGTTCAGCATGTAAATAATGTAGTGACGGTAAGTAAAGTATGATGCAGGTATATGCATGTATCAGAAATCAAGTAGCAGTTCATCAGTAATTTCAAACAAGCACAGTAATTAAGCAGTAATTAATTATTAATTAAGTCGTACGGATACCTGGTTTAGTGAGGGTTGTCACACTATCTGATTCTCAAAAGTTAATGTGATAGCGTATTGATCATTGTAGAGGTAGTGATCATATACATAATTGAGCAAATTGTTATGATGAGATCGATCCTTTAGAATTATAATGATGGTCATATTAATAATGAGATGGACCACTAAAAGTGGCAAACTAAGGAGTGATTATTATAACATGATGGTCAACTTTAAAGTTACAAGACATTCTTTCGTTTCTAATATTTCGTATTACATAAGTGCAAGTAATACATATACGATCATAAACTATAAGTTTATGGATCATATTTATTTATTTAGTTGGCATGACTGGTTAGACCACACCGAGTCAATGATGATGTGAAACATACTTAAGAACTAGAAGATTCTTCAAGTTGGTAATTAGCATGCAATATTTGCTCTCAAGGGAAATTCATTATTTACCAACCAAAGTAGGGTGAGAATCCCTAAATATTCTGGAAATGATTAAAGGATATAAATATCCATCCTGATACCATTTAGTGTTTTAAATCGATGCATCGTCTAAATGGTTATCAAGTTCGCAATTTAAATTTTGCGTGATTTATGGCTTAGCTAATAATATAGCAAGCATATTATTCCAGATTGACATGTTTATTTTGGTAATAATAGTAAATTTAATTGCCAATTGTTAATGATCATTGGAATAAGTGTTGAACTTCATATAGTTTATGTTCATACACGAATTGATTTTTGTTGAGACGATCACTAGCGCCTACAATTAATTGCAAAGCTAATGATCATGAGAGCAAAAGTTTATGTTTGTATTTGGATACATGTGAGTTTACATATATAACACAAGTTCACATCAAGCCAAAAAGTTATAATACTTCATCCCCATTATAGTTGGTTTCGGTCAGGAACCATATATGTCCCTTTTAGTTTTTTGGTTGTGTGCTATATGAAACTGATCCACCACTACGCACAAAGATGGGACCTTAAAAGATGGTTGGGAATATATGATAACGAATAGAGTCTTTCACGAGATTTTATTTACGATTCAGTTAATTGATATCCATCTCAATGGATTAACATTCCTAATATCAGGGGGAGATAAAAAACAGTTGGAAAAGAAATGAGTTGGTATGAATTATCATTGATCCTCAAAACTAAAGGTGTGAATCAGAAGTTCAATGAATAACTCATTTACAAAGATTAGCGAATCCATTACCAGACACATTCATTGACCTTTAAAAGGTGACTATGTCACATATACCAACTGCTAATGCTCCAATTAAGATGAGTGTCCCAAAAGGACAACCATATGTTTGTAATGATTCTATTGCACGTTTGAAGCATGGTAGACCAGTCGATTCCAATAATAAAATTCCTCGAAAGTTGGAGCAACTAATTAAGATGGTCAAGTCGAGGTTATATTATAAAGGTCTCCTGAAGAGACATTAGACATGAAGGTTCAAGAAGGACCTCAGGTACCTGAAAATAAAGAGATCTCGATAAGTTATATCATGTCTAAGATATGTATGGAATCGAAACAAAATCGACGTCGTTATACTTTTGTATATAATATAGCGCTTGAATTGCTGAAATGACGAGGATCAAGATTTAAGATCTGCCTATGAAAGAAAATACATAAATGATTGGCCAAAATGGAAAGACGCAAAGTATGGCAGATTTAAATTCTCTAATGAAATGGAAAGTTTTAGGATCAACAGTCCATACAACTGAATTTGTAAAGTATGTTGGATATTAATGGGGCTTTTATGCGAATCATGTGAAAATCAAATTAAATGAGATAAGGAAAATATGGTGCACAAGGATTTTCGCAAAAACCCATGATTGATTATACACATTCTCTAGTGGTGGATGTAATTACTTTCCATTATTTAATTAGTCTGGTAATATAAAGAGAGAATTGATATGCGTTTTATGAAAGTTATGAATCACTGGATACTAAAAGTTTACATGAAAGTCCCTCAAGGATTTAATTTATTAAAATCATGTAAAATAAGTTCTCGAGAACGATATGATCGTTGTATACAGATTCATATTTGAATACGTTGAATATAATTGGAACTCCTGCTGAGTATCCATAAGCATTTAAGTGCTTATAAGGTTAGTTGAAACATCTTATGGATGTAATTCTTGTGCACCAATAAACATACATAGAATACATGTACTTGGTGATTATGGTATCTCAATGTACAGTGTACAAGCATGGTACAATATGTAGTATACAAATAAAGCAAGTGCTCAAGACATCCTTGCATATGATATAGAAATCATAGAGGAGGTTTATGTAACAGAACTCCTAAAGAGTGTATGCACATAAATTGTTTTTCAAAGTGGAAAGAAGTAAGTGAATGATTGTAAATGCCTGAAGCATTGATTTCAAAACCTCATGAATGTATCTTTATAAACTTAAAAAGATAGTATGAAAAAATAGTTGGGTTGAGTGTTGTACAACTCATGAGATATTTTGATAAAAGAGCAATATGAGTCTGATAATATCATCCATCTTTATCAAAAGTTCTCTCCTAAAAGTTCACTATAATCGCAGTTTACAGTGATGATGTCTAGGCACCATCGAGAGAAACTGTCGAGCTTTTAGAGGGGGAATTTTGAATGACTCTGGCTCAGTCTAGTTACAACTCAACCTACAGTCCGAGTATATTTGTGATCATATTTTTATCCATTGATCAAACTACATCCAGAAGATGCTGAGACATTATAGTATGGATAAAACTGAACCTTAAAGTATGCTAAAGGTTGTTCAGACACTTTTTATATGAAATGACTATTATCATCTTCTACCAAAGTAAGGATTCTCATTCTAAAAGTACCATGGCTAAAGTGAAATTGTGCATTGATATTTCTTCCTAGCTATGCATGATTATATATATCTTTTATTTGAATTTATAAATATGATATAGCACATGTCCAGTGAGGAGACATTTGAATGGTAAAGAAGATATGTCGATACTCTAAAGGTAAGAATGATATGTGTCTAAATTTTACTAACCCATGAAAACTAGTTTTGTTAGTCTTGTAGATGTAAAGAATGTAACACAACATAGTTGTGGATCTTATGGTATTTGTTCGTAAGAGGGAGCAGTAGAAGTCTCACAAGAAGATTTTACAACATTATTCAACATAAAGGATTGCACTTCAAGGCATCAAGCGACAAGTTATTCTACAAAAGTTTTGAGCAACTTTCAAGGAAGATGAACACACGTCACTTAAAGGATGCATATTATAATGAGGGGGAGATTTATTCAATTTGCACTCTTTTCTCTCACTAAGTTTTGTCCCATTTGGGTTTTCTTAGTAAGGTTTTTAATGAGGTAACATATCTGATCTAGAAGTATCCGGAGAAGAAAATATGCGCTGCACTCTTTTTCCCTTAGCTGAGGTTTTGTCCCACTGGGTTTTCCAAAGCAAGGTTTTTAACGAGGCAGCATTTCAAAACATACAAAGTTGATAACCAAGGGGGAGTGTTATAAATATATTATATTATGTGGTTATCAACTCCTTAAATAGATTAGCTTGTTCTCCAAGATTTCATCTCCTATATATATTCATTGTATTCCTTTGTAAAGATATACCTCAATCAATAAGATCAATCTCTTTCACCCTATTATTCTCTTATAATCTTGTTCTAGTAGGCTAGTTTCACAACACTTTTAATATTAATACTAATTAATAACCAATATATAGATATCACTTATTTTTATCCTTATCTTTATCTAAAATTAATAAATAACTTCAATTTTGCAATTTAGACCCTTTGTTTTTTTACTTTTAACCCAAATTTTTTCATCTTTTGCAATTTAATCACAACTCTTTTTTATTTTCAATTTTGGTCCACCATACTTTTCATCTTTCCCAAGTTTTTCGTTTCGTTCTAAATTTTGTGAGTTAATGCATCGCAACGTGTGTGTGGGGTTCAACATTTTTTCGTATATTTTTTTCCCGTTTGACTAACCCGTCGCGTCACATCTATTTTTCAGTGTTTGACAAGTTCGTCCAACACGCGGGTCATGGATGGACTTAGTTATTTTTTCTATGTTTTACGTTTCGGTTTAATTTTTCAAAAACGAGCGTGCGTGATTCAAAGATTTTACGTCTGCTTTTCGCTCGGCGTTATTTTTTTTCCATTTTTTATTTATTTTGCTTTTACGAACTTTTCCGGTGTTGGTGGTCGCTGACAATGATATAGTTTTATGACAACCGCTGCAACGCAGGAGCTTAATACTAGTTTTTTAACATTTGGTTATAATATTTAAGTTCTTAAATTTTTCTTTATGAAAAAGTTATAAGCTGTTATATATAATTTTTTTATTATTCGGAGATGAGATATGATGTAACATAAATTTTGAAGTGGAAAAGAGAGAATCATTCGGAGACCAGATATGATATAGCTATGTATATAAAATATGGTATTAATTAGGAGTGCTGATGAGTATATGTTCAAACTGCGATTTCCAGAGAAGATAGTTGCGTCAGTCTAGCTTTATGGATACGAGATAGGTGCAGCAAAAGGGGGCGCGAGTGAGAACGATGATGGGTTCTGGTTGGTGGAATGGAAAGATTGAGGAGATGCATTGGAAGACATGGTGAATAACGGTGAGAAGGCAGCGGAGGGAACCGTGGTATATACCTATGGGGAAGGCATGAAAACATGATTGGAGGGTTGTGGAATAGATGCTGAGGGTCTTGTAGTCGGTCCATGAACCCGATAAGAGGGCAACACTGGTTTCGGTTCACAAAGGACAACGAACTAGATGCAGTGGTGTAGGACTACAAAGCTGTAGCCTATGACAGCGATGAAGACTCGATGCTTGAGTCTGTCATAAGTGAATATGCTACTACGGAAGCATTGAGAACGACATAAGACACACAAGTAGTGGAGGCAGGAATCAAAGTAGAGTTCTCAAAGGAAGAAGAAGTTGTTGAGTCAGATGTGGCATTAGACTTCAAATAGGTTCTTCTCGAAGTGGTCATTAGTAAGCCAAGGAAGTTCTTTCCCCCAAAGTATTGCCATATACTCTTTCAAAAAGTAATCCTTAAGTAGCAGCATTGCATAACTCGTATTGATTATATAACTGTTTTACACGCTTCACATTGTTACATTTCCTCATTTTCTTATATGAAATGCAATCTTAGGTTTGTCACATATTTCTCTATCTAAAAAGCATTGTGTCAATTTGTGTGAGAGAAACATATAGAAATTAGAGGTTACTAGAATATGGGGTTTAACTTTCGTATTAATTTGTCTTAATTATCTAAATGTCACATATTTTCTCAACCAATAATATTGTCAATATTATCCATATACATATATGTAATAATTTGAGCCAGAAACAACACTAGTGTTATACCATGTTGGCTCATGTGATCCTTCCTGAAGAACAGATGATACAAAGCCAAAACTGGTTCAGCAACAACTGATCCTAATAACAGTGTTTTGAATTCTATTTCCCTCCAATGACAGTGGCTTCCAACATCTGATGATATCTAAAGTCTACTGATACCTAAAGACTGCTATGTACAAAGCTCTGATGAAGTATAAAGTTTGTTGAAGACCAATCCTCTGTTGAAGTCAAAGAACTGCTGGAAGTCAAAGGCCTGATCAACCTTTATGGAAAGCACTGCTCAAGCTTCATAAGTGGTTAAGCCCATCAGCGGATAGCATCATCAGCAGTTAGTTAATCAGTGTTTGTATTTATCAGTGTTTAGAGTTTGTTAAGATTGTTAGCTGTCACTGTCTAGGTGACGTCAACCAAGATGCTACAGTGTTTAGGATATTACTATAAATAGATAGTGCCTGTACTGTTCTATTAGCTCTTTCACACACTTGCATTTTGTACGAACTAGCACTTGTGAGCTCAGGCTGAGGGGGAGATAGCAAGTCATCCATACGTTGAATCTTTTGTAATCAAATCATTTGACACAAAGTATTTATGATGAAAGATATTCTTTCCTTGTTTGTGTTATAAAGTTTTTCTTCATTTCTGCTGCGAATTATCATCTGTTTATCTTCATTCATTTATCATCTTATAAAAACAACACAAACAAGTAAACTCAGATCCTATCAATTGGTATCAGAGCATAGGTCAGTCAAATTCGATTTAACAATCAATTTGACATAAAAGATCAGCTCAATTTCATTGATACTGTGTTGTTCATATTTGTTGAAAAACAGAGTACAAGTTTAATCACGTTCAAAGTTGATTAATCAAAAACTCTGTAAAACAAGCAAAATGTCTTCACAACACCGGCACACTCTACAAGCCACCTATGCTTATCAGATCTGAATACAATATCTGGCAACGTAGGATGGGCCATGTGTTAACACAACAAAACACAGGTTGCTAGAAGTCTGTCATCTTTGGACCTCATGTTCCAATGGTGCCAAGTGAAGAAGATCCCAAGGTCCAAGTACCTAAAAGTCCTGAAAATTACTCTGAGCAGGATTTTCAGAGGATTGAGTTAGATGCTAAGGCATTCAGTATAGTGGCTACAGCACTACCCAATGGCATATATGCTGTCCTGTTACATTCTAACAGTGCTAAAGAGCTATGGGATGCACTCAAAGAGCAATTTGGTGGAACGGAGGAGGTCATTGAAAACAACGGAGAGGTCTTAAACCAACAATACGAAACATCCTGTCATGTTAAGGGAGAGTCATTAACCCAACAGTTTGAAAGGTTTAGTTGTCTGATTAGTGAGCTAAAACTGGTTAATGGTGAATACGCTAAATCTACCTTAAACAGTAGGTTCCTTAGATCATTACCAGAAAAGTGGGACACTATAGCCTTTGTTACTAGAAATTCTGTGGGGTTCAAGGAATTGAGGCTGACACAACTTCATGGTAGCTTCTCACATATGAAAGAGAGCTGAACCAGAAAAAGAAATTACAGGAATCTGGAAAAGTGGTTGATGATTACTCTTTTGGTAACACAACACTTTTAGGTCAGGAAGAGTCATCTGGTGGTAGTAAGGACCAGAGTTATGATCACTATATTGACATAACTACAGGTGGAGCCTTCAACTCTAAGCCTTGCCTTACTCACCCAATTATGCTTTCACAGCTAATGGGGAAAACCAGATCTCTGATAACTTATCCTTTGAACTAAATGACCTTCAACATTTTGATCCCACAGATCTGGAAAAGATGGACATTTTGCATGAGCTTACCTTGTTGAGTGTTAGAACAAGCAAGTTTTATAAAAGAACTGGTAGGAAGTTTCCAGGATTACATGGGAATTTGAAGGTGGGGTTGGATAAGTCAAAAATCAAGTGTTACAAGTGTAATAGGCTTGGTCACTTTGCTAGGGAATGTAGGAGTCAAAATAGTGGACCAATTATCACTCACCCTAGTCTAAGACCTCAAAACACTCAAAGCACTGTGCACTATTCCCAATATACCCCTGCTCCTCATATGCAAAACACTGCCCATTTTGCACATCATGTAAACACTGTTCCTGTGCAGTATGTCTAAACCACTATTCCACAGATTCAGTATGTTCAAGCCCCTGCACCCCAGGTTCAAGTGCAAGCTGCATAAACATCTACACCAGCAGAGGCCAATCAACAAAGTTTCTTTACACAGGGCTTTGTTGATTGGAGCAGTATGCCTGAGGACTTAAGTTATGAAAATTTTGCTCTAGTTGCTAATCCTGATGTTTCTCTTGATGAATTTTGTTTCATGACATTAGAGTCAATACCAGAAGGGCAAGAATTTGGGGAAGTGGTGTTCATGTCTGAAGTGGTGGAAGAAATTGCTGAAACAGTGGTTACAAAAGATATTGCTGGTGAACAGATGTTAGAAGAGAAGGAAGTTGAACCTCTGTTGGAACCTCTTGCTGATCCATGGGATGCAAGTGTCTGTGATGGTGAATGTGACTGTGCCATGATGGTTGCTGCTAAGGTATCACCTCAGATCTTAAAAGATTTGTGTTCAGAGAAATGCAATATTGCTTTTGCTAACATAAAAGAGGTGAATGAAAACCTTAGAAACAAGATCTTAAAAGATGAAGTGCAATTTGAGAAAACTTTTAAAGAGTTGAAAAACAAATTGTTTAACAAAGAAAATGAAATCAGCAGCTTAAAACATGAACAAAGCATAACCAAAGACTAACTCCAAACTATGGTAGAAAAATACCAAGTTTGCAAAAAGGAGCTTGAGTCCACCCAAATCACCTGTGAAAAATGGGTGGAGTCTTGTAAAGGTTATGAACTGATGTTGGAAAAGCAGATCAAGAGCAATGTGAAGTTTGACATTGGCTTTAGAAAACATGACCAAACTTCTGAAAACACTGCTGAAATTGAATCTGGCTTAGTTGAAGTAGTCCCCACAAACATGGCTGGTCATGAGATAAAAGTCACTGATAAAAATGGAAACAAAATCATTTTAGAAAAACCAGAGGGGTCATTAACCTTTGAAGAGAGAGAAAAATATCAATTCAAACCCAACTGGTCTAATGAATGTGACATCCTTGAAAACTTTAAGTCAATGGATTTTTTCACAATTGAGGGTGTCAAAGCACCCAAGGCTAAAGTCATTCCTCTAAAAGACATCCCAACAGAGGTTAAAAACTCTGTTGAAAAGTAAGTTGAAAAGAGGAAGAGAAGAGAAAAGGTTAAGAACATGTTTTGTGATTTGTTAGAAAAGAAACCATGCTACAAAAGTCTGTTTTCTTTTAAAAGCTTATGATATAAACAAAATAAGTGTCATTGAGCATGCACCTAAGTGCACAATTTGTGGAAAACCCAACCATTTAACTCAAGAATGTGTGTATCTCAAAACTTTTGAGGTTAAAAGAAAAGAGTGTACATCAAAAACACTGGAGAGTCTATAAAAACATACCCCCAAAAATAAACAAACTTTTGTGCCTGTCCAAACAACTGTTACAAAATAGTTGAACAAAATCTCTGCTCCCAGAGAGGTACAAGTGACAGATGCACCACCATCAAGCCAGTTCCCAAGAGGGGATGGTCTACCATTATACCAAAAGGTCCCTCATGCTTATGAAGCCTACAAAAGGCCCTCTAAGCCCAAAGTGAATAGGCATCCTTTTGGTTATCAACACCTGACAGGAGATGGTCCACAACAGTGGTTACAGAAAAATGCTCAAAAATCTATTCAAACCCCTGACTTAACCACTGTTCATGCTCCTGGACTTGAGGCTGACTTATCTGTGACCCCATCCAAAGCCATCTTGGCTTTGGAGACCCACCTGAACTAATTTGTTACTTGATGTGCAGGGAGCTTCTGCATGCTTAGATAGTTTATGGTATGTAGATAGTGGAGGCTCCAGGCACATGACAGGATCTAGAGCCCTACTCAAAGATTTAAAAAAACATGGAGGGGTGATATATCCTTTGGTAACAATTCAAAAGGGAAGGTGTTGGGGTCAGGGACAGTGCAGGCTGGGAAGCTCAAGTTTGAGAATGTCAATCTTATCGACAATCTTAAGTTTAACCTCCTTAGTGTTTCACAAATGAGTGACAAGGGCTATAGGTCATTCTTCACTAAGGATAACTGTAAGATTATTGGGCCAGAAATGGTGAAAAAGATTGAAGAAATCATAGCCGGGGGTAAAACATAGCTTGTTGCTCAAAGGAGTGGCAATGTGTATGTGGTTGATATGTCAAAAGATAACCCAATGGCTGATGCTTGTCTGTTCTCAGCTGCCTCTAACAAAGAGACAGAGTTATGGCACAGGAGACTTGGGCACACAAATCTTAAGACTATCACCACACTCTCAAAACAAGGCCTTGTAAGAGGTCTTCCACAAAAACTTTTTACTTGTTCTGAGCAGTGTGTTTCCTGTTTAAAAGGTAAACAACATAAAAGCTCTTACAAGTCCATTGAAAAGTCCAAAACAACCAAGTGTTTACAAATGTTACACATGGATTTGTTTGGCCTTATAAAAATCATGAGTTTGAAAAAGAAAAGATATTGTTTGGTCATTGTTGATGATTTTTCTAGGTTTACATGGACTTACTTTTTACACTCTAAGGATGTGACTGCAGGTATCTTGCAAGACTTTGTTAAACAGGTTGAAAAGCAATTTGACTTACCAGTGAAAATCTTTAGAAGTGATAATGGAACAGAGTTTAGAAACAATGACTTGGATGAGTTCTGTGTGGCAAAAGGGATTGTAAGGCAGTACAGCATCCCAAGAACACTAGAACAGAATGGGGTGGTTGAAAGGAAAAACAGAACTTTGATTGAAGCTGCCAGAACAATGCTTACAGACTCAGGTTTACCCTTAACGTTTTGGGCAGAGGCTGTAAACACTGCTTGTTATGTGCAGAACAGGGTTTTAATCAACCCCAGACATCAAAAGACTACCTATGAAACTCTGTTCAAAATCAAACCACTGATCTCTTATTTCAAAATCTTTGACTGCCCATGTTTTACCTTAAACCTAAAAGATTCAATTTCGAAATTTGCAGCCAAAGTGGATTGTGGTTATCATCTGGGATACTCAACCACTGCCAAAGCCTACAAAGTGTTTAACACAAGGACTAGGTATGTGGAAGAGACTATGAATGTAAAGTTCAAGGAACTTTCATCACTGAAAATCCTAGCAAACCCTGCTGAACTGTTTGACCTTGATAAATTTACATTTGAAGATGTGTCTGTCAAGACTAACCCTGCAGGTACCCCACAATCTTTCCCACAAGACTATGGATTTGATATTGTGATCCCACAATACAAAATCACTACCACCACCAGAGTAGCAGATGTTCAAAACAACTGTCAAAACTCTGCCACTGCTGAATCAACAGTTATTGATCAAAACTCAGCCACAACATCATCTCCAACCTCTGTTGATAAAAATCCATCAGCAGTGAATAAAAATCAACATTATGCCACACCCATTCCTCCCATTCCTCCACCTCCATTTCAAACAAATGTTGGTTCTTCAAAATTACCAACAAATGTTAGCTCAGATGATTCGCATCTGCAGCCTTCACCTCTCAATGCCATTGTTCTATACAAGGGAGATCTAATCTTACTTAAATCTTATCCACCTGATCAAGTTATTGGCAACATCAATGAAGGGATTCTCACAAGAAGTCAATCCCAAAATATTTGTCTTTTTGCTGGTTTCCTATCACTCCATCAACCTGTCAAGTACCAAGAGGCATTGAAAGACAATAGTTGGGTAGAAGCCATGCAAGAAGAGCTCCAACAGTTTAAAAGACAACAAGTATGGGAACTTGTACCACTGCCAGATGATGTAAGTCCAATTGGCACAAAGTGGGTCTTCAAGAACAAAACTGATGAAAGGGGCATTGTTGTCAAGAACAAAGCCAGGCTTGTGGTTCAAGGTTATAGACAAGAAGAGGGCATAGACTATGATGAGACATTTGCTCCTGTAGCAAGACTTTAAGCCATCAGACTGTTCTTAGCCTTTGCTGTCAACCACAACATCAAGGTGTATCAAATGGATATAAAGTGTGCTTTCCTTTATGGCAAAATATAGGAAGAGGTATATGTCTGCCAACCTCCTGGTTTTGAAGATCCTTTTTATCCTGATCATGTCTACAAGCTCAATAATGCTTTGTATGGCTTGAAACAAGCACCAAGGGCCTGGTATGAAACTCTTTCCACTTTTATAATCTCCATAGGTTTTACAAGAGGTAAAATTGATAAAACACTGTTTCTAAAATGGAGAGGAAAAGAATTGATGATTGTCCAAATTTATGTTGATGACATCATCTTTGGAAGCACGTGTAATTCTATGTGTGAAGAGTTTAGGCAACTCATGACAGCAGAGTTTGAAATGAGTGACATGGGTGAACTCTAATGCTTTCTTGGTCTCCAAGTTAAGAAGTTGCAAAATGGAACTTTCATTTATCAAAGCAAATATGTAAAAGATATTTTAAACAAATTTGACATGGATGATTGTAAACCATGTAGTACACCTATGGCAACCACAAATCTTGTCATGTCTGATGAAAAAGATGACTTGGTTGATCAGACCTTATATAGAAGCATGATTGGGTATTTATTGTACCTAACTGCATCAAGGCCAAACATCATGTTTGCAACATGTGTCTGTGCCAAAACCCAGTCAGTACCTAGGAAGTCTAATCTCATTGCTGTGAAAAGAATATTCAGATACATAAAAGGTGCTCCCACACTTGGTATCTGGTATCCTGCTAATGGGAATGTCAAGCTTTCAGGTTATTCAGACAATGCTTTTACTGGATGCAACACCACAAGGAAGTCTACATCAGGAGGGTGTCAATTCCTAGGTAATTGCTTAGTGTCTTGTCAAAGCAAAAAGCAAGCAGCTGTTTCCACATCCACTGCTGAAGCCGAATATATTGCTGCTGCAAGTTGTACAACCCAACTGCTGTGGCTTCAAAACCAGTTACTGGATTTTGGTATAACTGCTCTAAAGACTCCTCTCATGTTGGACAGTCAAGCAGATGAAAATAACATCAAAAATCCAGTATCCTATTCAATGACCAAACACATTGACATCAGACATCACTTTGTGAGGGATTGCTATGAAAAATGTTTGATTTCGCTGCATCATGTTCCAACTAAAGATCATCTGGTAGATGTGCTAACAAAAGCATTAGACACATCTACATTTGAAAGTTTGATCTCTAGAATTGGCATGCTTAACTTGGATTATAAAGCAAAAACTTCTTTTTCATGAATAAAAACCATTAAAATGTTTTCAGAAAATAAAAAATCCATCCTTGAAAAGTCTGTCCATATCCACTGATGTTTTAAACCTCTGATTGGTTGAAAATTAACCCACTGCTGAAAGACAACCTCTATTCTCATATCCTTTGTTGACCACTGTTTGACCAAACAACTGTGGTTTCAACCTCTAATTTCTATCCAATGATAGACTAAAATCAGCCACTGTTTTCATATACACTGTACCCAACTACTGTTGTTGCCCAACAGTGGTTTCCAAACAACTGTCATCCACTTTTTCATTAGAGGTTGCCATGTGGGCAGATGTTAACCGTCTGATCTTTAAAACCGCTGCCACGTCAGCATTCACTTTTTCCCTTTTATAAAACCCAGTTTAATCCCCAAACAGAGCTTTTACTCGCTGTATCGAATTCAATAATTCTCCAAAACGGTTTCCATCTTCTCCTTCACTTCTCTTCAACCTCTCGTAATTTATAATTCCGATCATGGCTCTGATCATCAAACACCCTCATAACTACCTTTGCACTTTCGAGAAAACCGATAAAAACACCGACTTTCACTCAATAATTGACATTCTATCAACCTCCAAATGGAAAACACTTCTTACTGCTGATGCACCAATCTACCAAGACACACTCCGTGACTTCTGGGCAAATGCCAACATTGAAGAACAAGGCAACGAGCCATTTGGTATAACTTCAAAAGTTGGAGGTGTATTGGTTGTGTTAGGAAACTTTTATGTAAGTATTGAAGGAAAAAAATATATTCAGCCTGATCTATAGAAGAAGATAATGTCCTGAAGATTAAACAACAAGAAGAAACGAGATAGGACAATTGAAAAGAACAACACATCTTCATCAAAGAATCAGAAGTTGATCAAGAACAAGAGAAGATTATCAGAAAAGACCATTCTGATGATATTTCTGATGAAATATCATCAGTTTCTGGTAAATCTGATCATCGGACTTTCTGATGATTTGTTCATCAGAATCTGATGAAGTGGTAATCAGAAATTCTGATAAACACCACTTGTCTGAACGAGTTCTAGCCTGCCACAATAACCGAAGCAACTTGACATTATTAGATTCAATAAATATGTTAAGAAACTACTTTTTGCAGGACAAGTGCATGAATAAACAAATGTTTATTTATGTCCCCCAAGGCTTTCTATAAATAGAAAGCTCTTCAGCAAAGGACGATGAGTTAAGCCTAGCATTCAATACATACAACAAAAACTGCGTTGTCCTTTCACCTCAGAATTACACAAGTATTCGTTTGTAATAGCTAATAACTTCACAATCACCTTGTAAACCATTGTGTTTCAAAGTGATATAAACTTGAAAATTATGTAGTTCTTGTTTCTTGAAAGTCTGATTTCTATTTCCGCACACTATTTTCACATCTGTTGAAATCACTTATCATATTACGAGAAAAGAAAGTTTTTAAGTCCAACTGCGACCAACAATTGGTATCAGAGCTCATTGAATAAATTATTTTCAAACGATCAATTGCACATTCCTTTTTCTAAATATGGCAAACTTTCAAACATGGAATAATGCTTTCAATATTGGTTCTATGTCTAAACCTCCGACCTTGGTTAGGGAGGAATACCCACAGTGGAAAATCAGGATGGGCAACTTCCTTAATGGACATGACCGAGCTCTGTTTCAATCCATTGAAAGGGGTCCACATGTACCAACTATTGAAATACCAGCTATTCTAGGAACTGATCAATCACCAGGTATCCCTGCCTCCTTGGCTCCCAAAGGTGAAAACCATTGGAGCCAAGAAGACAAGGACCTGGTGGCTGCAGATGAAAGAGCCAAATCACTTTTTATTATGGCACTTCCTAATGACATATTCTCTCAAGTGGGTGCATGTGCATAAGCTAAAGAGATATGGGATCAGTTAGAAAATCTTTGTGAAGAAGGGGAAAGGATGAAGAGGAACAAGAGAACAAATTGTGTTTCCTCTTATGAGAGATTTAAAAGTTTACCAAATTAAAAACTTTGTGAAACCTATAATAGATTTGCTAAACTTTTAAATGAGCTAAAGAAATTTGGAATTGTAAAATCAAATGATGAAAGGAATATAAAATTCCTGGATGCTCTACCTAGAGAATGGAGAAGTCTAACCATGACTTTATCCTCCACTTTAGAACTAGGAAATATAAGTCTTCATGAGTTATATAGCATTCTAGTCCCCAGAGAAGAAGAAATATATGAAGAATCAAACCAAAGAGGGGGATCATTAGCTCTAATCTCAAACTCACAAAGAACACCCATCTGTGATCCACAAACCTCAAAATGTCAAAATATTGAAAATTATGATACATCAACAGATTTTTCTGCATTTGCTGAGGCAATCGCATTGCTCACCAAAACTTTTGAGCAGAGGTTAAGGGGAGGTAGCCACAAGTATCAGAAAAGTGATAAAGGGAGGATGGAAGTAAAATCAAGGGATAAAGGAAAGTCAGAAGTTGTGTGTTACAAATTTAAGCAAAAGGGTCTCTATGCATCAGAGTGCAAAAAAAAAAAAAAAAAAAAAAAAAAAAAAAAAAAAAAAAACTGAAGGATGTTGCTTATTATGAAAAGAAGTTGGAAGAAGCCAAAAAGCAACAACAAGTCAGTTTGATAGCTGGGACAGATACATGGCTGTCAGATGACTCTTCTGATGAAGAAGAAGAAGAGATGGCAAATTTCTGTATCATGGCACTTTCTGATCAAGAACCTGAAAAATCAGAATAGAAGGTAAATTTAGATAATCTTGATCTTGAGCATAAATTAAACAAACTTATGTCAGATTTTCTAAAACTGCAAGAAAAAAAAATCAGAAAGCAAAAAAATCAGATGAGTTGCAAAGAACCTTAAATAAAGTTATAATTGAAAACCAGTAACTGATTGAAGAGAGCTTAAATAACAGAGCGAAAATTGAATTTTATGAAACAGAAAGGGAAGATTTATACAAGAAAATTCATGAAAAAGAAATAAATGTAAAGGGTTTTTAGCAAGCAAAGGAATTCATTAACTTTATTGAAACCACACCCAAGAACAAAGGTGAAGGTTTAGGATATGTAGAAACAAATGTATATAAACCCACCACCTTTGTAAAGGCAACACATCAGATTTCTGATAAATTGACATCAGAATCTGATACAGAATCCTGCAGATCAATAAGTTCTGATAACTCTTTTGAAATTTCAAAAATCAACTTAAAAGGAAAGAGAAGTGAATCCAAACAAAAGTTTTCAAAAACTCCAGAAGTGATTCACTCAAAATTTCAAAAGTATCCAAAACTTCCATCACAAGAAGAGAAATCAGAAAATTCAGATAAAGAAACTTGTATGTGTGTTGACATTCTGAAGCTAGTTCAACACCATCTCCAAACAAAAATTGAAAAATCTGTTCATGGCTCAACATGCAACATATATTCTGATGAAAGTTCATCAAGAGAAGACAATCTGATTAAAAATTCATCAGAAAAAGTACCCAAGCAAGTTTGGGTACCAAAAACCCTCTAACTTTACCATTTCAGGACCATCATGTGCAGCATATCTGGTATTGCGATTCTGGTAGCTCCAAGCACATGACTGGAGATAGGAGCTTGCTCAGTAATTTTGTTTCAAAACTGGGTAAATTAGTCAACTTTGGAAATGGAGTAAAGGGGAGGATATTAGGGTATGGATGTATAAAGTATGGATCATTGACCATCGAAAAAGTAGCCTATGTAGAAGGCTTAAAGTACAACTTGCTAAGTTGTGGTCAATTTTGTGACAAAGGTTTTCAGGTAACCTTCTTACTAGAAAATTGTTTGCTAATTGGTCTGGATAACAACAAGATTTATTTAAGTGGAAAAAGATTAAGACAGACTATCTATTACTTTGATTTTAAAGAGGAAAATGAACATCCTCAATTGTGATTATTTTCAAAAAATAACAAAGGTAGTAGTTGGCTGTGGCACAAAAGGTTAGCCCACTTACATTTCAAAAATCTAAGCAAATTAGCAGACAAAGGATTGGTAAAAGGATTACCTTTGATATCCTCAAAGAAGGATAAGATATGTGAAGCTTGTGAAATGGGTAAATCTAAAAGAAGCTCACACAAAACAATTTATGAATCTTCAATAACACAAAATTTAGAACTTTTGCATATGGATCTTTGTGGACCCATAAGCACTGAAAGCTTTTCTGGAAAGTACATACTTGTCATTGTAGATGATTTTTCCAAATACACATGGGTAGAATTTTTAAGAAAGAAAAGTGAAACTCTAGATCTAATCATAAATTTTATCAGAAAAAGTGAAAATCTTTTAAAATTATCAGTTAGAAGGATCAAAACAGATAATGGAACAGAATTTAAAAACTCAAAAGTTGAAAGCTTCCTTGTGAGCAAAGGATTCTCTCATGACTTTTCTGCTCCAGGATCACCACAACAAAATGGAGTAGTAGAAAGGAGAAACAGAACCTTGGTAGAAGCAGCCAGAACAATGCTTGCTCATGCAAAACTGGCCACTCATTTTTGGGTAGAAGCAATAGCAAATGTTTGTTTTACTCAAAACAGATCTATAATTAACAAGAGACTGCATAAAACACCCTTCAACATCATAAATGGGAGAATACCAAATGTAAAATTTTTGCACACTTTTGGTTGTAGTTGTTTTATTTTCAATGATTTTGAAAGTCTTGAAAAATTGACAGAAAAGCAGAGAAAGGAATTTTTCTTGGTTATTCAATGTTCTCAAAAGCATATAGGATTTTTATCTTAAACACAAGGACAATCAGAGAAAGTTTATATGCATCTTTTGATTATTCATCAGAAACAGAAGTTTCTGATGAATATATGAAGGAAGTAAACCTTTCTGATAAACAAGAAAAACTTGAACATCTTTTTGAAACATTAACAGAAGAATTCTTAGGACATGATCAAAATCTCACAGAAAAATCTATAGAAAAATAATGTACTAACCCTGCTGGATAAATGGAAAATGTATCAGAACTCATGAATTAGAACAATGCAAATACATCTGATAATCAAAATTCTGATACATTCCATACAAATGAGGCAAATGTTCAGGGGGAAACTTCAAATCCATTAGGACCAACAACTTTTCACAACAAGTTCAGATGGATAAAAGGACATGTTCAATCAGACATCATTGGAAATCCAGAAGATGGTGTAAGAACAAGATCTGCTACAACACATGAATGTGCATTTGCTGGGTTCTTAAGTAAGATAGAACCTAAATCTGTTAAAGAAGCTCTAAATGACTCAGACTAGATTCAAGCAATGCAAGAAGAGCTTGATCAGTTTGAAAAGAGTCAAATATGGAATCTGGTGCCAAAGCCAAATGACAAATTTGTCATAGGCTCAAAATGGGTATTTAGAAACAAATCAGATAAAAATGGCACAATAACAAGGAACAAGGCAAGGCTAGTGGTTAAAGGTTATTGTCAACAAGAAGGAATAGACTATGATGAAACCTTTGCACCAGTGGCCAGGTTAGAAGCAGTAAGAATCTTTCTTGCTTATGCTGCATCCAAAGACTTCAAGGTATATCAAATGGATGTAAAATCTGCATTCCTAAATGGTAAGATTGAGGAAGAAGTATATGTGCATCAACCAGAAGGCTTTGTTGATCCCAAATTTCAAAATCATGTTTACAAATTAAACAAAGCCTTGTATGGTTCGAAGCAAGCTCCTAGAGCATGGTATGAAACTCTTTCAAACTTCTTACTCAATTCTGGCTTCACAAAAGGTACTATTGATACAACTTTCTTTCTTAAAACACATAAGGGTCACACTTTGTTAGTCCAAATTTATGTTGATGACATTATATTTGGATCAACAAATGAAAAATTTTGCAAAAAGTTTCAAAAATTAATGACAAGCCACTTTGAAATGAGCATGATGGGTGAGTTAACTTTCTTCTTAGGTTTACAAGTCAAACAAAGAAATGACGGAATATTTTTGAGTCAATCTAAGTATGCAAAAACAATTTTAAAAAAATACTCACTTGAAAATTGCTCAGTTTCAAAAACTCCCATGGCAACAGGGAACAAACTTGATTCTGATAAAGAATGAACATGTGTGGATATTAAAACCTATAGGGGGATGATAGGATCATTGTTATACTTAACTGCAAGTAGACCAGATATTATGTTTGCTACATGTTTTCTGGCAAGATACCAATGTAATCCCAAAGAGTCCCACTTAAAAGCAGTCAAAAGGATTTTCAAATATCTAAAAGGCACATCAAAACTTGGTCTCTGGTATCCTAAAGATACAAATCTTGAACTAATTGCATACACAGATGCAGATTATGCAGGATGCAAGATTGACAGAAAAAGCACATCTGGTGCATGTCAAATTTTGGGAGAAAAGTTGGTATGTTGGGCAAGTAACAAACAAAACTGTGTTGCAACATCAACAGCTGAATCTGAATATGTAGCTGCAGCAAGATGTTGTTCACAAGTGTTATGGATGCAAACTCAGCTGAAGGATTATGGAGTAAATCTGACAAAGATACCAATTCTATGTGACTCAAAGAGTGCAATTGCAATTACAGAAAATCCAGTTCACCACTCTAGAACCAAGCATATAGATGTCAGATATCACTTCATAAAGGATCATGTTGAAAAAGGTAACATAGAAATGTACTTTGTTCCAATAGAAAACCAAATTGCTAACATTTTCACAAAACTTCTTGATGAAAAGAGACATATTTTTCTGGTCAGCAAACTTGGCATGGTTAACATAAAAGATGAAGAAATTTCAGAAAACAAAAAGTCACAAACTGAAAATCAAACAAATGAATCCAAAGGAGATAATCAGGTTGTAAACAAAAATTTTGATAATCCTAAAGTGAAACGACAAATTTCTGATAAAAATAATCGGCAATCTGGTGAAACATCAGAAAATCTGATAATTTACCAGAAAATCTGATAATTTACCAGAAAATCTGATAATTTACCAGAAAATCTGATGAATTATCAAAAATCTGATGATTTATTAGAAAATCTGATAAAACATCAGAAAATCAGGTAACTTATCAGAAAATCTGATAACGTATCAGAAAATTTGATGAAATATCAGAAAATTTGATTAATCATCAGAAACATTACTGATTATCAGAAAATTCAATGGATTTCATATTTTTGATTCACATCTCATACTTATATAAACATACAACTATATATAATTTGTTTTTGAATTTTTTTGGTTTTGTACAATTTAAAATTGTTTAAGATAAGTATAAATTAAAAAAATCCAAAAGGGGGAAAGGCCACTTGCATTTGCATTAACAGTTCTAAGCCACCATAGGGAAAATCAACCGTCACAGGCAAAATTTTCTGAACAAAAATTCATTTCTCTTCTACTTCCAAAGCATGCAACGTCATCTTTCAAAGAAGTATAGTGAGACACATGGGCATAAAAATGATTAGGGGTTATGAAAAGTAGCCGCCTAGTTATTAAATGTAGCATTACATCATCTCATAAACGGGGGCTTAAACTCTGCTATACGCTTCTGATAAAAGATAATGCATTCAATGAAGAGTAAGAAAAGGATAAGGAAATCTTGAGTTATTAATACCATTTATGGCAAAACTATCACTTTCACCTATATAAATTAACAAACTCCTGAAGACTTTCTTCATCACAACTACCACTTCAAACTTTTTCAGAAAATCTCTAAATCCCCTTTCAAAACCTTAATGGCAACCGAAATGAAAACTGAGCACTTTCCTCTTCTTCACTACCCTACTCATAATCTGATATTAAGATCCAAGCTTGAAGGCCCTGCATGGGAGGGTTGTAAAGTGGTGTACAACATGTTGAGGCAAAGTCCTTTGGGCTATGCCATATCAACATACACCATGATCTACCCACACTTCTTCAAGAATTCTGGTGGAGAGCAGAGACCATCTTCAGAGGGACAAGAATGTGGATAAGAAGTACGGTGATGAATAGGGTAATCATTCTAAGCGAGGAAACTCTTAGAGTTGCCCTCCAGTTGAATGATGACATAGATGCCACCTTCTTCACAAGAGAAACACTGGATCAAACCTTGAAGGAAATGGGTTATTATACACCGAACCGCTCGAGGCAGATCATCAAATCTAGTTTTATTCCACCATACCAGTATCTGGTAACTCAGCTTGGTGTATGATTTTCAAGAAAGCATGGACACTTCAATGAGATATCTTACAGGTTGATGGAAGTGGTGCATGCAGTTGTACAAGACAAACCATCAACTTTTCTAAATTTCTCATGAGAGATTTGGAATCAAACATGCATACTCATCAACCATTCCTAATATATCCTCGTTTTGTGATGAAGGTAACCACAAGCCAACTGGGCATTGGAGGAGTAACAAACTGGTACCCAAGGGCCCAGGTTGTTTTGCAAGAAGACTTAAACATTCCCTCCTTGGTGCCAACAAATCAACACACCGGACGTACAACTTATCTGTGGGTTTATGCCACTCTTGTTTATGATAATTAGTTTTTATTTTTTTCTTTTCATAAGTTTTCCTTTCTTTGAATGGTATATATTCGTTTTGGTTGAAAGAAAAACACTATGATAGATCTAGGGGCCATATCTGATAAAATCATGAAAGATCTGATGAAATGTAAAGAAATCTGGTAAAATCAGGAAAATCTGATGAATCTGGTAAACTTATCAGAAAATCTGATGAATCTGATAAACTCATCAGAAAATATGTTGAATAACCAGAAAATCTGATAACTCAACAAAAAATCTGAAGAAACATCAGATACAGATGCTTAAAACCAGATTTGAAACAATGTCAAGCAAACTTTTGTCAAAATAAAAAAAATATTTGAATACATAAAAGTTTCTGATAAAGTTGAAACCAAAAAAAAAATCAAGATTCTGGATAGTTAATCTTCAAAAAAAAAAAAAAAAAAACCGAGACAAAAGGTGAAATGATGTGAAATTTTTGAAAAATAAAATTAACTATCTTTGTGTAATTTTTTTTTCAACAACACTCCTTGAAGATCAGAACAAAGACTTGATGTTCAGAAATGCTATGTAAGTAATATATTTAAAACTCTGCTTATTCCCTCTCATCTCAATATATATATATATATATATATATATATATATATATATGTATATATATATAAATTCTGATTCAGTTTCTGATATGAATCCGATACGTTCTGATGAAGTATAAAGAAAAATCTAACACTCAAAGATAAACCAGGGATTTTCAGATACACATCATCATAAGGACTTTTTGGGGAAAGAATGTCAGTTTCAAAAGGGATTCTATTGGACCCCTTCATGACAAAAGGGTCCCACAGGAAGGAAAGGTGCAACTTGGATGTTAGTATTCATCAATCAAAACGTTTGACCTCTCCGATTTTTAATAAAAGATATATATAAAAAATTTGGAGATATACCAAAGGTTTTGTTGACGGTTGTTTAATCAACGAATTAAAACATCATTAAGGCGTCATTAACCACCTTAAATACTAACTACCTGCGATAAATACTCCACGATCTCTGTCCGAAAAACACTATAAATACATCTTGTAAACGGCAGAGTAAACCACCTTCAACTTCCACCCTCAAAATCAAGAACCCTAGAAACCTTTTCGAAGCAAAATTCAAAACACCATGGTCGCAATCAACATCAACAATCCACCAACTGAACACTCTGTTTAATTCATCAGTGAAGCAGAGTTCCTACCTTTAAAAAGCAACAATGGAGTGATGAACACCAATATTGAAGATTATGACATGAAGTGCCAAATCTTAATTGAATTTTCGACAAGGTGCCCAATCGCTCAAGCCCTAACCAAGACCAGAGAAGTACCCGAAAAGATCATACAACAACTGGTAAAAACTCTCAAACATACAAATACGAATGAGCTGACAACACACATGTGGGGAGACATCTTCATTGTAGTTACACCGGAGAAAATAAGGGAATGCCTGGAGTTACCTATGAGCCACAACTATGATCCAGCACCAACAAAAGATGACATGTTTGCACAACTTGATGCTGTGATGGGATACAAGGTAAAAATCTCAAAAATCGCAGATTTTAAAAGAAACAAATTACCTGCCTTTTGGCAAGTGATGATGGAGATCTTGAACAAGTGCATATCATCGAAGATTGGGGGAACAGATCAGATCAACAAGAATGTTCTGACAATCATGTTCTGTCTCATCACTAGGATGAACATTGATTTTGGAACAGAAATTTTCAATCTGATAAGAAGATCAGTATTAACAAATATTGGGAGAATAGATTCACATCTACCCTTTCCCAGATTTTTGTCAATACTAATTTCTGATGCTTTTGCTAAGAGGAATATGGAAATTCCTGCATCAGAAAAGATGTGGAGAACAGAAGTGATGAAACCATGGTTTGCACTAGGCTTCTAGAAATCAGATTATGATGTGCCTGCCTTATCAGAAAGTATGATGAATCTGATACCAGAGGATTCACACTACAGGGCAGAAATTTGAAAATATTGAACAAAAGACCAGAAGATGCACCAGTGTATGACAGTGTATCCCCAATGAAGCATGATGCCCAAGAATCAAGTGTACCACAAACAGAGGGGGAGGCTCAATCAGAACCTAAACAAGGTAATGAACAAGTCCAAATGAGTCCAATAGCTGAGCAGCATCATGCAGAAACATCTTATATGGGAGAAACATGTGCACAACATTCTAAACTTAATGTTGTTCAAAATTCTGATAGTGATTCTGATGATTCAATTGAGGGCAATTATGTTTTAGAACCTATAGTACCTGTTTCTGATAAACAAGGTGTAACTATGTCCACAGACCTACTCTCTGAATCAGATAATGAGGAGGAGAATGAGGTGGCAACAGGTGGAGATCAGTTTACTGATCAAGGAAACCTGGAAGAGAAAAATAAGAGTTTCTCAACAACTCATGGAGGACCTGAAAAGGTTCAAGGAAATGAGGAAAACCCGGATTTGAATAAGTTTCAAAAATCCCGGTAAAGATGTCCAGAATTGGAAATATTTCCAACCTGAAAACTTTGAAACAACAGCAAGTGTGTCATCTGCTGGTGTTAAAGGTGGAGCATCTATTGTTCCTCCTATTACCCAACAAACTATGTCAACAGAACAGCTTCATAAAGAGCTTGAAAACATCACAAATGTTTACACCGGAAAGACAGCCACAGAAGTGAAGCTTGATCTACTACTGGAAGAGATCAAAAGTCAAAGATCTGATATAAAGGTTTTATTAGAAACTGTCAGAAAACAAACATAAGATAACACTGCAATTCTGAACAAACTTCAACAGTCATCAGAAAGAAAAGAAACTTCATCAGACTTTGAAAAAGTTGTCAAAGAGATTCAAGAGATCAAGACAAAGGTGGCAGAAGCAGTAAGTGCAAGAGAAAATACAAGTACTGGGAAAATTCTAGAAGAAATACAAGTCTTAAGAGCAAATAAAAATAGTATGGTAGAAGCTCTTGAGAAGATTATGATAGAATGGTCAACACAGAAAGATCAGAACAAACTGGAGTTTCAGAAGATGCAAAAACAAGAAGAGATGAATGCTCAAACTCTATCTAATGTTCAATTGTTAGTAAAGAGGTTACAGCTAAATGTTGCCAAACTGGCAAACATAGATGTATATGAGCTGAGAACTCCAATTCCATAAGATACACCATTAAAAGAAATAGAAACCTCCCACCAAGAACAGCCTAAACAAGCAGAAACTTCAACCCCATACAAGCAAAAACAATCCATGGGCCCCCCACCAAATGTACCAAAACAAGAAAGATTAAAGATGCTGACACTACCACCAATTCCAACTGAAACGTCTTCCATCTCAAAAGATCAACAAAGTGTAGCCTTTTCTGATGAAACAGAGTTCAGTAAATAATTGGCTGATGCTGGGGAAAAGAAAATGGCAAGGGGAAGTAACATCTTCAAAAAGGCCAAAAACAGTGATCAGAGAAGGTCCTGATGGAAAGCTAAAAGAATACACACTTCTAGAAGCTGATCAGGACACTATGATGTACCCTGAAGAACACCTGAAGAACTACTACTAGAATAATGAGGAGGACAAACTGGAAAGGCCTCTTTCTCCTATGAGCACAAGAATTGTTGAAGTAAGACAATTGAGAAACATGTCTATCATGCATAATCCCCTTATAAATTCAGTAGTTGAAATTAGAAAAATAAGCACTGAAAGTCATCAAGGTGAAGTCATGGGAACTTATGAGCAGAACAAGTATATACTGATCAGAAAAGTTGGCAGCACAACAACTGTTCTGGATGCAAATTTGGCTGATCAACTTCATCCCCTAGACATAGTAAAGATGAAACAGATTATTGATCAACAAAAGGGGAACACAAGGTATAACCGAAGAGCCCTTTACAACATCTCAGAAGCAGGAAGAAAATTTTATCATAGAGCTGCACTGGCAGACTTTGACTTGTGCATCAATTTTGAATACAGCAAGAAAGTGCACATAACTCCTCCCAACAACACCATTCCAGCTGAAATCATGTCCAAAGCAAGAACTGGATCTATCTTTGAAACACCTGAAATATCAGTTGTCACACCCCAACCGATGGCGGAAACATCGGGGCATGGCACTGAGCGAAACAGATTGTCCAGAAGTTTCCATAACAATTATCATTACCAATTAATTTAAAGTGACATATCCCATACCATGCCTTAAAAGGCAAACAAATTATTACAAACAAAATCTAGTCAAGTAGTTTTGTTCCGACAACTCAGATTTATACATAGGTAGTTTATTTATTGGTTTCTAGGACCTCTTTTCCAAGCTTCGATTTCATCACAGCACAGAGAGCATCCTAGACCTTTCCTAGCCTCAAGTTCACAGCAAGCTAAGCATGTAAACTTCCTAAGCACCTGTCACATACGTTAAAGTAAAAGTCAATACACATAGTGTAAAGGTGAGCATACAAGTTTGATAATAGCATAATAGAGTTCGAAATCGTTTACGCATAACCAGCACGTACGCATAGTGAAATGAAGCACGTTAGTTATCGACATAGATCTATCGATACCAATGACTGCGGGTTGATTGCCCAAGGCAGTTCGTAATACATGATCACCACTGTAATCCATGCAAATAATTGTCCTTAACAACCCCCGAGTGAACGGGTGCTGAGTCCAAACTATAATACTATCGTTGCTAAGGCAGGTAGACAGCATTCCATGTGTAAACATAACAAACAAGCATTCATTAATCCACGTATAACATGCAGGAATTGGTTAGCACTTAAATAGTATTCAGTAGTGTGTTCGATGTGATTTCAATATTTGTAACGTATGTAACACCTAAAAGTGCATAAAGCAAAAAGGGATAGAGCATACTCACAGCGTTGATGGATTGAAGGGAGCGCGTAGAGCGAGGTGAGCCTGAACAGTTAACGATAGCATAAAAGAATAAGCGACGTGTAAAACGAGAAAAGTCACCAAGTGCAGAACGGTGATCCGGTCGGATGGTGATCTGGCCGGTCTGCCATTCGTGCGGATGTTGACCTGTTCGGATGGTTGTCCATTGGGACGGTTATCCGGTCGGATGACTGTTCGAGTGGATTGTTTCTTCCTTTGAGAAGGATGTGTTTGTGTATGATGGCTTGACTTTTGAAGTTTTCGTTGTAGCATTTTGAAAACATTGAAGTATCTCTACCTTTCAGGTCGGTCGGTCGGACGGTCGTTCGATCGGACGGCAACCCGTTCGGTTGGGCACTTCAGTGAGAGCAAGTTCACAGCAGGGTGGTCACTCGGTCGGACGGTTGTTCGACCGGGTGGCATCCTTAGTGCATTGAACATGTTGAAAATTATTTAAGTGTTGAAGTTCAAATGTCTCATGATTCGGACGGCAGTTCGATCGGATGGTAGTCCGATCGGACAACACTGCGTTCAACATTCAGACTCCAAGGGTTGGCAAAAATGGTTGAGTGTGGGACCAAGGTGCAAGTCGTTCGGGTGACCGGTCAGTCGGGTGGCTGTCCGTTCGGACAGTAGTCCGTTCGGACGGTCATCCGTTCTGGTTAACCTGTTCGTCTTACACTTGGTTATTTTTGATAGTTTGTCGTCTTATCGAGATATTTTGATAACGTGTTAAGCAATAGAAACCTCGTCAATACTTGGTGCTCCTGATCGGACAGGAATCACCCAAACCCGATCAGTAGACGGTTCGAGACGATGTTCCACGTTTATCCCGGAATCAATAATCTCGTGGATAGAATACGGATCTCAAATCAACACAACCACAATAATGAGTAGTAAGCCGGCATAAGTTCTGATTCTATCGGTTTTGAGTGTAAAAGAGTTGAAAGAAAGTTGGAAAACCATCTTTCAATCCTTTTTCTTGTGAATATGTTTAGATCTATGAAAGATCTTTATTTGTTTATGTGGAAATCGGTTAGATCTAAGTTGTTCTTGGTGGATTGAGGCCAAAACATGAAGTTCTTCAAGAACACATGATGACGTCATCCTAGAACACCTTGAATCTTGTTGATTTCACGGTTAAAAGTTAAGATTCAAAAGATAGAAAGGTGTAGGAGTGCGTGTAGATTAAGGAAGTACAAGATTTAGGACGAGATCTTACCGGAACCGCGAGAAATCTGAAGAAAAGCGAGGAAAACAAGCTGGTCGGACGTCACTTGCCAAAAGTAGAAAGTTTGAAAGTGACAAGGGGTATTTATAGGATTCCCAAAATGGAAAGGGCGGGTCGGTCGGATAGCATCTCGCCCGGGTCGCAGCCCGGCCGAGTGGCACTTTGGTCGGACGACACCTCGCTTGGGTGGCAGCCCGGCCGGGTGGCAGTTCGGTCGGCTGGCACCTGGTTCGAGTGTTCGGCGCGATGAGTTTTGCTGTTTTGATTTGTGTGTAGCGCGTTGCGTTGCGATGCGATTCGAGTGAGCGATATTATAGAGTTGCTTATTCAAATTACTTTTAATCCCAACTACTCATATCTCGCACTGTCTCTTCTCCACCAATTATCATATTATTTCGATTGCGATTGAGTTTCGATTGCGATTAAGTTTCGATTGCGTTTCAATTGATTACCACACATAACATAAATAAACATGCACAAGTAACACATAAGGCACACACACACCTATAACCATAACCAATGCGTAATTCGAGTTGCGAGTTCGATTGCGATTCGATGTAGATTAAATTAGATTGATTAGCGTTTAGTTGACTTTATCGCATTGTTACTTCCTACAGTTCACATTCGCATGTCGATTAAATAGCGAAAAACACGCGTCGATTATTGACACTTACTCCACATAATATAACTAAAGTTAACCTATAAAAGTAATTCACTAACAGTCAAGTCGCGCGATCGGGCGTTGACTTTAACCTTGACTTTGACTTTAACTTTCGAAAACACAGGGTGTTACAGCCTCCCCTAGTTGAGGGAATTTCGTCCCGAAATTAGGCCGTAGCTGTAACAAACAACTGTGGGTACTTCACCTTCATGTCGCTTTCGAGTTCCCAAGTGAACTCTGCACCTCGTTTGCCTTCCCATCGGACTTTCACAATAGGAATGCGCGAGCGTCTGAGCTGCTTGGTTTGGCGATCCATGATTTCGACAGGCTTTTCCACGAAGTGTAGTGTTTCGTTTACTTGAAGATCATCGAGAGGTACAATTAAATCATGCTCAGCTAGGCACTTTCGGAGGTTTGACACATGGAAAGTCGAGTGGACGTTACTAAGTTCCTCCGGTAGTTCGAGTCTATAGGAGACTTTTCCGATCCTTTCCAGAATCTTAAAAGGTCCAACATATCGAGGCACCAGTTTCCCTTTCTTTCCGAATCTGACCACACCCTTCCAAGGTGATACCTTTAGGAGTACGTAGTCGCCAACGTCAAATTCAAGGGGCTTGCGTCGTCTATCGGCGTAACTTTTCTGTCGACTTCGAGCTTTCAACAAGTTGTCTCGAATTTGGAGGACTTTGTCAGTCGTTTCTTACAATAGCTCAGGACCGGTTAATTGCGAGTGACCGATCTCGTGCCATACAATAGGCGATCGACATTTTCTTCTGATGTGGGTTAAAATACACATATTTGTCCCGTGTAAAGTGTATAATTATTGTATAGTTTTTATTTGTTTTATTTAGTTTTTAGTATTATATTATATTATATTATATTATATTATATTATATTATATTATATTATATTGTATTTTGGCAGGTCCTGGTGCAAATGGAGCGAAAAAGAGTAATAATTAAATGACCAGCCAGGTGGGCAGAGTAGAATGCCAGTGCCTGAAAGAAAATTGTCACTATTTTCCTTGATTGGGTCAAGCTCATTCTACTGTTAAGGTGCACCACAAAGAAAAAGAAAAGAAATATATTATATTAATATTCTTTGGAAACTTATGATCTGAAATAAAATAAAAAAAAAAGAAAGAAAAGGGATTATATATTGAAAACCTACTGGACGTGAGTTTCGGGTGGACGAATAAAAGGAAGGAATTATAATTCCTATTTTTTATGGAACAAGAGGACCATTGAGGCAGTAACTGAATTGGAAGGCACACATCGCAAAATTACACAAACTGCCATTGGTTTCTTTTTACCGATTTTGGGCTTCTGGAGCACTACAAGCCCAACACCTCCTTTAGTAATACGCCAGCTAGGCCCAGATCGTGGAATTGTTTTTGGTTACGACTTATGATACCTATAACATCTAATGAATATATATAGAGGGAATAGACGGCATCAGCAAGAGACATATTCGAGAGCAGGGTTTTAGGATCAACAAGTTGGACGACTATTTTGGTCAGAGTTCGACGGTAGAAGGTTTTCAAGGAGGAAAAAAGCTTAGTTCAAGATTCATGGCTAAGGAACGGGAAGTTCAGTTCGTAAACATGTTAGTTCGGTTTAATTTACTTTGTATTATTAGACTCTATGAACATGTTTTTATTACTGTTTGAGACCTATTTATCGTTCTTGACTATGATTATTGGCTAGTTATTATTCTACCCGGGTTTGTGATGAATATTTATTGATAATTGGTTATTTCTCGGTTTTGGTAATTTATTGATGGTTTAATATTAATGTAAAAGACCTAATAATAATTGGCTAGATGTGTGTGCGTGCTTTATTCTAATTTATTATCGTTCAATTGTTCCTCATGTGCCTTTGTGAATGTCTTTCATGTATAGATGCATGTTAGGTTACCTACTTTGTGTTTGTAACTAGTTAATGGTTTATGGTGCACGTATTCCATAGGAACGTTGTTTGATAATTTAGAGGAGTTTATTGTTCTACCTATTCTTGAGACCGGGAGGAGATAGATAGTTAGGATTGTATTTGGTGCTAGGTATTTAGGTGCAGTGAGACCGGGAGGAGATCTGTCTAAGTGGCCTAGTATTATTTGTTTACCTAAGTCTTGTCAAGTGTTTTTAGGTTACCCCGTGCACTCTAGGGTGTATTGTGATTAGTGAGACCGAGAGGAGATCTAGTCTTTGGGTACTTTGGTATTGTTGGAGAGACCGGGAGGTGATCCAACTCATACCAGTGAGCTTTATTTGACCTTTAGACCTTAGGAAAAGTTGATGAGACCGGGAGGAGATTCAACCTGTCTTTAGTCTTAGAGTGTCGTATTATTAGAACCTGGTTCCCTAATAGTTACCAGTGCTGAGAGAAAACCGATAGTCATGAAGAGGATTCCAAACCTGGGTAGTACTTTCTCATCCTTGATTTCACCTTAGTAGCCTTCAGCCTGCGTCTTGGTAGTTTAGTTATCTTAGATTAATTTAGGATATTAGTTAATTAATTAATTAGTTAAAACCTCAAATCAAAACCAAACAAACCAATTAAGTATTAGTTGAGTCAGAGTCTAGTTTAGCATCGCTAGTATCTCGTGGGTTCGATACTCGGACTTCATTAGGCTTTACTACGTACGATAGGTACACTTGCCTGTCAGTGGTCTAGCATTTAGAGAGTCTTAGTTTATAAATTTAAAACTAGGGTGTCTAGATTAGGTTAGTAGTTTTTATAGACCATAATTCTGCACATCATCTTCCGTATAAAGCCTCGAATGGTGCCATTTGAATGCTGGAATGATAGCTGTTGTTATACGAGAATTCGACTAACGGCAGGTATGCATCCCAATTACCACCGAAATCTATGACACACTAACGAAGCATGTCTTCAAGAGTACGGATCGTTCTTTCAGTCTGTCCCTCGGTTTGAGGGTGGAATGCGGTACTCAGATTAAGCGTAGTACCGAGAGCTGCTTGAAACGTTTCCTACAGTCACGAGGTAAACCGAGCATCACGGTCAGAGATGATGTCGCGAGGCGTCCCATGATTACAAATGATCTCGTTGGTGTAGATTCGGGCTAATCGTTCTACCTTGTAGTCTTCCCGTATTGGCAAAAAGTGAGCTGATTTGGTTAGGCGGTCAACAACAACCCAGATGCTGTCGTAACCTGATGACGTGTGCGGAAGCTTTGTTATGAAGTCCATGGCTATACTCTCCCATTTCCACATAGGGATCGGCGGTTGTTCGAGTAAGCCAGAGGGTCTTTGGTGTTCAGCCTTGACTCTTGCACAAGTCAGACACTTCCCAACGTAGAGAGCAATATCCCTTTTCATGCCAGGCCACCAGTACTTGTAGCGTAGGTCCTGGTACATTTTATCGGCACCGAGATGAATAGAATACCGGGATTTATGGGCTTCGTCCATTAATATCTTTCGCAAATCGGTCCGTCTAGGGATCCAAATCCGATCCAGATAATGGAATATCCCATTGGGCTTATTCACAAGTTGGGCTCCGTCGTGGTAGATTCGTTCCTTCTTCAGAGTGCGTTCATTAAAACAAGCATGTTGGGCTTCGCGGATGAGGGTTCCGAGGTCGTATTGGGCTTGGACGTTACGAATGCTGAGCACATAACTCCGTTTGCTGAGAGCGTCGGCAACGACATTTGCCTTGCCTGGGTGATAACAAATCTCACAGTCGTAATCGTTGAGAAGTTCTACCCATCGGCGTTGACGCATATTAAGTTCTTTCTGATCAAAGATGTGTTGTAAGCTCCAATGATCGGTGAAGATCGTACACTTGGTACCATATAGGTAGTGTCGCCAAATCTTTAACGCAAAAACAACTGCGCCTAGCTCGAGATCATGGGTTGTATAGTTCTTCTCGTGGATTTTGAGCTGACGAGATGCGTAAGCTATAACCTTGTCTCGCTGCATAAGAACACAACCAAGACCAAGGTTGGAAGCATCACAATAGACAATGAAGTCGTCGTTTCCGGCGGGTAGAGTGAGAATGGGAGCATTGCAAAGCATGTGCTTGAGGGTTCGAAAAGCAGACTCTTGTTTGGTTCCCCAAACAAAAGGCTTGTCTTTATGCGTGAGAGCGGTAAGCGGCACAACGATCTTTGAGAATCCTTCGATAAATCGTCGATAATATCCAGCTAGTCCGAGAAAAGAACGGACTTCAGACGGGTTCTTAGGTGCAATCCAACTCTTAATGGCTTCAATCTTCGCGGGATCGACGTGAATACCCTGACTATTGACAATGTGACCCAGAAACTGAACCTCCTCCAGCCAAAATTCGCACTTGGAGAACTTGGCACAGAGTCGGTTCCCCTGGAGTAGCTCGAGAACCAAACGTAGATGTTGCGCGTGTTCAGTCTTCGACTTGGAATAGATCAAGACATCGTCGATGAACACGATGACGAAACGGTCGAGATATGGTTTACACATGTGATTCATCAGATCCATGAAAACCGTGGGTGCGTTGGTTAAACCGAAAGGCATAACAACGAATTCGTAATGGCCGTATCGAGTGCGAAAAGCGGTTTTGGGTATATCCTCCTCTTGAATGCGTAACTGATGATAGCCTGAGCGTAGATCGATCTTTGAGAAACACGTAGCACCTTGTAGTTGATCAAACAGATCGTCAATGCGAGGTAGGGGTAGCGGTTCCTGATGGTTAGCTTATTCAGTTCCCGATAGTCGATGCACATCCAGAACGACCTATCCTTCTTTTTGACGAAAAGGACTGGCGCGCCCCAAGGAGAGGTGCTCAGGCGAATGAAGCCTTTCTAAAGTAATTCCTGGAGTTGGTTCGAGAGTTCACGCATTTCAGACGGTGCGAGTCGGTAAGGAGCTTTGGCAACAGGGTTGGCTCCAGGAATGAGGTCGATATGAAAGTCGATATCACGACTTGGCGGTAGACCAGGAAGGTCGTCAGGGAACACATTAGGGAATTCAAGAACCACAGGAACGTCTTTCACTTCTGTCTTTCCTCACTTTTCCTTCTCCGCTACTACAATGTTAGCCAAGAAAGCTCTATATTCACTGCGGAGATACTTGCTAGCTTGGACACAAGACATGAGTTTGAGGCCTTTCGAAGCGGTTTCACCATAGACACACAATAAATCACCGTTCGCGAGCGAGAATCGAATCATCTTATCGAAACACACAACTTCAGCATGGTTTTCGCGAAGAAAGTCCATGCCTACTATGATGTCAAAACTTCCAAGTTGCATCGGGATGAGGTCGATTGGGAAAATGTGATTGTTGAGTTCAAGAGTACAATCACGAAGAACAGAATTAACGGCGACAGTTCTTCCGGTGGCGACTTCAACATTGAACGTCGAGGAGAGTTGGGAGCGCTTACGACAAAGGAGTTTCTCGAATTCGAACGAAACCAAGCAATTATCGGCTCCAGTATCAAACAAACACGATGCATAAATACCATTCACAAGGTACGTACCATTGACCACGTTGTTGTCAGCCTGGGCTTGGCGCACATTGATGTTGAAAGTTCTGGCGCGTGCGGCTTGTTGTTACTGCTGATGCTGTTGCTGCTGGTGTTGCTGCTGCTGGGGCTCTTGCTTCACAACCCTGTTTGGACACATGTTCACAAAATGGTTGGGATCACCACATGCGAAATAGACTCGGGCATTGACCGCGGGTGCCTGAGCCGCTTGTTGACCTTGCGGGGCTGGGAGCAGAGCTTGATGAGTAGTGGCTTGAGCTGGTGCTTGACGGGGACCAGTACAGCAATTAGCAGGGAAGTGGCCGTACATATTGCAGTGAGCGCAGAAACGACAGGCGAGACCCACCGGGTGATGATAAGAGCATGTCGGGCAAGCCGGGTGGGGGCCTATGTATGCGCGCTTTGCTGGCGGTGCATAAGTAACTGGTGCTGGACGGTGATGGTGCTGCTGCTGGGCCGGTACGGCTTGGAGTGGAGCAGCAGTGGTAGTGACAGCACAGTTCTTGTTGCTGGAGCTACTGTTATTGTTCTTCTTCTTTCGGCGTGAGGACTTTGATGATTGAGCGGCGGCGGTTTCAGCAGTTGGTGCGTCGGTGACTTGATGCAGGTGCTTCGAAGTTTTATCCTAGACACCAGCCTTGACCCGCTTGTCGTTGATTTCAGCAGCCAGTAGGTAAGTCTCTTCGATTGTTGTAGTCTTGGCCGCTTGCACGAAATCTGCAACACAGTCAGGTAGGGCTCGGATATACTTCTTGATTGCAATCTCCGGAGTCTTGACTTGATCAGGACAGATAATACCGAGCTGCTTGAAGCGAGCAGTGAGTGCAGCATTTTCTCCATCCTTCTGCTTTATGTGCCAGAATTCATCTTCCAACTTCTGGCGCTCATGAGTAGGGCAAAATTCCTCCAGCATGACTTCCTTGAGCTCGTCCCACGACAGACCGTAGGCTGCATCGTTCCCACGTTTGTTCCTCTCAGCCGTCCACCAGTCTAAGGCGCGGGACTCGAAGACGCCAGTCACATTGAGAGTGCATAGGTTATCGGGGCAACCGCTCTTTCGCAGTGTGACCTCGATGGAGTCAAACCATTGAAACAAAGTTGTAGGGCCTTCTTCTCCTGTGAACTCTTTCGGTCCACATGCCTTGAATTGTTTGAAGCTGAAAGCAGCTTTGGGAGCCTCTGTTCGGGATTCCTCAGACGATTTGCTCATGTTTTCGTACAGCTCGCTGACGACTTGGGGAACAACTTTCGCCATTTGTTTAGAAATCATAGCGGCGAGACGTTTGTCAGCTTGCTTTCGGCGAGCGTCTCGGGTGGTGCGAGATCCAGATGACGACATTGTCTGCAACTGACATCGTCACAGGACTCAACATGACATATTCGAATCTCACCTCACAATCCTATTACTACTAAAGCTCAGGAACACAATGAAACATGTATCACATAATCACAGATTCACATAAGCACAAAGGCACATAAACACATAAGCACGTAGAGCACAGAAGCACAGAAGCACGTATGCATGTAATCACAGAGGTATATAGGAGCATATAGAGACACGTAGAGCATTCCGACTACTTCAGAACACAGAGACCCATCATTCAAAGTTTGCGAGTGTTCGATAATAATGGTCGCGAATAACTTGTCGAGTAGTATAGTAGTATAAGCATATAACATAGCATAAGGTCGTCCATAATTTAGCGATTTGTCAGCGTTTTGAGATAGAAATGCAGTGCGAGTCGTGCGTGTCGATCAAAGTGGAAGCAATAATCGAATAAGTCTCCAAAATTTAAACACATAAACAGATAAACACACATATAAACACATAAAATCGACGAATCATCAGAGTTGGCAGTTGCGGGCTTAGAATCGAAACACATAAAAATCGAAAGATGGATTGTCTGCGGCTATCCAGACATCGACTTACAAAGGTGATTTGACTATTCACAAGGACTTGTTGTACACATTTTAACCTCCAAGACTGTGCCTTTGCCTCGATTCTTGGGCGTTCGGCACATATCCCGTTAGTCATACCGTGACTTCAGGTCATTGGAGTCCGTCGAGACCTTGGTGAGAGTTTTGTAATTCCAAGTAAAAGTCGGAACAAGTCGTCAAGGTTAGGGTTTCACCCCTGGCTTAACAACTTCGTTCCTGTTTTTGATGAAATAGAAGAGAATTGTGCGTCAAAGTACGGATTTCACTCCTGGTTTAACGCAACTTCTCGTGTTTATAGACAAAAGTATGGGTTGATCAAGCAATTCAGTCGAGAGTTTGCGGCTTTCACACCTATTCTCAACTTAATCGCTTATTCATAATTGGAAATTCGAGTGCAGTGATAGTGCAGCATAGGTGAGAATAGCGAGAAATAGTAGTAAGCTCATACATAATCCCTACTGGACATGTACGAGTCGGTCTGTTGGTTCCTAGCTATAGACTAGGTCTCTAAGACATCGACCCGGACTAGGTCGAGTCTTTGCCTAATTCCCTATAGTTATGGCTCTGATACCAATCTGTCACACCCCAACCGATGGCAGAAACATCGGGGTATGGCACTGAGCGAAACAGATTGTCCAGAAGTTTCCATAACAATTATCATTACCAATTAATTTAAAGTGACATGTCCCATACCATGCCTTAAAAGGCAAACAAATTATTACAGACAAAATCTAGTCAAGTAGTTCTGTTCCGACAACTCAGATTTATACATAGATAGTTTATTTATTGGTTTCTAGGACCTCTTTTCCTAGCTTCGATTTCATCACAGCACAGAGAGCATCCTAGACCTTTCCTAGCCTCAAGTTCACAGCAAGCTAAGCATGTAAACTTCCTAAGCACCTGTCACATACGTTAAAGAAAAAGTCAATACACAAAGTGTAAAGGTGAGCATACAAGTTTGATAATAGCATAATAGAGTTCGAAATCGTTTACGCATAACCAGCACGTACGCATAGTGAAATGAAGCACGTAAGTTATCGACATAGATCTATCGATACCAATGACTGCGGGTTGACTGCCCAAGGCAGTTCATAATACATGATCACCACTGTAATCCATGCAAATAATTGTCCTTAACAACCCCCGAGTGAACGGGTACTGAGTCCAAACTATAGTACTATCGTTGCTAAGGCAGGTAGACAGCATTCCATGTGTAAACATAACAAACAAGCATTCATTAATCCACGTATAACATGCAGGAATTGGTTAGCGCTTAAATAGTATTGAGTAGTGTGTTCGATGTGATTTCAATATTTGTAACGTATGTAACACCCAAAAGTGCATAAAGCAAAAAGGGATCGAGTATACTCACAGCGTTGATGGATTGAAGGGAGCGCGTAGAGCGAGGTTAGCCTGAACAGTTAACGATAGCATAAAAGAATAAGCGACGTGTAAAACGAGAAAAGTCACCAAGTGCAGAACGGTGATCTGGTCGGATGGTGATCCGGCCGGTCGGCCATTCGTGCGGATGTTAACCTTTTAGGATGGTTGTCCGTTCGGACGGTCATCCGGTCGGATGACTGTTCGAGTGGATTGTTTCTTCCTTTGAGAAGGATGTGTTTGTGTATGATGGCTTGACTTTTGAAGTTTTCATTGTAGCTTTTTGAAAACATTGAAGTATCTCTACCTTTCAGGTCGGTCGGTCGGTCGGACGGTCGTTCGATCGGATGGCAACCCGTTCGGTTGGGCACTTCAGTGAGAGCAAGTTCACAGCAGGGTGGTCACTCGGTCGGACGGTTGTTCGACCGGGTGGCATCCTTAGTGCATTGAACATGTTGAAAATTGTTTAAGTGTTGAAGTTCAAATGTCTCATGATTCGGACGACAGTTTGATCGGATGGTAGTCCGATCGGACAGCATGGCGTTCAACATTCAGACTCCAAGGGTTGGCAAAAATGGTTGAGTGTGGGACCAAGGTGCAAGTCGTTCGGGTGACCGGTCGGTCGGGTGGCTGTCCGTTCGGACAGCAGTCCGTTCGGACGGTCATCCGTCCTGGTTAACCTGTTCGTCTTACACTTGGTTATTTTTGATAGTTTGTCGTTTGATCGAGATATTTTGATAACATGTTAAGCAACAGAAACCTCGTCAATACTTGGTGCTCCTGATTGGACAGGAATCACCCAAACCCGATCAGTGGACGGTTCGAGACGACGTTCCACGTTTATCCCGGAATCAATAATCTCGTGGATAGAATACGGATCTCGAATCAACACAACCACAATAATGAGTTGTAAGCCGACACAAGTTCCGATTCTATCGGTTTTGAGTGCATTGAGTGTAAAAGAGTTGAAAGAAAGTTGGAAAAGCATCTTTCAATCCTTTTTCTTGTGAATATGTTTAGATCTATGAAAGATCTTTGTTTGTTTATGTGGAAATCGGTTAGATCTAAGTTGTTCTTGGTGGATTGAGGCCAAAACATGAAGTTCTTCAAGAACACATGATGACGTCATCCTAGAACACCTTGAATCTTGTTGATTTCATGGTTAAAAGTTAAGATTCAAAAGATAGAAAGGTGTAGGAGTGCGTGTAGATTAAGGAAGTACAAGATTTAGGACGAGATCTTACCGGAATCGCGAGAAATCTGAAGAAAAGCGAGGAAAACGAGCTGGTCGGACGTCACTTGCCAAAAGTAGAAAGTTTGAAAGTGACAAGGGGTATTTATAGGATTCCCAAAATGGAAAGGGTGGGTCGGTCGGATAGCATCTCGCCCGGGTGACAGCCCGGCCGGGTGGCAGTTCGGTCGGCTGGCACCTGGTTCGAGTGTTCGTCGCGATGAGTTTTGCTGTTTCGATTTGTGTGTAGCGCGTTGCGATGCGATTCGAGTGAGCGATATGATAGAGTTGCTTATTCAATTTACTTTTAATCCCAACTACTCATATCTCGCACTGTCTTGTCTCCACCAATTATCATATTATTTCGATTGCGATTGAGTTTCGATTGCGATTAAGTTTTGATTGCGTTTCGATTGATTACCACACATAACATAAATAAACATGCACAAGTAACACATAAGGCGCACACACACGTATAACCATAACCAATGCGTAATTCGAGTTGCGAGTTCGATTGCGATTCGATGTAGATTAAATTAGATTGATTAGCGTTTAGTTGACTTTATCGCATTGTTACTTCCTACAGTTCACAGTCATACGTCGATTAAATAGCGAAAAAACACACTTCGATTATTGTGATTATTGACACTTACTCCACATAATACAACTAAAGTTAACCTGTAAAAGAAATTCACTAACAGTCAAGTCGCGCGATCGGGAGTTGACTTTAACCTTGACTTTGACTTTCGAAAACACGGGGTGTTACATCAGTTGTGTTCAATGATGCTAATAATGAAAGAGCTTTGTTTCGAATTGATGAAATTTATAGATATTCAAACCAGACCTTGAATTACATCAAAGATTGCATGAACCAGAAACAAGCTCAGCTCAAAGAGAAAGGAAAGGAGAATGAACAGCTGAGGAAGAAGATTAAAGATATTATTGATAAATGGAAGGAAGCTAGAGGATGGTACAAAGACCTATACAGAGCAACTCACAAGATAACTGATCACAAGAAGAAGTAGAAGAAATGTGACATTTTCAAAAGTGGGGTGAAGATAAACTGATGAAACTTTGTAAGATCGAGTAACGACCTAAACGAGTCGATCAGAAGTGTTCTAGACCAAAACGAGAGGCGGAAACAGACGTTTCGATTTTGAATCAGCTTGTTTTACACTTGAAAGTAGTTTAACTATCTCTTGTATTGATATGAAAGTTTAACACGGTCTGGAGATACCTCGGCAGAGCTTCGCTACCGGAAATGCCAAAGTTACAAATGAAATGACAACATGACCTATTTATAGGGAGACCAGGTCGTTTGAGCTTCATACGGACTGGACAAACCCCAGTTCGTATGAAGTGACCACTTCGTTTGAACTTTCACTTCGTTTGAACATCCACTTCGTTTGAACATTCACTTCGTTTGAACATTCACTTCGTTTGAACATCCATGCGAAGTTGACATCATTCTTGTTCAGATCTGCAACGAATTCAAGACTCGATATAAGACGAAGTCGACAGACGCATGCACCAACAGACTCCCCCTCGAATGTTGACGAGTCTTAAGTGTCGAGTCTTCAACGTCTTTAGTCTTTATCAGTCTGAACGTGTAAGCATCCTTAAACTTTATCTCTTTCTCCTCTTCAGCATAAACAGACTCCCCTCGAACAATCTTTCCTCGGATGTTGATTTCAGTTTGACTTTCACAGAATCAGGATCATGACCTGGCTCTATACTCAGACTTCAGAATCCAGGCTATCCTGCACATCCTCTACCCAACAGTAATTTTTTTACAAATTTAACATTTTACAAAATTTATACAACCAAATTCTCCCTCAAATTTATCTAGGATGATATAACAATGTTAAAAACTGATGAACCATATGTAGATAAAAATTCGAAATCTTTTCTCATTTATACACACACTCCCCCTCACCACATGCTCATCATGTTTAGCACTTGGAATTTTGAAAATCAGTTCTCCAACATCAGTTGTCGAAAATCTTTTTGGATTTTTCAAAATTTATACTAAAACACACTGAAAATCTTTTTGGATTTTTTAATGAAATGAAATGCAATAAGGAAATATTTACATACAATATTTTTGTGAGTTTGTGTAAGAGGATCATATCAGTTTTTGACAAGTCACAAGTACCATTGAGCTTAGTTACACATTAAGAATTAAACAATTCACTTAGATTGCCGATATACTGATCCACTTAAATTTTCACACAAATTTCAACTGATTCAGGATATGAGTTAGGTGAATTAAGAACTTAAACTCATTCATGTGTCCCACCTCTTGAATATACTCCCGTATCCAGATCCCAATATTCAGTCTTACAGGTAATTATGACACAAATGATATCTGTAGGGGTAAATAAATTATGAAGAATCATGAGAGCTCAGGTCAGAACTACCGTTCAGCAGAGAGATCATGACTCAACTTTTGGGTGTGTCCCCTTTAGAGGATCTTTTTTACAACAGCATTGCTAAGCAATTTTATTGTCTTATCATATATGCTGAGGGTGATGCTATGTTTCAAGCATTGCAGAAAGTATTATTCGAGGACTAGGTCAGAACTTCCATTCAGCAGAAGTCCAAGAATAATACCCCAGATATCACTGAGTATAAAGACCTAGTATATCAGAAAAAGGGACCTTTCAAACGAGATTTCAGGGGTTACCTATATATCCAAGTAGTGTTCCCCACGAAATAAGCAAGTTTGAATTTAAGTTTATATCCCGAAAAAGCTTACTAAATGTGTAAAAACCTATCGGCATATCATCAGTGAGACCGTTTAACGCTATTTAAACATTACATTTCTTTAGCATACTGTAACTGTCTACTGATGTACTATCATTTCCTCTTCTTTGACACCAAAACTCATTTTTGAATTTTATCATGTTTTTGTCTTTTACAAATTTTCTAATGTTTTTGGATTTTCTTAATAATTACTCCCCCTAAAATGCAAACACATTTAAAAGAAATTTGAAAACAAACTATACAAGTAAATTGACAACTGATATCGAATCACTTCAAATCGCCATCCTCTTGGCATAAACAATCAGAACTCCCCCTTTCAACAAACCATTTTCTCATTAAGATTTCAAAACACTTAAGTTTGTTTTAATCCAAATGATTTTTCCGGAAAATAAGTTTGATTTTACCACTTGTAAAGTTGGGGTTTGGTTCATCACATTGCCTTCAACCACTTGTAGAAAATCTAACATTTGTAAGATCAATCCACAAACATCACTTGTAGAAAATCAAGTACAACTTAATGTCCCTGATTTACCACTTTTAAGTTAAAATCTTCTTCAACCACTTGAAAAAAAATATGACAATTTAAAGATACTACCTGTACTTTACTAAACAAACCATTTCAAGAATGATGCCGATTCCTGCTCCACACTTACCAACCTGGGAGCTCCGGCAAGTCAGATTTTTCAAGCAAAGAAAATGTCTACCCAAGCCTGACCAGCCTTGGGTGTTTTCAATTCAGAAACAGTTGGAGTGTAAGTTGCTATCTTTTTAGCATAAAACTCCTTTGCCCCCTTTAACCTTCCCATCAATCATTTTTCCAAAAATTTTCTTTACATTTCCATTAAAAGCTTTCTCAACATCAAATTCATTCTTATCAGAATAAAATTGATTTGAAATTTCAACCTTTCCAACCTTTGATTTAAAATTCTCAGCTCTCAATGGTGGAAAATTCTCATCATCCATTGAAGGAACTGAGTTTTCATCACTCTCATCAAACTGTGGCTCCTCTGATTTTGTGGAATCAGATTCATCGCCAGATTTTACATCAGATTTCTTAACAACCCATTTTTGGTTGTCAAGTTTAACACTTCGCCTGTAAAATCTCTTCGAACACTCACCAACTTCAAATGTTGAATTTTTGAAAATTTTAAATTTTTTAGTTGGTGGTTCGGTTTTATCAACAACAACTTCTTTCAGTTTTCCAGAAACTCCCTGTTTTGTGTTTGTCGCTTTCGGACAGTTCCATGCAATGTGACCAGCTTCATTGCATCGGAAACAGGTTCTAGTTTCTGTTCTCTGAACTTCATTCTTCTTTTTCTCAGCAAGAAATTCTTGATTTGATTGTCTCCAAAATGAGCTCTTCTTCTCTTCCTCAGCAGACGGTCCTGAAACAAATTTTGTGTTTGTTTTAGAGAATTTTTCATTTTTATAGTTTTCAGGTGGCCGAAGTGTCTCCAAGTCTGTAATCGCGTTATAATCAATACAAGAGACAGTTATTAGTGAATATCAAGCTGAAACAAACTCTGATTCATCGAATTCCGCCTTTGAATCAGTTTAGAGTTCTTCTGAAGACTCGTTCAGATCGATTCTCGATCCTACAAGTGGTATCAGAGCTCAGGAGGAAGAGCTCTTGTATTTTCAGCTCGATTTTATCAAGATTTCTATTTCTACTCCATTCTTCACGTTTTTTTCACAATTAAACGAGATTTTCTGGATAAAATGGATTAAATTTGAAGTATAACCTATGAAATGATGTTTTGAATAATCTGTGAAAGTATCAGATCTTAAAACAGTTTTAAAATCGTTCAATTTGATAAAAATTTGGTCAGTTCGTTTGAGACCTGTCTGATTCACACGAACAGGAATTTTGAAATCAGATCTACGACGATTTAGTGGACAGTTTTGATCGATATACACATCATTGTGATCGGAATTCAGTATAGCACAATCCTTGAAAATATCAGACCCTAATTCAAACAAAAACTTGATAAAATTGGACAAAAACATCAGATCGTTTGAACAAATGGCGCAGATTGTTTGAAAGTGAATTCCAGTTCGTATCAGTTCAGACGAACTGAACTCTTATATTATACGAAGTGAAGGACAGTTCGTTTGAAAGGTCATACGAAGTGACCAGCATATCAGTTCGTTTAAAATTGGAACGAGTTCATACGAAGTACTTAGTTCGTTTGAGAATTCAATTCATACGGAGTAAACTTGAACTTCTTGTTCGCATGAAATTCAGTTCGTCTGAATTGCTAGTTTAGTTCGTTTGAAGAGGTCAGATAGGTTGATAAGAGGTCGTGTGATTTAGGTCTGTTGTGTGTCGGTTAAGTGGACATTAAGGTCCAATTAAAATCCAATAAGAATTTAGATATCATACAATTGTCGGCCATTTTTCTTAAAAATTGCATATAATAAGTCGGCTTAGTGGTATTTTAGGTCCAATCACAATTGTCTCTCAATTTAAAATCTGAATATTGCATGTGAAGAAAGATGGATTGTCGGCCACATTGTGTTTGAAAGATAATCAGACATTAAAAATATACATGTGACATCGACCATATTCAAAGTATTGCGGCCCAATGAGAATTGATGATTAATTGATTTGTTGTCGATTTAGTGTATCCGATTATTTGACCCATTGTTGAGCAGCCCAAGTTACTACGTGACTCATATATGCGGCCCAATCATATTTCGGTTTAGTGAAGTTGCTAGGCCAAATCAGTTTGGTTGAGACAATATTGGTGTCGTCTAGATTTGTTTTTTTAATTGATAAAATCCAAGTGCAGTCCACGTGAACTGTTGAAGTCAAAGTTGGTTTCGGCTCAATTGAATATATTTTTATCGGCTCACTCAGTTTGCACAATTTGGAGTTTAGTCAGTCCGCAAATCTTCGACACGAGTCCTAGATTGGTTCAACCGTCACTCACATTTTTACGTATTCAATTTGTTTAAACTGATTGTTTGTTTGTTTGTTTCAGGTATTCCTCTTGAAAGACAGGTTGCTATTCCGCTTGAACTACAAGAATCATGGATATCAATTTCTTTAATATGACAAGAGAAACAATTGATAGAATAAATATATTAACGAAAGAATTTGATTCATTTTCAGGTTATCCAGGAGAAAGTACAAAGAGTATCATTGAGAGGTATAACCATCTTGTTCGCTCAATGTCTGAGAAGGGTATTAAGAAAAGTTCAGATGAATGGGTTGATAAATTAGCAAATGCCTTACCTCAACAAGAGTGGGGTACATATCTTTTGGATTTAAAAAGAACTGGAGGATATTCTGATTTGGCAATTGGTCAATTCATTAAGAAACTTGAAGAACAGATGGAGAGGAATGCTGAGAAGAAGAAAAGTCAAAGTGGAAAATCAATATTAAAGAAGAGCAAGAGTAAAGGTGTTCAAGTGGGAGAGGAACAGACTGAAGAGATTTCAGTGATGAAGGATGAAAAGAAAGCTGATAAGAAACATATTTTTGATTTGCAGGAAAATTGTGAGAGGTTGAAATTTGAAAATGACAAACTGTTAAATGATTTGAACAGTTTGACACTAGAAAACAAGATTTTGAAAGAGAAAGAAAAGGATTTTGAAAGCAAAAAGAAATCTTCAGAAGATGAAGATTTCTGGATAAAATTGGAGAACAAAAATCTGAAAGCAAATGAAACAAAATTTCAAGAACAGTTAAAAGTTTTGGAAAATAAAAAATCTGTTCTTGAAAACATTAAAATTGAAAACGAAAAAACAATCAAGTCTCATCTTGAATGAATATCTCAGCTTGAAAATGAAGCTGAGAATTCAAGGAACAAAATTGATGAGCTTGAAAAGAAATTGAAAGGTTTTGTGACTTCATTTGTGTTCCCCTGTCCAAAACCGATCAATTCCGTTCCAATAAGTGACGATGTCACAAACTATGATAAAGTCATAGTTGAAGATTGCGATGAAAAATCTGATGATGTAAATGAAAAAATTGAAAAAAAGAATTTGTTTTTGAAATTAAAAGAAAAATTTAAAGAAACTGTTTCACAATCAACTGAAAAGGGAGAATGCTCTAAGCAAAAACATTTGAAGAAGAAAGTGGAACAAAAACAAAAAGAGAAAATTTTGAAAAATGTTCAAAAAGATAATAAAAGCTCATCAGATCAATCATCCAATCGCAATGAAAAATTACAAAAATCGAAAAATCAAAACTCAAAAATTGTTGGAAATAAGTGGTGCAGGTCGGACCATAGTGCTCAAAAGTCAAATCCAGCAAACAAGAGGAGCAAGGATTATCACCAAGCCAAACAGTGCTATGATCTGAATGTTTGGACTGAAAATGGTGATTGGTACGATAACAGAGTGTGTTACCGATGTGGTTATCAAGGACACATTGCTGTTAACTGCCAAAGTTGGAATTATGAGACGAGAAGATGCTTTAATTGCAATATCAGAGGTCACATTGCCAGAGATTGCCCAAGGAGATCAAATGAAAGATTGAGGGTTAATTCTCAGAAGATGGCAAAGAAATCAGTCAATGTCAAGCCCAAAGAACAGAAGGTTCAAGAACCTAAAGTTCAAGAAACGAAAGTGAAACTTTCTCAGGGGCAGAAAGACAGACTGAGGAAGAAGAGAAAGAAGGCTAGAGAGTATCTAGAGAAGATTTTGTCCTCGGATACAATTGGTAAAACAGATAAAAGTTCTGATAAATCGTCTTGCTCGCTAAAGAATGACAAATCATGCAAAACGGATTCATCAGATACAAATCTGAGGATGAAAGAGAGAAAGATGAAAAAGAAAGTTTGTGGCAATGAATCTGTTTCTGTGGAAACAAAGGAGCCACATGTCGGCGATGAATCTGGCTCATCAAAGCCAGACAAGCCACATTCAGGCAATGATTCTGGTATGGTAAAACCAGAAGAGCCATTTGTTGAGGTAAAAGTTGAGAATTCTGGTCTAACAATGGATGATGAAAATTTTCCACCATTGTTGAACAAGAATTCGAAATCACCCAAGGACCGTCAGGCTTGGGTGAATCTGTTCAAATGAAAAACCTGACTTGCCGGAGATCCCAAGTTTGTAATCGTGGATCAGGAATCAGCATCTTTCTTGATAATTGTTTTTGTGATTGAATTTTAAAAATGTTTAATTTTTACAGGATAAGTGTGAATTGCCGGAGCTTCCAGGTTGGTAAGTGTGAAGCAGGAATCGGCATCTTGATTGGTAAAATGGTTTGTGTAGAGGTTTATTCCTACATAGACTTATATGTTGTAAATATATTTTGCAAGAGGTACAGAGGTTGCATACATGCAAGTGGTAAATCAGGGACATTAAGTTGTACTTGATCTACTACAAGTGGTTAAAAATGGACAAAATGATGAACCAAATCCCTAACTTTACAAGTGGTAAAACCAACAAAACTTATTTTCTGGAAAAATCATTCTGATTAAAACAAACTTAAGTGTTTTGAAATCATTATGAGAAAATAGTTTTGTGAAAGGGGGAGTTCTGATTGTTTATGCCAAGTGGATGGCGATTTGAAGCGATTTGATATCGGTTGTCACTTTATTGTATAGTTTATTTTCATATTTCCTAAAATGTGTTTGCATTTTAGGGGGAGTAAGAAATTTTAGAAAATCCAAAAACATTTGAAAATTTGAAAAAGACAAAAACATGATAAAATCAAAAATGAGTTTTGTTGTATAAAAGAGGAAATGATAGTACATCAGTGGACGATCACAACATGCTAAAGAATTGGAAAGTTAAAAGTGATAAACGGTCTCACTGATGATATGCCAGTAGGTTTTTGCACATTTAGTAGATTGTGACGAGATATAAATCTAAATTTCAAACTTGCTTATATCGTGGGGAAACATCTCTCGGATATATGGGTAACCCCCGAAATCTCGTTTGAAAGGTCTCATAATCTGATATACTAGGTCTTTATACTCAGTGATATCTGGGGTATTATTCCGGGACTTCTGCTGAACGGTAGTTCTGACCTAGTCCTCGAATAATACTTTCCGCAAATGCTTGAAACATAGCATAAACCCTCAGCATGCTGATGAAACAATAAAATTGATAGTCGCTGCTGTTGTAGCTAAAAGATCCTCTAAAGGGGACATTCCTTAAAGTCGAAGCTGATATCTCTCTGCGTATACGGAAGTATCGACCTGAGATCCCTCGGCCCTTGCATTACCTAATTTATATGCAGATATCATTGGTGTCATAATTACCTGTAAGACTGATTATTGGGATCTGGATACGGGAGTATATTCTGAGATGGAACACGCGATTGAGTTTAAGTATCTAAGACATTAATCCGTATCTCGAAACAGTTGAACTTTGTGTGAGAATTTAAGTGGACCAGTATACTGACAATCTAAGTGAATTGTTTAGAACTTAAAATGAAATGAAGCTTAACGGTGTTGTTGATATGTCTCAGAAACTGATATGATCCTCTTTCACAAACTCACAAAAATAGTGTCTGTAAATATTTCTTTACTGCATTTTCTTTACATTAAAAATCTCAAAAAGATTTTGAGTGTGTTTTAGCATAAACTTTTGAAAAAGTCAAAAAGATTTTCGACAACTGATGTTGGAAAGCTGATTTTCAAAGTTCCAAGTGCTAAACATGATGATATTGTTGTGAGGGGGAGTGTGTCTTAATCAGCAAATGTGTTTTGACAATCAACAAGTGGTTCATCATAAAGAAAGTAGTTAGAGGGAGAATTGTTGTTGGTGCACATGTTTATCAAAGAGAATTAGTGTTGGTGCACTTAATTTGTTAAAGTCATAAAACTTATTTCTGGGTTAAGAATGTGCAGGAAGTGCCAGGTTTCAGATTCTGAAGATAAAGAAAGTCAGACTACGATCCTGAAGCAGATGATGCTGAAGAACTAAAGGAATGCCAGCACATTGTTAAGGGGAGTCTGTTGATGCTGATTGAAAGAGTGAAGCCCAGAGACTGATAAAGATTGAAGATTGTGAAGACTCGACACTTAAGACTCGTCAACATCTGAGGGGGAGTCTGTTGGTGCACACATCTGTCGACTTCGTCTTATATCGAGTCTTGAATTCGTTATGCGAAGTTGACATCATTCTTGTTCAGATCTGCAACGAATTCAAGACTCGATATAAGACGAAGTCGACAGACGCATGCACCAACAAACTTATTTTTATGACCTATTTGGGAACAATGTTTTGTTTTGAACTTGTTTGAATTTTTCTTATTTTGGTTGTTTGAAGTTCGTTTAAAGTTTGGTTGAAATTTGTTTTTGTTTGACATAAGTAGTTATTTTTCTTACAATACTTAGGGGGAAACGGTTAGGAAAATTTTATGTAAGTATTGAAGAGAAAAATGTATTCAGCCTGATCTATAGAAGAAGTTAATGTCCTGAAGATCAAACAACAAGAAGAAATGAGATAGGACAATTGAAAAGAACAACACATCTTCATCAAAGAATCAGAAGTTGATCAAGAACAAGAGAAGGTTATCAGAAAAGACCATTATGATGAAATATCATCAGTTTCTGGTAAATCTGATCATCGGACTTTCTGATGATTTGTTCATCAGAATTTCTGATGAAGTGGTTATCAGAAATTCTGATAAAAACCACTTGTCTGAACGAGTTCTAGCCTGCCACAATAACCGAAGCAACTTGACATTATTGGATTCAATAAATATGTTAAGAAAATACTTTTTACAGGACAAGTGCATGAATAAACAAATATTTATTCATGCCCCCAAGGCTTTCTATAAATAGAAAGCTCTTCAGTAAAGGACGATGAATTAAGCCTAGCATTCAATACATACAACAAAAACTCCATTGTCCTTTCACCTCAGAATTACACAAGTATTCGTTTGTAATAGCTAATAACTTCACAATCACCTTGTAAACCATTTTGTTTCAAAGTGATATAAACTTGAAAATTCTGTAGTTCTTGTTTCTTGAAAGTCTGATTTCTATTTCCGCACACTATTTTCACATCTGTTGAAATCACTTGCCATATTACGAGAAAAGAAAGTTTTTAAGTCCAACTGGGACCAACAGGTTGCCATAACCCCCACTACCATATCTGAAACATTTCAGATGAACGACTTGGCAGGTAAAACTTCTTTCCCAAAAAATGAGTTTCAAACTAACTTGATTGAAAGGGGTTATGATGGACAGTTGAATAAAGCTACCATGTTTAAACCAAATTTTCCACCACCAATGAAATTCAAGTTCTTGGGGTATGCTATTTTGATATACCTTTGAAAATTCAGTACTTGGGGTATGCTATTTTGATAAAAACTGATTTTAACTACTCCCAAACACTATTTACTGACATGGTTAACAATTTGAAAAACATTAAAAATGGGAAGAATGCTGCTTTTCTTATGTTTCCAAGATTTTTAAGCTACTATCTACAAAAGCATGTTCCACAAAAAGCTTTTGAAAAAGGTACTGCTTTTAAAGTGAATAGTCTATCATCTGAAACTTTTACTCGCCTTATGGCTAAAGATTCAAATGTTTCCAAAACATAAGCAAAGAGGAATGAGCAAATTTTAGATGAGTCCACATCTGCTCCTCAAACCTCTGTTGCTGTCACACCCCGACCGCGTAAAACAACAAATCGCGGCGGAATCATCGGGGAGTGTTGTAACAGAATCATTGTTTCATAACACATGGAAATTTGAAGTTTCGTTTTATTTAAAGATTAACCATTTACATTGTCTTGAAATCTAAACAAACAAGTTAAACATAGTCTATCATTGTTATTAAGTCACTAAGGACTCGTCCAGTACTATGTGAGCATGCATCCTAGCAATCAACATCATTCAACAACACCTGAAACATATGTAAAAACAAAGTCAGCAAAGAAATGCTGGCGAGCACATAGGTTTTATGAGAGTGTCAGATTCATGGCTAGTTTACATGTTGCAATACCTAATTAAAAACCTTGTTTTGAAAATTATAGTATTGCGACATAATTAACCAACTCAAATCAAGTTGGTTATAATTTATAAAATCTCGTAGCCATGATTCTTAACCCAAAATATTTATTTAATTAAATCAAATTGTAAAACATCTCGTAAAAACTCGTTAATAAAACTCATTAATAAAACTCGTTAATAAAACTCGTATGGTTTATATTATTCAGAAAACATCATTGTGTGACATCGTTTCAAAATCGTTCACCCAAGTGAACTAAATAACGCCACGGTATGTAATATGATGAAAACACTTATATATAAGAAGTACCAGCGGCAAAGGGTAAATTAACAATCACAGATTCAGTCGTTACCCACAACCCCCACACATAACCATAGGTGCAGTCTGATAATGGGATTTGTCAGATCCTATGGTACCATAACCTAATACTGGTCGGTTCGGCCAAAACTAATGAATGTTATTCGTTATGTAATTACAACCAACAAGTTTGTTCACATTATCGAAATCGTTATTAATTTAATATAAACCATTTTAATCAATTTCGAAACCATCGTTAAAACATCGAAAACATTTAACAGATATGAATCATCCCAAAACAATCGAAAATAGTAAAATAGGGGAACTATGTACTCACTTGAGAATGCTTAGAAGTCTTGAATAACAACCAAGCAAAGCTAGAGGGATCACGGAAATCAATCGACACCTAATATAAGTAACTATGTAAATAAACCGGACCTAAATCGGAAGATCGGATAGGATGAGGTTTCGTAAACCAAATGAGTATTGGAACTCATATGACATGGTTTAACAAAGCCTACATACTAAATTGAAACCTAACCTAAGTGCTTACGACCCATTACGACCCGTTTAGGTAGCTTACGCTACTTTAACGCGTCGTTCGCGTAAAACGCGTTCGGACCGCCTAACTAGTCCTATGACAAGTATTATATACCATAACATGTCTAATAATGTTACCTAATCAGTTTAGATATAAAAATTTAGGTTACATATGCTTAAAAAGAATTTATGCGTAAAAGGGCATTTTGGTCATTTTCCTAAGGCATATAAACTACCTATCATACAACTAACTAAACGAAGTGACCATAAGGTATAACCTCGGAAGGTTATTTCCTATACAACTATGGTCACTAAACATGCTTGGTCGGATCCTAAAGATCGACCAAACGGGTCTAGTTCGAAAGCCTAAGCGGTTGTTAAGACCGCTTGACTTACGACTCTATGTAAGTACTAGACTAAGAGTGACGAGCTAACATGTTAAAACATGTTTAGTTAAGTTAGAAAATAGGTTTTGATATCAAACAAAGTGTTTTGATACCCAAGAGTAGTTTGGTTACTAAATACGCATGAATACGCATTTTGACCGAAACTACGACTCGTCACTACGCCTAATCAACGTGGTAATCAGTAGGTATAGTCACACGGGACTATAACCATTGTGATTATGCTCATGTTGCAAAGTTCTAATGAACTTTGTGTTGACCATAACCTGGTCGAAGCAGAAAGTCAAACGCTGTTTGACTTTCGTGCTTAAAAACGCATAAAAGCACGAAAGAATACTTACAAAGGGTCCAAGCTAGAAGATATTGATTCAAATTTCTCAGGTATGAAGTGTTAAACCCCAACTTAGAGCTATTTGAATCAGATTGTGAGAAATGAGAATGAAGGTGTTGGGTTTATATAGAAAACCCACAACCGTTAGGATCGTTCCTCGCAATCCGTGCTTCGATCTTGGCCCTCCACTTGGGTACACGGTTTTCAAAACCATGGGAATATGTAAACCCATCAAATTTTAGCCCATAGCATCCATAATCAATGGTTAAAAACCATCAAAACTCAAAATTGGACTAGATACAATTAATCTGGTCATTTGGGCACTTTTTGACGCTTTTAGTCCCTTTTGATCAAATAAGTTTATTTTTGCGCACCAAAACACCTCAAAGCCTATTTCTAAGCTATGTAAAGGATATTTAGGGTATGTTTAACTTATGATCAAGTTACGGAACATTCATTACTATACAAATCGGTATAGTTTCGCAGTTTGACGCAAATAGTCCCTGCGATTGAACAAACTTGATTTCGACACACCAAACCATCCAAAACTTATTTCTAAGTTATGTAAAGGTTATTTAAGGTATGTTAAGCCTATGTCACTATCCCAGAGTGTTTGTCGCATTAAACTAATTACGTTTACGCATCAGTTTGCGTATAACTTTTTAGAAAGCGATTTAGAGCTCGAAATCGAACAAGAATTGATATGTGTAAACGATACACATATTTATAGAAATCCCAAGTATGAAATACAATATTTCATTGATTTGGTATTTGTTTGATGGATGTGGAGGCACAGATGTCACAGTCTCCCCTACTTCAGGAAATTTCATCCCGAAATTTATTTAGAGGAAACTTGTGAGAGCTCGTAACATGGAGTCGAAAAGATAAAACAACACTGGTTAGGGTTCTGAACTTTTAGTAACTTTAAATAACGTCATGCTTGCAATGTAAGAGGGACACATATATACAAGTATATGAAGCGCCATTGGTGTGTCCACCGTACCTCCATTACATTGTTCACGTTTTGTTATTGTTGCCACTATAGGTTCTTACACATGATAAATCTTACTGGGGTTCCTGTGCACTGAATTTCATAATTATGTACGCATCCATAATTACGTAATTCCTTGCATAGTCCGCAAGTGCATTTGATAATGTGTAGGGGAAAACCAAATGAACAAACCTGTGATGAGCGTGACTAGACCATCCTAGGGTCCTTTTTAATTAAATCAATAAATGATCTTTTTTAAATAGACCACCAAGGAGTCTTTTCAGTTATATCATCACATGCCATTCTTAACTAGATTCTGAATCAATCTTTTAACTAGACCACTCAAGGGGTCTCCTTTGAATCATGGAATGGTACTATATAACCCAAGGGTCTTAACTACCACGTAGAAGCCCTTTAAGGATTTAAGGTAGTACCTTTTGAATATCCTACTATGAATCCCTCATATGAAGATATGGAAGATTCTACGAGGATTTGGATAACGAAAATCAGATCACACAAAAACATAAAAGAGAACACATAAACACATAATCACATAATCTCATAATTGTTTAATTTGACCTTTAATTCGTTATCTTTAGACACGAGTATTTAAAGCACACCAGGAATCCAATCCGTGGATTTCATTTGGTACTTTAAACATTTTCAAGAATCTAACTATGAAGATAGGAAGATCTTAATAGGAATTCGGATTGTGCTTATTGAATTGTAATGTACGTATTAAGGCGTACAAGGAATCCAATCAAGGGCTCCGATGAGTGATAATCATCCACAAGGATCTAATTGTGGGGATAAGAAGATCCTATATGGATTTTGGAATTCGAAGGGTGGGAGACGCTTCGAAACCTTGCACTAGACGTGCTTAAGTCGATACACGAGGCAGAATGCTCATGAAGTTGAGGTGCTAGATATGCCAAGGCGACATATGAAGCAGAATTTGAAGGTTGGGTAATATGAGCAGAATGCTTTTCGAAAACTATGCATGGGGTTCTTTAGAAACATGTTTAATGTTTTTGAAATCCTAGATAATACTTTTGAAATCATAAAGTAGGTGTATTAGGTAAGTATATTTAAAAAATGTTTTAAAATCATGCGAGATAAATTTTGAAATTATGTATAAGGATTTTGAAAATATGGATAATGCTTTTGAAATCATGCACTTGACACATTTAAGTAAATATAATGTGTTAAAAATCGTTTTCATACTATATGAAATATTTGAAATCATGAAGGTTGTTTTGAAAACCTATACTATGTATGTTGTTATGAAAACCAGAATGAAATGATATGAGATTGAAGAAATGTATCCTTAGTTATCTAACCAAGGATTTAAAGTGATTACTCAAGATGTCACTTATTTTCTGTACTTCGTTTCTTAGAATGAAACGAGCACTTAGAATTTTCGAGGAAATCATGAGCGATCATATGAACCAGAGAATTACAAATATGGTTCTTTATGTAGGTATCGTAGGGGTATGCCATACACACATGCAACTATATTTGTACACCAGAATTGTGAACAACGATTTATTTATAAACAAAACCGATTGTTTCAGAGTTCAAAGAAAAACACAAGAAACATAAGCATAAGATTCAAATTATTCAAAGCAGCAACTTCTTCTAATCAGCCAAATGCTCATCCGTGGGTCAGATTTGGGTTGAAAATCCTTGGGTATTTGTCCCTGACATAACCCATCTTGCCATAGGTGTAGCAAGTACCAGGAGGAAAATGAGCTCGTGCTGGATTCGCTTGTGCAGCAGTAGGATCTGCAACAGTTTTGCTTTGGATAGCAAAACGGCACACATTAACCAGATGTCCCCATCGTCCACAGTTGAAACATTTTCGACATTTGACACTGGCATAGTGGTGGAGGTTACACTGATTGCACAAAGGAGCAGTTCCCAAGTACGGCTTCTTGGCTTGTGCTGCTGCCACCTGGCTAGGTTCTGCTTGATTTGGTGTAACGGCTACGGGATCCTTTGGAGCTTTACGTTTTTTGACCTTTTCGAAGGCTCGGCTTCTGCTTCCATTGATGCTTCTTGTGTGGCTTCATTATTGAGACGAGACATGGCAACAGCTAAATCAATAGTCTTCAGGATCACTTCGCCTATTCGCTGGGCAAATTTGGTAGTTTTCTCAGACATTTTAGTGTCGCTGCGATGAAGAGACATTCTGGAGAAAATGAAAGACATAGGAGGAAGCAAGTGAAATGTTATCGGATAATCAAAACAGAATGACAACGCATAGAAATTGCGATAATTTGTTTGTTACCTAAGGCAAACAAATGAGACGGTGACTAATCAAAGTAAGCGGGTCATATTAATGTATCGCGAAGACATGCTTTAGCCTATAAGTGGATACTCACCCCAAGAGTTCCCTGGTAAGAGTGACTGGTCCGATTATGTGGATTTGTACGAACACTCTAGCCTTAGACAGAAAACTCAGAGTACAGGCATCCACCCTTCCGGATTGCACGTGTTCACATTATAAGACCCAACTTTGACGAGATTTTGGAAACTTAGAGGGTTCAAAACCTTATAATAAATCATCCTAGAACAGATGATTGGTTTTCAAAGCGGATTTGAAATTTGTGTTCTCGTTGTGGTTGTCACCTAAGGATAAGTGACAGTATTGTTTTAAGATCTAAACACAAGAATCTTGTGTTAGGGTCCTAGGAAGGTTATAGACTAGGTCAAATCATTACTAATAACCTAATTCCCTATAACCATGAGCTCTGATACCAACTTTTCTGTCACACCCCGATCGCGTAAAACAACAAATCGCGGCGGAATCGTCGGGGAGTGTTGTAACAGAATCATTGTTTTATAACACATGGAAATTTAAAGTTTCGTTTTATTTAAAGATTAACCATTTACATCGTCTTGAAATCTAAACAAACAAGTTAAACATAGTCTGTCATTGTTATTAAGTCACTAAGGACTTGTCCAGTCCTATGTGAGCATGCATCCTAGCAATCAACATCATTCAATAACACATGAAACATATGTAAAAACAAAGTCAACAAAGAAATGCTGGCGAGCACATAGGTTTTATGAGAGTGTCAGATTCATGGCTAGTTTACATGTTGCAATAGCTAATGAAAAACCTTGTTTTGAAAATTATAGTATTGCGACATAATTAACAAACTCAAATCAAGTTGGTTATAATTTATAAAATCTCGTAGCCATGATTCTTAACCCAAAATATTTATTTAATTAAATCAAATTGTAAAACATCTCGTAAAAACTCATTAATAAAACTCATTAATAAAACTCGTTAATAAAACTCGTATGGTTTATATTATTCAGAAAACATCATTGTGTGACATCGTTTCAAAATCGTTCACCCAAGTGAACTAAATAACGCCACGGTATGTAATATGATGAAAACACTTATATATAAGAAGTACCAGCGGCGTATCTACCATGTTTTCATCACATTACACCCATCCCGTTATCTAAACACTAACCAAAAACCAATCGTTTACCCAAATCGTTTAACTCGTTAAAATCATTTAAGTCGTTTAAATCATTCTCGTTTTAATTGTGAAAACTACTTTTGGTCGTCTCGCTAATAACATCCAAACCTTCGTGACTCGACTATCTCAAAACTCGCATTAATAAACCACCAAAGGGTAAATTAACAATCACAGATTCAGTCGTTACCCACAACCCCCACACATAACCGTGGGTGCAGTCTGATAACGGGATTTGTCAGATCCTATGGTACCATAACCTAATACTGGTCGGTTCGGCCAAAACTAATGAATGTTATTCGTTATGTGATTACAACCAACAAGTTTGTTCACATTATCGAAATCGTTATTAATTTAATATAAACCATTTTAATCAATTTCGAAACCATCGTTAAAACATCGAAAACATTTAACACATATGAATCACCCCAAAACAATCAAAAATAGTAAAATAGGGGAACTATGTACTCACTTGAGAATGCTTAGAAGTCTTGAATAACAACCAAGCAAAGCTAGAGGGATCACGGAAATCAATCGGCACCTAATATAAGTAACTATGTAAATAAACCAGACCTAAATCGGAAGATCGGATAGGATGAGGTTTCGTAAACTAAATGAGTATTGGAACTCATATGACATGGTTTAACAAAGCCTACATACTAAATCGAAACCTAACCTAAGTGCTTACGACCCATTACGACCCGTTTAGGTAGCTTACGCTACTTTAACGCGTCGTTCGCGTAAGACGCGTTCAGACCGCCTAACTAGTCCTATGACAAGTATTATATGCCTTAACATGTCTAATAATGTTACCTAATTAGTTTAGATATAAAAATTTAGGTTACATATGCTTAAAATGAATTTATGCGTAAAAGGGCATTTTGGTCATTTTCCTAAGGCATATAAACTACCTATCATACAACTAACTAAACGAAGTGACCATAATGTATAACCTCGGAAGGTTATTTCCTATACAACTATGGTCACTAAACATGCTTGGTCGGATCCTACAGATCGACCAAACGGGTCTGGTTCGAAAGCCTAAGCGGTTGTTAAGACCGCTTGACTTACGACTCTATGTAAGTACTAGACTAAGAGTGACGAGCTAACATGTTAAAACATGTTTAGTTAAGTTAGAAAACAGGTTTTGATATCAAGCAAAGTGTTTTGATACCCAAGAGTAGTTTGGTTACAAAATACGCATGAATACGCATTTTGACCGAAACTACGACTCGTCACTACGCCTAATCAACGTGGTAATCAGTAGGTATAGTCACACGGGACTATAACCATCGTGATTACGCTCACGTTGCAAAGTTCTAATGAACTTTGTGTTGACCATTACCTGGTCGAAGCAGAAAGTCAAACGATGTTTGACTTTCGTGCTTAAAAACGCATAAACGCACGAAAGAATACTTACAAAGGGTCCACGCTAGAAGATCTTGATTCAAATTGCTCAGGTATGAAGTGTTAAACCCCAACTTAGAGCTATTTGAATCAGATTGTGAGAAATGAGAATGAAGGTGTTGGGTTTATATAGAAAACCCACAACCGTTAGGATCGTTCCTTGCAATCCGTGCTTCGATCTTGGCCCTCCACTTGGGCACATGGTTTTCAAAACCATGGGAATATGTAAAACCATCAAATTTTAGCTCATAGCATCCATAATCAATGGTTAAAAACCATCAAAACTCAAAATTGGACTAGTTACAATGAATCTGGTCATTTGGGCACTTTTTGACGCTTTTAGTCCCTTTTGATCAAATAAGTTTATTTTTGCGCACCAAAACACCTCAAACCCTATTTCTAAGCAATGTAAAGGATATTTAGTGCATGTTTAACTTATGATCAAGTTCTGGAACATTCGTTACTATACAAATCGGTATAGTTTCGCAGTTTGACGCAAATAGTCCCTGCGATCGAACAAACTTGATTTCGACACACCAAACCATCCAAAACTTATTTCTAAGTTATGTAAAGGTTATTTAAGGTATGTTAAGCCTATGTCACTATCCCAGAGTGTTTGTCACATTAAACTGATTACGTTTACGCATCAGTTTGCGTATAACTTTTTAGAAAGCGATTTAGAGCTCGAAATCGAACAAGAATTGATATGTGTAAACGATACACATATTTATACAAATCCCAAGTATGAAATACAATATTTCATTGATTTGCTATTTTTTTGATGGCTGTGGAGGCACAGATGTCACAGTTGCTGAGCCCACTGCTCATGGTGATCACAACACCACAACCACTACTGTGAAACCCCAACCATCAAAACCCAAAGAGATCAAATCCAAACCCAAAGAGATCAAATCCAAATCCAAAAAGCCCACTAAACCCACTAAAACAGGTCCTCTAGAATATGAGATCCCAAAGGTTAACCCTGTGACAACATAAATGTCGCTAGAAACCACTATTGCTACTTTCTCACAACAAGTGGAAAGATCTCAACCTTTAAACCAAACTCCTCATGATTCATCACAAAAGGAACATGTTATATTCACAGGGACACCACAATATGATGCTATACTCTCATTTGAGAGTATGCTTAAAAGCCCTTCTCCCTGGGCAATGTCTCTTTCAACACCACTCCATTCATCTCCTATTCCACCTACCATCATACCAATGTTTTGAGGCTATTGACATTCAGACTCAAAACAACCCCTCTCACCAACACATTATTGAAAGTATAACTTCAACAATATTTGTGTCTGAACCTGTTCAATTAGCTAACCCACAAACAGTTGAGGAGGTTACACCACTTGAATTTCACAAAATTCTTGTTGGTATTTCAAGTGGAGCAGCTACTACAAGTGTCAAATCCACTTATTTACATTTGGACAGTAGTTTTGTTTCTAAGACTCCCTTGAAGGCAACCACTGCTGTGGCTACCAAGGTAACCACTACTGTAGAGGGAAGTCCCCAGTACCAAGACAAAGGGCATCTGCCATTGATGATTTGGAGTCTACTCCTATCACCAAGGCGGATACAACCACCTCTGGTGGGAATTTAGGTGATCCTATTAAGTTAGGTGATGAATTAAAATACAGAGAATTGACAGAGAGAATGGCTTCCTTTGAAAACACTGTTGGTGAAATGAAAGATATGTTGAAACAAGTGTTGGAGACTTCTAAAAGTGAGCCTAGTCATCAGAAACTCTCCCAAGAGCTTTAGAATTTTGTACAACCAATCTTAGCTGCTCAAAGGGAATTGGCTGAAATTCAACATAACTCACACATGGAACTGATCAGAGTTATGGTGGATACTAGGTACAAAGACACTCAGGCAGATATAAGGGGTATCAAAGAATCCCTTGCAAAACTCATTGGCACCTCCCCTGCACCTATCTTTGAAAAAGAAGATCAACATGATGCCAAAAAGGGGGAGAAAGATTCTATGAGAAAACTTGATGTTGACCCCAAAGCAAAACCAAAGGGCCAGCCAAAACAAAAGCCAGAGTTTGCCAAAGACACTTCTGCAAAATCTTCTGAAAAATCTAAGCTGGAAAGAAAAACGGAGTTGATGAGACCCTTAATAAATAGACAGATGAAGATATTTTCGCAAAGCAGAAGAGAAAAGATACATCAGTAAGCAAGGCAGATGTTTGGAAGCAGGAAGAGGAGGAAAATATGAAAAGAGAAAACCAAACACAAAATATTGGCACTTCTAATAGAAGAAAATCATTCAGAAACAACAGACCTCCAATTGCCACATTCCCCAAAACCACTGCTACTTCTAAAAAGCCTTAAACCACTGCCACAACCAAACCCAAACCATCATCTCAAAAACCACCTCAAAAGAAGCAGAAAACAGCTTCATCACCACCACCATCTTCCATAAAACCAACAGATGTTGATGCTACAAAAGCATCAGCAGATGTTAGACCATCAGTTGTTGAGACTCCAGTGGTTTCAACAGCTGTTAGCCAAACCACTGCTCCTATTCATTTTGATCCTCCACCATCAACACAACCACCACCAACTCCTCAAAGATTCCATTCACAATTAACCTTCTTACCAAAACCACCTTCTCCATCAAAAACTCCTCCTCCAAAATATGCCTATGCAAGAAAAAGGAAATTTGTTGTACTTGAAGAAGAAAAAAAATTCCATCACCAATTCCTTTATCATCTGCTCCTGCTCAAATCATTCCACCCTCATCATCTCCACAAATAAACCCACTTGATCATCCACCCACAGGTTACATGCCACGTGTCATTCCATTGGCAACTCAATATCCTCTGGTACTGCTTGCAGTCCAAGATGAAATGATGCAATTTTATAAGATAGAGGATCCATACAAAAGAGCCTTCCCATCTCTATATGGCTTCAGAATTCCTCAGAATTTGGATGAATATTTAAAGCTGAAGGCCAGGCAAGCAGAGCTTATAGCAAAAGAAGAGAGTAAAGGGTTAGGAGACAGGAGATACCAAGGTCTGATGCAACTTGGGCTTAGCAAAGTCAGGAAACTTGAAGACTTTGCTAGAGACCTCAGAAATTCCATGTCAGAGTTGCCACCAAATGCTAATCTTTAAGAGGGACTAAGGGTCGATTATTTGGATCTCATCATGAAAACCAAGCCCTACAAAGCTAACAAGTCTAAATTCAAAGATTGTTCTCTTGATGCTCTCAAAGAAGAAATTAACATAATTGAATGATGAACAAAGATCCTCAAATGAAGAAATCTGCACCCAACTAGAATAAATTCAAGAAGGTTGATATAGATGATACATTGAGGTACAAAAGAAAGAGAGCAGAGCTTGTTACTGCAGGATATGGGTCTGCAAGATCAATCGCAAGATGGTCAAAGCAGAATGTTGATGAGACCTACAGAAAATTGGAAGAACTTAGAAAGAAAGATCCAAAGGTTCCTCAGAAGCCAGTATATACTGAAACCACTGCTGATAGGCCTCAACAGACCCATGCCCCTAAAAAGTTGTTCTTATCATCTGCTTTACCCATCAGTGCCTTAAATCAATTAAAAATGCAGAAGCAGATGGATGAGGAAGATGAAAAGAGGTATGCAGAACATAGAAAAGAGGCCATCATAAACCAACTTCAATTTGGAGTGGATGATGTTGCTCACCAACTTGCTGCTCAAGTTGCTGAAACAATCAAACAGTTGGCAAGCACACCTCAATCCCCAAACTCATCTCAAATAAATCTTATCCCTAGAAAGCTATCAGATCCAAAAATACTAAAGTGGAAGCCAGACAAAGACACCCACGTATTGACTTTGCTCAGATCTGATGGTAATATTGAAAAGCTGTCAAGGAAGGCTGCATATGGTCTTAATGTAGGAGACCTTCAAGATCTATTGAACCTTCAACTGATTTGGGATGAAGAAGATACATATTACTTGTACTTTGAACTACAATTCAAAGGTCAAATCAGGGAACTGTTGATGAGGAAATAAAGATCAGAAAATAATGAAGGGTTTTGGCATCATCTGTTCTAGGGGAGATTGTTGGCTCATGTGATCCTTCCTGAAGAACAGATGATACAAAGCCAAACCTGGTTCTGCAACAACGGATCCTAATAACAATGCTTTGAATTCTATTTCCCTCCAATGACAGTGGCTTCTAACATCTGATGATATCTAAAGTCTACTGATACCTAAAGATTGTTATGTACAAAGCTCTGATGAAGTATAAAGTCTGTTGAAGATCAATCCTCTGTTGAAGTCAAAGAACTGCTGGAAGTCAAAGGCCTGATCAACCTTTATGGAAAGCACTACTCAAGCTTCATTAGTGGTTGAGCCCATCAGCGGATAGCATCATCAGCAGTTAGTTAATCAGTGTTTAATGTAACAGTGTTTGTATTTATCAGTGTTTAGAGTTTGTTTGCATTGTTAGCTGTCACTGTCTAGGTGACGTCAGCCAAGATGCTACAGTGTTTAGGATAGTACTATAAATAGACAGTGCCTGTACTGTTCTTTTAGCTCTTTCACACACTTGCATTTTGTACGAACTAGCACTTATGAGCTCAGGCTGAGGGGGAGATAGCAATTCATGCATACATTGAATCTTTTGTAATCAAATCATTCGACACAATATGATGAAAGCTATTCTTTCCTTGTTTGTGTTATAAAGTTTTTTTTTTCATTTCCGCTGCAAATTATCATCTGTTTATCATCATTCATTTATCATCTTATAAAAAAACACAAACAAGTAAACTCAGATCCTATCATACCACCATATATATCTTCCATACCAGCCTTTGGCTTCTCCACCTCTACAAAGAAACGATGTGTCGTTTCATCCGAAGAAACAAAAACTACATGGTTCTTCTCATATATTCCCTCTCTCATTTCTCCCAAGAAGAAGAGATCGCCATAGTTAATCGCCAACACCATGAGGGCAACGCAACAACCATGTGTGATTGGCAGTTCAAGCATAAACATGTGTTGCATTCACTCCCAAGACCTAGTCACCTCTTAGTTTTCTTCCCTGTTAACGCTTTTATTACTTTCCTAGATTGTGGACTTAAAATTTGAACATAGTATTACAAGTGAACGTTCAGTCAAATGTTACAGGTCGTCATTACAACATCAAAGCTACAAATAATTATTAAAATCCACTGATTTACAACATCAAGGCTACAAGTACACATCATTTTTTTTTTCTAAAAGCAAGTGTCAATAATAAAGTTTAGTAAGATAAAGGTTACTCATGATTGAAGTCAACCAACTGAAACCAACATTATTTTTAATCATCTCATTAGATAGTGTATTTCTTTTTGTCATAAGTTATGCTTGAAGCAATCATAAATAAATAAGCAGATTGTCCTAAATATGTCTCAATTATTTTAAGCATTCTATATTTGCATCTTATCTTCTTTATATTTACATTGTTTTTCCATGTGTAGACTTCTATTCATCATATTCATGTTGTATACTCTTGTATCTTTGTCACAACTTCAAACCCATTTATTGTGATCTTTTTATATATTAAATCATATCTTTAAACCATGTGGATGAGAGTTCTAGGCCTTCAAAACTTTAAATGGTTAGACCCTTTATGTACACCATTTATGGGGGAGTCCACCACATATGACTAAGTGGAGTAAAAAAGCATTTCACTATCGTCTTTGTGATAAATATAACAACATACTTTAAAAGAAATAGTTGTTAACTAGTTTAATGCAGAAAATAAGTCCTTAAAAATTTATTTGTTTGAAGATGACATAAACACCTACTGATATTATATATGCATTATGTGTCAATTTCATCATGTTTGTCATATAAAAAAGTTGAAACCAAAGTAGAATAATAATTTGTTAACACATTCACAATAAATATATATATATATATATATATATATATATATATATATATATATATATATATGGGCCAAAAAAATTACCAGTGTGTATTATACCCATGGTTGTAAAACAAGGTTTCCAAGGCCGAGTACTCTTCGAGTAGTCGTTACAAGGTAGGCTACCGAGGCGACTTTCTTCGACTCCGCCTAATTACTCGGAGTCAGTCAAATGCGGTCAACCTCGGCCAGAATTGGATCTAGTAGGTCAACTCGGGCCTAGTTTGACTTAAATAATAATAAAACATAATTTCTATGTCACACCCCAAAATACGTCGCAGCGGAATATAAAACGTAGTGGTGACGGAAGCTGGTGCCCATTTGTATCTTGCTGAACGATGCATCGTAATGTTGGACATTTTAACTTAATTTAAACATAGATTTTAAAACACATAGTCTTAAAGTCCGTCACAATCACATCGTAGTTAAATTGTTTTGATCCTTATGGATCTTATTACATTGGTCCCAAATAGTTTTTAAAAGTTTGTCCAAAACATTATCAAACAAAACATGCATCAACAACCACAAGATACGCCATAATTCCCGAAGCCGAACTCAAGTACCTGTAGAACACGTTAAAATCAAGTGTCAACACAAAGGAAGGTGAGTTCACATATTCACATATAAACAATATTATTCCAAGGAAAACTTTCTGCTTAGGTGTTTATTTGAAAACATCCATATAATTTTAGAAAGTCCATTTTACTTCCTTAATAAAATCCATGGGCCTTCCGTCGGTTCATCAATCCGACAATAGTAATATTGCCCAGGTTTTGTATATTAAATTATTGCGTCAACTTTCAGACTCGTATGTTAGCTAGACAATACGAACTATATATTAACCATGCAGGGATAATCAAAGCTAGACAATAAACAGAATATCAATTCGTCGTTTGACTTGACACGGGGCGACCGGTCACGACGGGGTTGTCAAACCGATAGATCTACCAACAATTCCTCGCGTGCAATACTTAAATGATTAAACGACATCATGGGCGCAGGGTCCTCTTGAAGGACAATATGATGTCTGCCTCACGTACAATATATATATCCTACTAATATAACAATTTAATACACGATGTTGTACGAATCCCCTGAATCTCCATCATTCGAGCCGGCATCCGTCCCAACTATACGGTTATGTTTCGCCTAGGAAATACCGTATCATCCCAATGTCCAACATTTATTCATCAAAAACGTTTTTACTTCGAAACGTATGATTTATCAAATTTCATATATTTTCATCGAAAATATATATTTTATATTAAAAGGTATGTTTTATTTCAAAAACATTATTAAACCCTTTTATTTACATGTTCTACCCCCAAAATATATACAAAGCAGTAAAAAGAGGGGTTTAGTGACACTCACATTTGGGTGCGTATTTTAAATAGCGCAATCCCATAGTTTGATTTCTACACGTCCTATTATATGTAGGAACGAGTTTTAAATCAATATACATATATATATATATATATATATATATATATATATCACAAAAATCCTAAGTTTCTCTGTTTCTTAGAATTTTCACATAACTTTGAGATTTTCTCGAAAAGTTGTTATTTTTGGATTATGTTGGCACGTTAATATATACATGAGTCCATATATATATATTTTTATGATTTTGCGACTTGAACGATTTTATTGGTGACCATTATTGTGTAAATCAGTTAACTCTCCTGTTTATACGCAATATATCTACGGTTTGCGCTTCGTAATATATATATACATAAACGCTCATATAATTTAACACCGAGACACGCGAAACCTTGTTAACTTATCTATTTTGTCATTTTTAAAGCAAATATGCATAAAACATCTCATAAGTACCAAATTTTATGCTCGACAAACAAGTTACACATTTAACGCGATTTTCACCGTTTCTACCGCACAAAACGTACAAGCATACATGTGTAAGCTAGATTTCTAATACCATATTAAATACTTAACATATTTTCACATTCCCATGTTTAAATCACATAACACATTTTAACACATAAGGTTCACCCAAAATTTTACCTATATTAGTGTACATTGAAAAAATGCGTATTTTAGCGATTCGGTAACGGTTTCGGGCGTCGGAAGTCACGTATGACCAACCAAACACCAAGTAAACTTAAAATTAGTTCAAATACTTATTTTTAGACTAAAAATATCAATTTACTTACTGATCTAAATCAGTTTTATAAAAATCACTCGAAAAAGCGATTTTTGACCTTTTTAAAGCATAGTTTTGCGTTAAACGTTACTATAATCATCCCAACTCGAAATGACTTGATATTTTAACACAATACATGTTATTTACTGATTAAAATAGTGGTTATAATCAGATTAGTGCAATTTTTGTGTAAGTCATATAAATCATGCGATTTCACGTATTTTACAACTTCTAATGCTCCAAGTACAACATGCAAAACTAGTAAACCTCATGACAAAGTTTTATATCATTAAACACTTCAAAATAACCATATTTTAGTGTTAATAATCTGATCAAAAATCATTTTTATCAAATCATGTTTAAATCATCATTTCATGACCAAATCATCATGCATGTTCAAGTAAATGCATCTAATGCACTCATACAACATCATCATCATCTTTTATGTTCTAATCATGCTTAAGAACACATATACATACATATACACGAAATGTTTACACCCACATAAACCTTCAAAAGTTCACTTTCTCATCAAATCCCTTTTTAAATCATGAAACACTTTTAGATCCTTATTTTATGACATTTGTGATTCATGCATCTATTCTATCATTCAAGAATCATATTATTCAAGAATTACCCAATCAAATCAAAACACAACTAAATACACACACTCATATAATTTTCGGCCATACATACATGTATACACACACTCATTTTTATTCTCTTTGAAAACCCATTTATTGTTACCTTCAAGTTTGTGAAATATTTTAAGATTCAAGAGAAACCTTTCACTATTATTTTCAACACTAAGAATCAAGAACACTTTTAAAAAGAATAGTTTTATACCCTCAAGATTCAAGTGGGTTTTTGATTAAAAAGATGATATGAAGCTTGGTTCTTGCTTGAAACTCCTTGGAATCACCTTCAAACCTTCAAATGGCCTTGAAATCACCTTGGAATAAGCTTGGATCTCCATGAACAAGCTAAGAATTTCGAAAATGATATGTTAGAGAGGGTGTTCGGCTGAATTGTAGAGAGAGAGAGAGAGAGAGAGAGAGAGAGAGTCTTTGAGTGTTTTAGGGACATAATTCTTGAAATGGTGGAAGATATTGAGGGTTTTGAGGAGCATTGTCACATGCACCTCTTTCCTTGGCCACTAAGAGCATGAGAGAGGAGAAAGAGAAGGTTGCATGGCTGCCACCTTTCTCAACACACACACATATATTCGAATTTTTATACATATATATACATATATATGCAATATAGAGTAAAAACTGGTATTTTACTGGATAACGGGTATTTTATCTAGCGTTTTAACCCGTTTTATCGCGTTTTAATTTATTTTTAACACTCTATAAAAATAAACTCACAGAAATATTATTGAACAATATTTTGTTTGCCTGGACTGTCTACGTTGCTGGTATTTGGCAGTATGTGCGCTGAGCTGCGCGGTACGCGCTTAAAATCGCAAAAATAGGGATTTATGCGTTTTTATTTATTTTTATCATTCTAAAATGATAAACTCATCAAATTATTACTAAAATGATTTTTAGTTGCCTTGACAGGCTGTGTTGAAAGTATTTTGTCGGTATACGCGCTGCATCGCGCGGTACGCGCTTAAACTCGAAAAATAGAGTTTCTTAGCGTTTTAATTTATTTTTCCTCACGAATATGATTAAAATTATTATTCTAATCATAACAGACTATTTTTAGGATGTTAACACTGATCAGGTGGTCACCGACGTTCGTTTCGCATTTTAACCGTTACGCGATAAGCGTTTATCTTATCGTTGCCAACATAATTTTTACCAAGGTTTAAATTTACCAACTCATTAAATTTCACATATAAATATCATAATCAGTCAAATACAGCCTTTTACCTATTCATAACACGTGTTACAATTGTACGGTACGGCCTGAAAAGCCGGGTGTCACATTCTACGCCTATCGTATTAAAGAATGAATATCATTTTCACGTATTTTGTTATAAATATTAGTAAATTTGTGTTATTTGACATATATTTAATCTCTAAAAAGTAATTTCTTTATAATTTAACATGTCAGAGTACTCCCCGAGTACTCTCCGCCTATACCGACTACTCTCAACTCCCCGGTCTACCGACTAGGGAGCGCCTAGCGACTTTTGCAACCATGATTATACCATATATCTCTCTTCCATACTAGTTCTAGCTCTTAAAAGAAACAATGTGTCGTTTCACCCGAAAAAACAAAAACTATATTGTTCCTCTCATACAATTATCCCAATAAGAAAAAATCGCCATAGTTGGTCACAAATACCATGATGTGATGCAACAACCATGCATGATTGGTAATTCAAGCATAACCATGTGTTACACTCACTCCCAAAAACCTAGTCACCTCTCATTTTTCTTCTCTATGCTCTTATTACTTTCCAAAAATGACGAGTTTAAAAGTTTTATTCAAACATAGTTTTAAAAATGAACGTTCAATTGAATGTTAGTTGTCATTATTGCAATACCAGAACCACAAATGATTAACAAAATCTACTAAGTTGTGAATGTGAGTCTAGGCATAAGTGAGCTAAGTGTTGGAAATATTATAAACAATATTATATTGTTGATTAATATAATTATTATTTAATAATTAAGGCAAGACTAATGAGAGATGTTGAGCATTAAGTTTGTGTGTTGGAACCATAAATATGTGGGAAATTGTGTTTGTCCCACAAAGGTGGAGAGATGAATCCTTTGTGGATTTATAATTAGAATTCTTTACACGAATGTATTCTTATGTGACAACTCACACTCAGTGGCAGCCAGGAGGGTGCGAAGCACCCGACACACGCCCGAGGCCGGGTCCGGGACGAGGGCGATGGGCGCAATGTGGCGCTTTGATATTGCACGCTCGCATCACCGCTTGTAGTCTCCTTTGATATTGCACGCTCGCATCGAGCCCTGTAGCTTGGCTTGGTTAACTGGTGTGTTCAAGACCTTTTAGTTTCTTACTGGTTGAGTCTGATCAAGTTCTAGTAATAATTATGCAATTTAATTCTGAAATTAATTCATAATTTAATGTTTCTAGAACCTTTCTGGTTTTATATACAAGACTTTGTGTTTTGTTGAAATACACAGAAAAAACTAGAGCTCTCGCATGGTCCAGACATCACCCACAAACACTAACGAATTACCTAATTTTGCTTCTTTTCGCGCTCTTGTTTCAGCTAGTTCTTCATGTGCTTGGCTATCCCCGGTAGTACAATCTGCTCCGGTTGTTGTACCATGGGAAACAGACGGGTTCACCTCTGTGGCCCAAAATCTGTTTTAAGGGAAACGTGATCTTCACGTGCCTCATTCGCCTTTGTTTTACGCATTTTATTTATTTATCTGAAATCTGTTCATAGTCTTTGTTTACATTTTTTTTATTGTATTTCAGTTCAATTCTTATTTATGTATAGTAATCCGAATATAGATTAATAAAATTGTCATTTTTATTTTATTTCTTGAACGGTGGTCCTACACTAAGTTCATGAAGTATCGTTACAAAAACTCTACCCAATTTTATCGTTAGCATGTATTTACTAACCTACAAGTAAAAATCGTATTTCTAAAAATATATGTCAGCTAAATAATTAAGTAAGATAAAGGTTATAGTGATAACACAAATAAATATTAACATTATTTGATTCGTCTCATTTTATAGTTTATTTCTTCTGATCCTATGTTATACTACAAGTAATCATAAATAAGCGATTCATCCTAAATTCGTCTTGATTACATTAAACTTTCATTCATTGTTATTTTTGCATCTTATCATATTATCTTTACATCCTTTCCCATGTATAGGCTCTTATTCATCATCATATGTTTACACTTATATCTTTTTATGACTTCAAAACTATCTATTGTGTTCTTTCTCCATGTGTAATCATATTTGTAAACCATGTGCATGACAGTCACAAGTATTTAAAACTTTACATAGTTAGACCAAGGGCATCATGTACACCATTTTAGGGAGAGCCCACCACATATGAGTAAGTCGTGTAAAGAAGCACTTCATTGTCGTATTTGTGATAAATGTTGCACATGTACTTTAAAAAAAGTTGTTAAGTATTCAATATAGAAAATAGGTCTTGAAAATTTATATGTTAGAATATGACATGTACACCTACTAATATATACATCATGAGTCAAGTTTCATCATGTTTATCACATAGAAAAGTTAGAACCAAAGTAGTTTAGTTATGTGTTGACACATTTGCAAAATAGTGACCAAACTCATGATTTGTGTTCTTGAAATATCTCGAGGTGTTGATGTTCATTCACCACCCACTTGGGAGTGTTAGCTAAGGCATTTTAACACCACAAGTTAGTATAGGTAATGTAGAAGAACATATATAAACAAGACGTACAAATTTAACTTAAAATCATTAGCATCTCAAAATTGGACCATGCATGGTGTTAGGCTACGCTGACCAGAGCATACCCTAATTAGCCTGGAATGGCATTGGGCATTTGGTGAGTGTAGATTATAATGACTTGAACGTAGGCATCAACATAGCCATAACACAACTTTCAACTTTTATACTTTAACGTGCCATTCCTAATCACTTGCAATGTATGTTTTCCATTTCAACATTATTTCAAGTAATGTCGATATATATACATAGCTTCGGTTAGATCTAGAAATTGTATACATGGGGGTTAAAATTTTTGGGGGTCGTTATTTATCGTTAAATATTAAACTTTTTCGGTCTGGGTCGGTCACAGAATAAAAAGATAAAACTATATAAAATTTCAAATACATAATATAAAAACACATTAAATTGTAAAATATTAAGTGGCGGTGTAGTTTTTTGTTTTCCCAAAGCTTTTGTACATGAGAACCATACCTCTGTATTTATATCCTACCAATTGTATTTTAAGTAAAAAAATAGTTGGAACTTTGAATAAACACAAAACCCAAATATTTATATCATAATTATTTATTAAACTAATTTAGATTTGTATAATTATCAACTCTTTGAAAATTTTAAATTGAGTTAAATGCCATTTTAGTCCCTGTGGTTTGAGCCATTTTGCCAGTTTAGTCCAAAGGTTTTATTTTTAACCTGTGGGTCCAAAAAGGTTTCACTGTTGCCATTTTAGTCCACTGGGTTAACTTCATCCATTTTTTCTGTTAACGAGAAGGCCAATTCGGTTATTTTATATGGCTGAATTGCCCTTTTAGTTAACAGAATTACATAGAAAATGACCGAATTGGCCTTCTCGTTAACAGAAAAAATGGATGAAGTTATCCAAGTGGACTAAAATGGCAACTGTGAAACCTTTTTGGACCCACAGGTTAAAAATGAAACCTTTGGACTAAACTGGCAAAATGGCCCAAACCACAGGGACTAAAATATCATTTAACTCTTTTAAATTTAACAAAAAGTAGATAATTATTTAGATAAACTAAATTATTGAGTTTATAGTGTGTAGTAATGTAGTATATACACTTATTTTGTAATTTAAATTTACAAATAATTAGTAATTTTTTTTCAAAATAATAATTCTTGGATATGGTCATCACGTCCATTCATATGATGTTAAATCGTTTAACTCTTACTTAATTTTATTTAGTCATTGCTCTTGGTGTAACCAATTATATCTACTAATTTGGGTTAATTTATAGATACTTTATATTCGATTAGCCATACATTTTTATCGAAAACTGGTAGATTTGGTACTTAATTGTGATATTTGTGTTTGGCGGTACAAATATGGAGACAGAGGGTTTGCCCGTGTTGGAACAACACGGCCCCGTGCTGCACTTTGTATCTGGGAGAAAATAGTTTTAAGATTCTAGAGAGTTGACACGACCCCGTGTTAGAGCAGCACGACCCCGTGTCAATTCTGCAGAAAGAGGGAAAATAAATGAAAACGAAGAAAAACCTAAAAAGAAAAGGAAGAAAATGATTAGGCCGTTAATTTTAAGCTTTCCTAAGATCCTTGTGTCTCCAGCAACGGCGTCAAAAACTTGACGTGCGTGCAAGTCTCTATATTTTTTTAGTTATATTTTTAGCTCTTTTTATACTTTGATTTCAAGTTTTAAATTTATAAAACACGATATTCTACTATCACTCTACACACACGCTAGGGCAAGTATATCCATCGCGGACGTAGTATAGTGATGGCAAGATACCGTGGTCGTCTAAGGACACAAGAGCTTTTAGTACCGGCTTATCGTCAACGTCTAATCGAACCAACTTTTGAAAAAAGATTTTTTAACTAATAAGAAAATAAAAACGAAAAATAAAAATAAAATAAAAATGATAGACAAGAAAGAATCACTTGGATCCAACTTATCTTTCATGTACCCTTTTGATGATTTCCGCACTTTGGACATTTTAAGAGATTATCTTAGTTATAGTAGTAGACCCTTTTTTTGGAGGCGACTTTACCCTCAACCTAGTGGTTTGAGTCAGCAAGGATATAATCACACTAGGTCAGAATATTGAAAGATAATTAAGTAAGTTATTAATGCAAAATGTGGTGGACCCCTTGTAAAAGGCGGCGATCACCCTCAACCCATTGGTCTGAGTCAGCAGTGATACAGTACTCGTGGGGTTAGTTTAAAGTTTTAATAGTAGTTTAAGAATAAGGGATTCAAGCTTTTTGCACCTCTCCCATGGTGGGTAATGCCCGCTCCGACTCATGAGGTGTTACTAGGCTTGAACCAGGTTCTCGCAGGATTAATACACTGACCGAGACATGAAATTACCCAAACCACCCTTCTAATCTCCCTTTCGGGTTAACTAACATGCTTTATATAGACCGTAAAGACATGAACATGTTGAGTAAACGAACATATGAAGAGTATTATATAATACTCTAATTTGCAACATTCTGTTGCATTAGAGGTTGTACCCTATGCTTCATAGATGTTTCTTTATAACTTGTGGATAGATACATTGTTTGCCCCGTTAGTTCTCTGGTTTTCTACCACTTTCTCCTTCTTACTCATTTTACCCTAAACTCATAAACCCACATTTAGAGAGACATTTTACCCTAAACTCATAAACCCACATTTAGAGAGACAAAGAGAGACGGAGAGAGAGCCGATCACCTCAACCCGATGAAGGTGATGATGGCGACGACTCCGACAACCAGATTGGCATCGATGGCGGATAGGGTTCCAGTTTGGGGGTTTTGAAACCAGATCGTCAAGGTGTAGAGGTCGTTTGCAATCTGGTTGTCTAGTTTGAATAAATTCGCCTTCAATATAAAAAAAACTAATTATTAAAGTCATTAATACATACTCAATTAAAAAGTAGCCAAAGATTGGAAATCATAAAAGAAATACATAAAAGATAAGTCTTCACCAAGTGATGTAAGAATTTAGCCAAGCATGGCATTTGTTTGACAAAGTATCTTACGATCAATCTTGGATCCCGAGACTACACACACTCTAAAGATGGAAAATAGATGATGGTGGTGGATGATGGTGTTGTAGTGGTGGTGGAGTGGTGGCAAGTGAGAGAGAAGTGGTTTGCCAAGGGATGAGTTGAAGTGGAACCAAGCACTCCTATTTATAACTGTCTTCAGAAGCTTCAGCATTGCCCGTGCTCGGCTGGCACGGCCCCGTGCCCATCTCTCTCTCTTCCTCATTAACTGCTTGTTAGTTGTTGTACTAACACGGCCCCGTGTGTCAACGGTACGGCCCGTGGCCAAAGTACTTGCTGTACTATCGTAGATTCTACAAATCTTTGAGTTGACCAAGCCCCGTTTTGGCTTGGCACGACTCCGTGTTAGCTGCCAATTTTGTCTTTTGCAGTTTTCTTTTTCTTCTGCCCAGTAACCACCCTTGGACACGGCCCCGTGTCAGCCTTTTGTTCTTTGTTATTTTGAGGTTTGGATGTGAATCGGGGCTTGGCGAGCAACGACAATTCCTTCTTGCAATTCCTTCTTCTTTGCATTTATGTTGGATTTTGCTGTCTTTTTGCTCCTTTTGCAAATTTAAGCTCTTTTATCCCTGAAAATCTAAAAGGAACGAAAACACGAGCTTTTTCCAACATTAGTACTAAAAAGGGTTACTTTTACGTCGTATTTGACATAATTTATATGTTGTATTTTAATCCCATCAAATACCCCCACACTTGAATCTTTGCTTGTACTCAAGCAAAACTCTATTACGTGGGTTACACTCCCAAATGGAATAGGTAGAAGAGAAGGTTTTTGGATCCTATCTTTAGAGTGTCGGGTATTCAAATTCTAAATTTATTCTGTTCTTATTTTATTTACAATCCTATTCGTCATAATTTGTTTAGAACTTAATTTAAAAAAAATTATTTACTTTGGGCATAATATGCCTTTATAAAATTATATTTAGTTATATACAATTTTACACACCTCACAAATATTCACTCAACAGTCGGCCAATATTAAGTGAAATGCTCATGCCCGATTTGGAACTTACTCCTACCATAGGCTTGGCAATCGATCAAACCTCCTCCTTTTGACGTTAAATCCTTATAAGTATCAAGAGGACTTTGAATGGTAGGTGGTGATTCGAGTTTGGTAAGGTTTATTTGAAAAAGGGTAAAAACGTAAACTATCGGTTTTTCTATTGTTTCTTTGGCTTAGCAAAAAAATACTTTGGCATATTTTGCCAATTTTTCTGATATATATATATATATATATATAGGGAGCCGCTAAAATGAAAACCACCCTCAGTTGTAAGAACTGTGAGAACCACTCTCCACCAATCAGAATAAGGGGTATTATACTCATTTACTCAACCTATCAAATCATCTCTCTATTAAAGTCTGATTGACAGACATAATCAGATCAGACTCTCTCTCTCTCCTACCCTCTTTTCTTCTCCGACGAACAACCCATTACCGCCGACACCCACCTCCTTCTTCACCCTTCCGCCACCAAAAGAACCATCACCACAATCTTTATTAACCTCTTTCATCGACCACCGTCTCCCATTCGTCACCTGTCCCACCGACGACGGCTGACGTATACCCACCACCATCGACCTCCGAATATCTCATCGGAGAACACCCTTTACCTCCGAACGGTGACCATCATCACCACGGTCGACCATTTATTCTTCATCTCCGATTACCACCCCCCATCGAGCACCTCTTTTTCTCTCTTAACTTATATACCACCGGCCGAGAACGCTTATCGACCACCGATTGAACTCTGGTTAACAAACAAAGTTTTACAATTCCTCTATTTCTCAGTATCAAGTGAGTACAGGTATGGAGTGTCGATGGCGGAGGTGGTGGGTGCTCGATGACGGGGGTGGAGTGCCGATGTCGGAGGTGGTGGGTGCTCGATGACGGTGGTGGAGTGTCATTGTCGGAGGTGGTGGGTGCTCGATGTCGGAGGTGGTGGGTGCTCGATGATGGTTTGAGTTGGGTCGGTGAAGGTGGGTTTTCAATTTTGTTTTGGTTGGGTTTCTTTGATTTTTTGTCTGATGAACTCTGTGGACTATGTGCGTCTGATGAACTCTGTGGACTATGTGGGTTTGATGGTTTGATTTTTTGGTTGGGTTTCTTTGATTTTTTGCCTGTGTTCTTGTTTACCTGGTGATTTTGATCAGTGGACTTTTGTGGGTTTCATATGTGTGACACCCCAGGAAAACCAGTAAACGATACAACTTACCTAGCTTCCTCAGTAACCGCATGCTAAATTTCGGGACGAAATTTCTTTCAAGTTGGGGATAATGTGACAACTCGAGTTTCCGAGATTCCTTATTCGCACTAATTGCACGATAACTGTTTAGTTGTTTGCTTATTCGACTTGTTTGCTTTGTATCTATACACGTTGTGATATAATATAATGAATTGTGTTGTTACAAATATATGTTTGCTGATATAACATGTATCTTGCTTGGAAATACTTAAACTAATTAAGCTTTATATAAGCTCGACGAAACAAGTGCCATTCGTCATATACATCTCGACGAAACAGATGTGTTTCGTCGGCCCACTGATTCACCGAAGCCCATTAAGGGCCCAGTACGATTACACGTATATTAATTAGGTTTTACGGTTCCATTCGGCACACTTTAACAAATTGAAAACCCTAGTCACCTCTCCCTTACCTTTCATCAACCTGACGGCAGACAAACCTCCCATCGGAACTCTTGATCTTCGAAACATCATATCTCGGGTTCTTATATTTGATAGGTATGATAACTCGTAATCATTATTCGTGATCATGACTGTTGTCTAATAATATGTGTAGCATTCATGATTTAGTTGTTATTGCATAAAGGATGTTTAGTTTGATTATATGTGCGGCCAATAGAAAAATCAGTTTCAATTATCGGTCCAATCATAATCCTTCTCTGAATGCTCTATCAAGTTGTCGACCATTGTTGTGAATATGAAGTGATATGTATATTCAATGTTTGGATGGTAAGCATGTGCATCAAATAATTAAAGAGTATAAGGCCGGCTACTAGATTCATTTTTGCTTGAGGGTTTGTCACTAGCATGTGCATGTGATTGTATAATAATTTAGTAATTCACAGGATAGCATGCTTTGCTTTGGTTGCATAATATTTTTGGTCCAATGGGATCGATTCACCATGGGTTTTGACGGCCATGGTTAATTATTTTAATGGTGATTTTTAAATTACATGATGATTAGATAATGATTGACAAACTAGTGGGTTCTAGGTGATTGTTATTGTTAAGAGTGATAGATTGTTATATTGTCAGGATTACATTCTTGTGATGATCGATGGTATGATAAATCTGACAATGTAATAATGTAACTGTTAGATGCATGATTAGGTTTTTTTATGTAACTGATTTAACGACGTAACAAACATGTTGACGAAACGCAAAGCATGGCGAAACAAATGTGTTTCGCCGAGACCATTCACGATGAAACAAACATGACGAAACATAAATGTTTCATCGAAGGGTATATGGCGAAACAGGGGTGTTTCGCCAAATGGGTAATCGGCACAGTAACTTATTTATTTTCTGTTAAGTGTTAACTGAACTAACTGCCGTTAAAGGTTAAACATAACTTGTACAAGGTTGTATACGTGCTTTGTACTATGTGATGAACATTGATTCAGTATCCACTATGAATGTGCTTATACGTGAACTTTGTGAATACAAACTGATTCTGTACACATGCGTACCTTAGGACGTGATTGATTATTTGCAAGCACATACATTAGCATACCGAGCAAACCAAGGTGAGTTCACACTCTTACCAAGGCATGGGATTCCCCAGGTGGGTTGGGAATGGGATTGAATGATTGCTTGTACTCACATTACTACTAGACTACTTACCACGGTCCTCGGATTGGGAAGGATGCCTGTGCCAAAATCTACGTATAACATACGTACTATCCTCGGTTTGGGAAGGATACTAGTGTTAACACATACAAAAATCCTAGGTACTAATGTCCTCGGATGGGGAAGGACACCAGCGCTAAACCTACGTACTCGATACGTACTGTCCTCGGTTGGGAAGGACATTTACACATATACTTATACTTACTACTATCCTCGGATTGGGAAGGATACTTATGGATACAAATAGTCTAGTGGATATACAATATGGGAAGCCCCCACCAATAGAACGTACTAACGGCCCAGTAGAGCCACATGTTACATACGAACTTACTATTACGCATTTACTTCCTGTGAACTCGCTCAACTAGTTGTTGATCCTCTGTTACATGCCTTGCAGGACCTTAGGTACTTATGGAGCTTGCACGGGAGGCGCAGTCGTTGTGGACAAGGATCGTGAATACTTGATTAGACATTATGACATTTCATACTTTATTGCGTTGGGTTTATTTATACGCTTCCGCTAAACAGTGATAACATTTTTATGTTGTGGAACACCTTTCATATGGATTGGTTTGGTTAAATTGCAATTACTTTTACTTTATACATTGTTCTATATGATTGGTGGCTTGATCCTGGTCAGTCACGCCTCCAAGCGGTGATACTCCGCGTGTGGATTTTGGGGGTGTGACAGTTTTATGTTGGAAGACCAGAGCAGACTCAAGAGCAAAGAGCAGCAGCTGAAGCTGAGCCTGCAGTGGCTCTAGAAGCTTATCTCGCTGCAAAAACCAAAGAAACGAAGTAGCTAATCCAAGAAGAGAAGAGAGGAGAAAGAGCGAGAGAAAGAACAAGAGAAGCAAAGAAAGAAACAACTGCTGGTAATGAAGAATCAAGACATGAATCCTCTAGATGAGAACTTTCAGTTGAAGGATCCCTCGACAAGGCCCGACAGACTTGTGATGGAATTAGGATCTACTCATTATAATGAAGTGGGAAATAAATCAGAGGTGGCTTGCTAGAGATATGAGCCAGACAAAAGGATGTGGTTGGTTACTCGAAAGAGCGGGCATAGAGAATAGTATGGTAAGGAAAGCCAATTTGAGTCTTGGACCCAGATTGACTTGAAGTCACTGTTACGTGCTCCATACTATGATCCAGATTTAAGCAAGAAAGGTAGAGGATGGGCTTTTCACTCACGTCTTGAAAGGGAAGTAAGAACAAACTTTGCAACTATGAAAACTGCTGAGCCGACAGTGAGAAGAAATCCTGGTGTTCGTGATTCTTTCACCAGAAGGACTGTCAAATCCATCATCTGGCCTCCCACCGATAAAGAGAAGATCATTCCACTCACAAGAAAGTTTGAGAAAGGAATTTTGAGGAATTTCAAGCTCTGGGTCTATGATCCTAAGATGGCCAAAGCTGTCATAGTTACTGAAGAACATGCCATCAGAATTCCAAATTCGTATGATCTGATGAGTTTTCATGAAGAAGACATCTTGATTCTTACAAGTCATCAAATTCGAACCAGCGAAAAGTATGAAGAATGTGCCAAATCATGGACAAGTGCTGCTGCCAACATATTGAAGAATTACCTCTTTGTTGATCCTCCACCAGGTCCACATGATCCAAGGGTTTGATGCATCAACTTATCTAATAAACCTAGGGGGAGATTGTTGGACCCTTGAAGGTTTATTGATAAGTAATCTTGTGGTTTAGTAGGAGTGTTGGGTTAATTATGGGGTTTTGGGCTCATTTGGGTAGTAATGGGCCTAGGGTTTAGGGAGCCTCCTCCCTAATCTCTTTCTATAAATAGTAGGTGATGTAATAGGTGCATGGTTGGTGGTTTTGAAAAATCTTGTATTAGACAACACTTTGTATGCAAGATTTGTGAATCATTAATAGACAATCATCCTTCTTCTCCATCTCTTTATTTCTTTTACAACTTGTTTGTGTGATTCTGGCACCTTACGAGTTGTGCGATATCATTGTTATCTCGGTTTCGGGACTTACAAGTGAAATACGCGGAGTGAGTGATCTTATCGAGAGTTCTTGGTTTTCACACCTAATCCTGACACAATCACTCGTTTGTGTTATACGAGCATTTTCAAACGTGTGCATTATGTTAGCCTTAGGAAAGGCAAAAGTAAGTTTTCAGCCTTAGGAAAGGCTGCCTTCGTACGAAGCTAGTATGTTCGTACGAAGGTGTAGTATGGTGAGTTTGTACGAAGCCACACTAGGTGGGTTCGCACAAGAGCGTAATAGGTGGGTTCGTACGAAGCCCCAAGTGGGTTCGTACGAAGGGTCTGTTTTGGCACTTAGACTATAGACTAGGCCCGTTCTACTCAACTCGACCTAATTCCCTATAGTTATAGCTCTTATACCAATTTGTCACACCCCAACCGATGGCGGAATCATCGGGGTGCGGCACTAGGCGAACCAGATTGCTCAAGAGAATCCATAACAACTATTTAGTGACAATATTTTTAACACGTTTAATATCCCATACTATCAAACAAATAATCCACAAATAGTCATAACAGATATCAAGATCTCTCAAACAAAACAAGTCCGACAACCTAGATTTTTATTTGGTGAGTTTCTAGACTTCCTATCCATTTGCAGCATATGATAATCATCAACCTGTCACATACGTTAAAATAAAGTCAATACAATAATGTAAAGGTGAGTACACAAGTTTAGCATTGATATAGTATAAAAAGTGTTTACACATAACCAGCATGTAACACGTAACGGGTGAATCAAGTAACTATCAACAATGATACAACCTAACCACATGACTGCGAGTAGAGTATGTACGACACATGTTAAACAAGGTGAACATGTGAAGTAAAGTATGTGATCCTTAGCAACCCCTGAACAACCAGGTGTTGAGTCCAAACTATAGTACTATCGTTGCTAAAGGCGATCGGGCATGTAATCAATGTGTAAGCATAGCAACAAGCATTCAACTAATCATGTATAGCATGCAGGAACGGTTAGCGGGTATCAAAGTGTTAAGCGTTTTGTATTGTGTTTTTGATAGAGAACATATGTAACACCCAAAAGTGCGTTAAGCGAAAAAGGGTTCGATATACTCACAGTGCGTGTCTAACAAGTAAACACGGTCTGAAAATGGATTGAAAGGAGCGTCGGATCAGACTGTGTACGGGAACAGAAGCGTAAGTCCTCCAAAGTGCTGAAACGCTCGAAATCGAAGTGTTAGTGGGAAAACAGAGGCTTCGTACGAAGCTGGTGCCTTCGTACAAAGGCGTGCCTTCCTACGAAGGTGGTGGTCTTCGTACGTGTGTTGCTTCCGTTGTAAAAAATCGAGTGTGCTTCGCGTCTGTCTTCGGAAAATCGAGTGTTTATCCATCCAACCTTAAGCTACTAAATAAACTTAGAGTCGGCGAGGTCTTTGTCTGAGTCACAGGTGAGAATTGGGCTGTGATGTATGAAGTCAGTGCTTTCGTATGAAGGCAGTGCCTTCGTAGTACAGAACAGTCCAGCTCGCATTTGTGGCTGTTCTTGGCGTTCGGAGCTGCGTTTTCGCTTGAATCGGGTGTATTTTCAAGTCCTATTCAAGATGGTTTCGACACTACCTCATTCCACTATCTAGTGAACGAAATACATGTCGTTTTAGGTCCGATTTAGTGTGAAAATCAAGTTTAAAAGGGGTTTTTAAAGAGTCTTTACCTAGATCTAACACTTGGTGAGTGCGAAATCTGTAGATCTCTAACTTGGGAAGCCGAAGCTAGGCCCAATACACCCAGTTAAGTATAGATCTGTGATAAAATAAGAAGATTTGATGAAAAAGATGAAGGTTTTCGTAAAACAGAGAAGTTATGATGAAAAAGATGAAGTTTAAGTGAAAAAGGTGAAGTTTAGTTGAAAAAAAAAGAGTTTGGATGAAATCGAAGTGAATCTTGTGGAAAATCGTAGTGGAAAACGTTGTGTAATCATGTAAAAATAATAAATCTTACTTGAAAACAATCGGACAGCAATTCGGCAGCGTTTCGGAGCAAAAGTCAGCAAGTGAATGAAATGGAGAAAGGTGGCTAGGTATTTATAGAGGAGTGGGTTCGAAGCTGCTGCCCTTTGTTTGAAGCTGGCTGCCTTCGTACGAAGCCACTGGCTTCGTTCGAAGGGAGCAGTTTGGTACACAAGCCCTCCATTTCGCGTATAGGATGCTCGTTTAATGCGTTGTGTTGTGTTAGTTAGTGCTAAAACTTTAAGTATTTTAGCGAGATGTTAGGTATTGCGTTGTGTTGCGTTTCAGTGCGATAAATTGAGTTGCGAGTGTAAACCATAAACATATAAAGCACACACAAGTAAAGCATATAAAAACACACAACATAACATTACTACAATTAATAGCGTTTGCGATTTAGCGATTTAGCGCGATAAGCGAGTGCGAAGTCGAGAGTGGTTACCGAACAAACAAACACACTCAGCAAATAAAGTAGCATAATTCTCTGTAATTCATGTTGCGTTAGCGTTGAACGTTTGCGAATATAAAGCGTTTAAGCATGCAATGGTGTTGTGTGATGAAAATGTATTTAGTATGGCATAAACCTTTATTTATATCGAATCTCGGAGTACAAAATGGTTACAAATCGAAGTAAGTAGCAAACAGATAACAATCCGAAAAGTCGGGTTGTTACAGACAAACCCATTTTTCAAACAAAATCTTTATTTTCTTTGCTCTACCCCAAAACACCCCCTTAGTAAACCCTTTGAGCCTTAAAAACCTTTTTCATTTCAAACCCACAAAAAAACTACCATTTTCATTTTTCATCTTTCATTTTTGTAAACTTATCAATTATGAAATTACGACTACGGCTCAGTTTCAACTTTGGCAAACAAATATATATATATATATATATATATATATATGGGACCGCTAAAATGAAAACCACATCCAGTTGTAAGAACCGAGAGAACCACTTTCTGGCCATTAGATCTTCAAGATCAATGGATGAGATTAAAAGTAACTAAAAATAATATTAAATATTTTTTGTCTTATTATGTCTTTAATATTTTAATCCAAAAGGGTAATTTAGTAAAAATGACTCTATTTTGTCTTTTTGTCTTTATTGTTTTTTATTAGTTTTTGTATTATTATATTACTTTTTATTTTTTAAACATAATTTTTTTATTAAAAATACTTTTAAATTCAGATTTTTTTTAAAAGATTTTTTATAATTTTTACAATTTAAGTTTTACGTTAAACTTTTTACGTTTTAAGTTTTTTTAACGCGCCGTTTTTTCGCCCGGCTTTTTCAAGCATCGTTTTTTTAACGCGCCGTTTTTTTAACGCGCCGTTTTTTCAAGCATCGTTTTTTTAACGCGCCGTTTTTTACACGTTTTTTTAACACGCCGATTTTTACACTTTTTACGTTTTATGTTTTACGTTAAACTTTTTAAACTTTTTACGTTTTAAGTTTTACTTAAAACTTTTTACGTTTTACGTAAAACTTTTTACGTTTTACGTAAAACTTTTTACGTTTTACGAAAAACTTTTTACAGTTTACGTTTTACGAAAAACTTTTTACGTTTTACGTAAAACTTTTTACGTTTTACGTAAAACTTTTTACGTTTTACGTTTTTTACGTTAAAAAGTTTACGGTTTAACTTTTTTTTTACAAAAACTTCTTTACGCAAAAACGAACGCACCCAGAAATCGCAAACTCGGGAGATGTCTCAGATATATCGTTATCATCATCGACTAGGGGGGGGGGGGGGAATTAAAAACCAACAACATCAAAACAAAGTCTATCTCGAAAAAAAAAACGGGGTTTGGCTCAGATTAACCGATAATCAAAAGGCTACAAAAGTGGGGTTGCAGGTTTAAAAAACCTACCCTGCGCCGTCCTTGCCGCGTCGTCGTTATCAAAATCGACGTTTTTTTTCATCATCGCCGCCCCCATCCAACATATTGTCACACCCCCAAAATCCACACGCGGAGTATCACCGCTTGGAGGCGTGACTGACCAGGATCAAGCCACCAATCATATAGAACAATGTATAAAGTAAAAGTAAAAGTAATTGCAATTTAACCAAACCAATCCATATGAAAGGTGTTCCACAACATAAAAATGTTATCACTGTTTAGCGGAAGCGTATAAATAAACCCAACGCAATAAAGTATGAAATGTCATAATGTCTAATCAAGTATTCACGATCCTTGTCCACAACGACTGCGCCTCCCGTGCAAGCTCCATAAGTACCTAAGGTCCTGCAAGGCATGTAACAGAGGATCAACAACTAGTTGAGCGAGTTCACAGGAAGTAAATGCGTAATAGTAAGTTCGTATGTAACATGTGGCTCTACTGGGCCGTTAGTACGTTCTATTGGTGGGGGCTTCCCATATTGTATATCCACTAGACTATTTGTATCCATAAGTATCCTTCCCAATCCGAGGATAGTAGTAAGTATAAGTATATGTATAAGTGTCCTTCCCAACCGAGGACAGTACGTATCGAGTACGTAGGTTTAGCGCTGGTGTCCTTCCCCATCCGAGGACATTAGTACCTAGGATTTTTGTATGTGTTAACACTAGTATCCTTCCCAAACCGAGGATAGTACGTATGTTATACGTAGATTTTGGCACAGGCATCCTTCCCAATCCGAGGACCGTGGTAAGTAGTCTAGTAGTAATGTGAGTACAAGCAATCATTCAATCCCATTCCCAACCCACCTGGGGAATCCCATTCCTTGGTAAGAGTGTGAACTCACCTTGGTTTGCTCGGTATGCTAATGTATGTGCTTGCAAATAATCAATCACGTCCTAAGGTACGCATGTGTACAGAATCAGTTTGTATTCACAAAGTTCACGTATAAGCACATTCATAGTGGATACTGAATCAATGTTCATCACATAGTACAAAGCACGTATACAACCTTGTACAAGTTATGTTTAACCTTTAACGGCAGTTAGTTCAGTTAACACTTAACAGAAAATAAATAAGTTACTGTGCCGATTACCCATTTGGCGAAACACCCCTGTTTCGCCATATACCCTTCGACGAAACATTTATGTTTCGTCATGTTTGTTTCATCGTGAATGGTCTCGGCGAAACACATTTGTTTCGCCATGCTTTGCGTTTCGTCAACATGTTTGTTACGTCGTTAAATCAGTTACATAAAAAAACCTAATCATGCATCTAACAGTTACATTATTACATTGTCAGATTTATCATACCATCGATCATCACAAGAATGTAATCCTGACAATATAACAATCTATCACTCTTAACAATAACAATCACCTAGAACCCACTAGTTTGTCAATCATTATCTAATCACCATGTAATTTAAAAATCACCATTAAAATAATTAACCATGGCCGTCAAAACCCATGGTGAATCGATCCCATTGGACCAAAAATATTATGCAACCAAAACAAAGCATGCTATCATGTGAATTACTAAATTATTATACAATCACATGCACATGCTAGTGACAAACCCTCAAGCAAAAATGAATCTAGTAGCCGGCCTTATACTCTTTAATTATTTGATGCACATGCTTAGCATCCAAACATTGAATATACATATCACTTCATATTCACAACAATGGTCGACAACTTGATAGAGCATTCAGAGAAGGATTATGATTGGACCGATAATTGAAACTGATTTTTCTATTGGCCGCACATATAATCAAACTAAACATCCTTTATGCAATAACAACTAAATCATGAATGCTACACATATTATTAGACAACAGTCATGATCACGAATAATGATTACGAGTTATCATACCTATCAAATATAAGAACCCGAGATATGATGTTTCGAAGATCAAGAGTTCCGATGGGAGGTTTGTCTGCCGTCAGGTTGATGAAAGGTAAGGGAGAGGTGACTAGGGTTTTCAATTTGTTAAAGTGTGCCGAATGGAACCGTAAAACCTAATTAATATACGTGTAATCGTACTGGGCCCTTAATGGGCTTCGGTGAATCAGTGGGCCGACGAAACACATCTGTTTCGTCGAGATGTATATGACGAATGGCACTTGTTTCGTCGAGCTTATATAAAGCTTAATTAGTTTAAGTATTTCCAAGCAAGATACATGTTATATCAGCAAACATATATTTGTAACAATCACAATTCATTATATTATATCACAACGTGTATAGATACAAAGCAAACAAGTCGAATAAGCAAACAACTAAACAGTTATCGTGCAATTAGTGCGAATAAGGAATCTCGGAAACTCGAGTTGTCACATTATCCCCAACTTGAAAGAAATTTCGTCCCGAAATTTAGCATGCGGTTACTGAGGAAGCTAGGTAAGTTGTATCGTTTACTGGTTTTCCTGGGGTGTCACATCATCCCCCCGTTGATTTGGAATTTCGTCCCGAAATTCTGTAGTAGCTTCAGCCTCAGTAGTGGTTGCACTGTTTCCGAATAACTGGGGATACTTGAATTGCATTTGATCTTCTCGTTCCCAGGTGAACTCTGGGCCACGACGGGAGTTCCAACGAACTCGAAAAAGAGGTATTCTAATGTGCTTGAGGACCTTAACATCCCGGTCCGTGATTTCAACTGGTTCCTCGACGAATCGCAACTGTTCGTCGATAGTGAACTCCTTCAAAGGAACTATGAGGGTCTCATCTGACAGACACTTCCTCAGATTTGACACGTGAAAGACGTTGTGAACTGCACTGAGTTATGCTGGTAAGTTCAGTCTGTAGACCACCCTGCCTATCTTCTCTATAATTTCGAATGGTCCGACAAATCGCGGATTGAGCTTGCCTCGTTTGCCAAAACGAACCACACCCTTCCAGGGTGAAACTTTGAGTAGCACTCGATCCCCAACTTGGAACTCAAGTGGTTTCCTGTCTTTATCAGCGTATGCTTTCTGACGGTCACGAGCTGCCGCCATGCGTTTTCGTATCTGAGCAATATTTTCTGTAGTATCAACTACAAGTTCTGGACCTGTGATTTGACTATCCCCCACCTCTGCCCAACAGAGAGGTGACCGGCATTTACGTCCGTACAATGCCTCGAATGGAGCGGCTTGGATGCTGGTGTGGTAACTGTTGTTATACGAAAACTCCACTAAAGGGAGATGTTTTTCCCGGCTGTTGCCGAAGTCGATGACACATGCCCGAAGCATGTCTTCTAGGGTCTGGATCGTGCGCTCAGACTGCCCATCCGTCTGAGGGTGATAGGCTGTGCTCATGTCTAATCGTGAGCCAAAAGATTTGTGCATTGCTTGACACAGTTCTGAAGTGAATCGTGCATCACGATCCGAAATGATAGAAGTGGGCACCCCGTGCCTCGAGACAACTTCCTTCAAGTAGGTGTCTGCTAATGTGGAGAACTTGTCCGTTTCTTTGATAGCCAATAAGTGAGCAGACTTGGTGAGTCGATCCACGATCACCCAAATAGTATTGTTCCCACGCTGGGATCTAGGTAGGCCAGTAACAAAATCCATGGAAATTTCCTCCCATTTCCATTGTGGTGTCTTTGGTTGCTGAAGTAGGCCTGATGGTTTCTGATATTCCGTCTTGGCTCTCGCACAAGTCAAGCACTTGCTAACGTAAGTTGCTATATGAGCTTTCATGCTAGGCCACCAATATGTAGTTCTCAAGTCGTGGTACATCTTATCCGACCCAGGATGTACTGAGTAGCGAGACTTATGAGCTTCATCCATTACAAGCTCGCGTAAGTTACCATAGAGTGGGACCCAGATGCGTCCCGTTACATAGTAGGCGCCGTCTGCCTTTTGTTCCAACCGTTGTCTTGAGCCGCGTGGGGCTTCAGCCCTGACGTTTTCTGTTTTCAATGCTTCTACCTGAGCATCTCGTATCTGTGCAGGAAGACTAGACTGAATAGTGAGTTGCAACGCTCGTACACGCCTAGGTGTAGTATCCTTTCGACTGAGGGCGTCGGCCACCACATTGGCTTTGCCCGGATGGTACTTTATGGCACATTCGTAATCGTTCAATAGCTCGACCCATCTACGTTGTCGCATGTTCAACTCTTTCTGCTTGAAAAATATGCTCGATACTCCTGTGATCGGTGTAGATGGTGCACTTGGTACCGTACAGGTAATGTCGCCATATCTTGAGCGCAAAAACAACAGCTCCCAGCTCTAAATCATGTGTAGTGTAATTCCGTTCGTGAATCTTAAGTTGGCGCGAAGCATAAGCAATGACTTTATCCCGTTGCATTAACACACATTCAAGACCTTGGATGGATGCGTCGCAGTAGACTACAAAATCGTCCGTGCCTTCAGGCAATGAAAGTATAGGTGCACTGCATAGTCTATCCTTTAAGTGCTGAAAAGCGGGTTCCTGGGGATTACCCCAACGATAAACAACACCTTTCTGTGTCAGTAATGTGAGCGGCTGTGCAATCTTTGAGAAGTCCTTGATGAACCGTCTGTAATAACCCGCCAAACCCAAGAATTGGCGTATTTCTGTTGGTGTGAGAGGTGCAGGCCAGTTCTTGATCGAATCTACCTTGGATGGATCGACATGAATCCCATCCTTGTTTACCACATGACCTAGAAAGTGGACTTCACGAAGCCAGAAGTCGCATTTTGAAAACTTAGCGTACAGCTGTTCCGTTCGAAGGAGTTCCAAAATAAGTCGTAAGTGTTGCTCATGTTCTTCCTGACTCTTGGAGTAAATCAAAATGTCGTCGATAAATACACTGACGAACTTGTCAAGATAAGGTTTGCACACCCTGTTCATAAGGTCCATGAAAACTGCAGGCGCGTTCGTTAGCCCGAATGGCATGACCAGAAACTTGTAATGGCCATAGCGAGTTCTGAATGTTGTTTTGGAGACGTCCTCATCCCGGACTCTCAGTTGATGATACCCTGACCTTAGATCAATCTTCGAGTAATAGCTCGACCCTTGCAACTGGTCGAATAAATCGTCGATGCGTGGAAGAGGATAGCGATTCTTCACAGTCACCTTGTTCAGTCGCGGTAGTCTATACACATGCGGAATGTACCGTCTTTCTTCTTTACAAATAGTACTGGAGCTCCCCAGGGCGAAGAGCTAGGACGTATGAAACCCCTTTCCAAGAGTTCTTGCAGTTGCTTAGACAGTTCTTCCAGTTCCGTTGGAGCTAAGCTATAAGGTGCTCGAGCTATAGGTGCTGCTCTAGGAGCTTGTTACTATGAGTTACCAAAGGTTCTTAACCAGCACGAGGAATGCGGACGATATTTTCTTTGCAAAGAATCTCTGCTCGAAGTTGAGGTAGCCAATCCATACCAATAACGATGTCGAAACCATCACAACGTTGGGGTCATTCCTAGCATCATCCTGACCAATCACGAACACTCGACCCCTGGCACCATTGCCGTCGTTATTACCTCCATTGTTGCCTCCATTATTGTTCCTGTTTCTTTGATTGTGGTTCTGATTCTGGTTCTGGTTCAACCGTGGGCAGTGTCTTTTGAAGTGACCTTCAGCACCATCTGATAACATCCCTTGTTACCCTGCTGTTGTCGCCGATTCTATAGATCTTGTGGCTGTTGTTGTTGGTTCTGGTTTGCAGGACGTGAGTTTCTACCATCTTTGGTTCCATGACCAAGCTTGTTTCATTATTGACAATGATTGCGTTTGCACTGCCTGATGTGGTGCAAGTTACATCGTTTGCGCTTAGGGTGGTTTCCCCTGTATCCACCCTGCCCTTGAATACTAAATGTTGCTGATCAGGACTTTAGTTGTCATCGACCTTTCACTGCTGTGCCTGGGAGGGAATCGTAGTCGAACCCTTGCTAGAGGTTCCATCCCACTTTCATTCGTTGTCACTGAGGGTAACAGAAGTAGTTGAAGTAGTAGCGCTGCTACGTTGAGGCAGCTTGTTCTGTCCCACTGCCTGGTCTATGAGACGATGAGCAAGATGAGTAACATCTTGAATAGTAGCAAGTTTAGCCATCATCACATTGTTTTGAATTCCTGGTACTAAGCCTTTGAGGTACAGCTCAAAGCTCTTTATGGGAGGATCCACCATGGTTGGACACAAAATTGCCAGTTTGTTGGATCGTTATCGTGCACGCTTCTATCTCTGACCCCGTCATCTTCATGTTAAAGGACTCCACTTCCAACTTGTGGATGGCATCATAACTACTGTATTCACGTTTGATAGGTTCCTTAAAATCATTCCATGGGGTGGCATTAGCAGCCGCCAGCCCCAGCATCCTAACTTGCGCGTTCCACCAAGTTTGCGCAGTGCCTTCGAGAATATCAGTGGCATATTTCACCTTACGAGCCTCAGGTCATTCGCACATTCGAAGGCCGATTCGAGTTCCTCGAACTAATGGAGGAGTCCAACAGCTCCTTCAGTGTCGCTGAAAGTAGTAGGACGACAGTCCATAAAAGTCTTGTATGTGCATACAGGTTGCTGAACGTGCTGACTTGTCGTGTGCGTAAGAGTAATAAAAATTAAGCACAAGTGTTGAGTTACGAGAGTAGGATCTAAAGATCCTAGAGTAAGTGGTGATGGCAGGTTACACCTCCTGCCTGGGCAGCTGCGAGTGCTGCAGTAACTTGTTCAGTGATCGAAGCCGCCAACTGGGCTTGAGTTAGGTTAACGTGTCCACTCATGATCTTGACATCAAGGAGAACATGTGGGTGAGAGGTTCGCGAATAGTGCGAAGAGAGTGAGCACACAAGTATTCTCGAGCAATAACATATAGTAGGTTCTGAAATCTGAGCATACCACGAGCAAAGTTCTATGTAATTCTAGCAAGTAGGTAAAGTAACATAAATAGTTGTACCTATGATGTTGAGCCTTGCACGTGGAGCGAAGCGTCGTTGTGGATCGTTGAGCACTGTACTGGTTATAGTCTGGTTTTAATAAAAATCATTTTCCCCATATTAAAACCAAGTTCTCTATAACCAATGGCTCTGATACCAATCTGTCACACCCCCAAAATCCACACGCGGAGTATCACCGCTTGGAGGCGTGACTGACCAGGATCAAGCCACCAATCATATAGAACAATGTATAAAGTAAAAGTAATTGCAATTTAACCAAACCAATCCATATGAAAGGTGTTCCACAACATAAAAATGTTATCACTGTTTAGCGGAAGCGTATAAATAAACCCAACGCAATAAAGTATGAAATGTCATAATGTCTAATCAAGTATTCACGATCCTTGTCCACAACGACTGCGCCTCCCGTGCAAGCTCCATAAGTACCTAAGGTCCTGCAAGGCATGTAACAGAGGATCAACAACTAGTTGAGCGAGTTCACAGGAAGTAAATGCGTAATAGTAAGTTCGTATGTAACATGTGGCTCTACTGGGCCGTTAGTACGTTCTATTGGTGGGGGCTTCCCATATTGTATATCCACTAGACTATTTGTATCCATAAGTATCCTTCCCAATCCGAGGATAGTAGTAAGTATAAGTATATGTATAAGTGTCCTTCCCAACCGAGGACAGTACGTATCGAGTACGTAGGTTTAGCGCTGGTGTCCTTCCCCATCCGAGGACATTAGTACCTAGGATTTTTGTATGTGTTAACACTAGTATCCTTCCCAAACCGAGGATAGTACGTATGTTATACGTAGATTTTGGCACAGGCATCCTTCCCAATCCGAGGACCGTGGTAAGTAGTCTAGTAGTAATGTGAGTACAAGCAATCATTCAATCCCATTCCCAACCCACCTGGGGAATCCCATGCCTTGGTAAGAGTGTGAACTCACCTTGGTTTGCTCGGTATGCTAATGTATGTGCTTGCAAATAATCAATCACGTCCTAAGGTACGCATGTGTACAGAATCAGTTTGTATTCACAAAGTTCACGTATAAGCACATTCATAGTGGATACTGAATCAATGTTCATCACATAGTACAAAGCACGTATACAACCTTGTACAAGTTATGTTTAACCTTTAACGGCAGTTAGTTCAGTTAACACTTAACAGAAAATAAATAAGTTACTGTGCCGATTACCCATTTGGCGAAACACCCCTGTTTCGCCATATACCCTTCGACGAAACATTTATGTTTCGTCATGTTTGTTTCATCGTGAATGGTCTCGGCGAAACACATTTGTTTCGCCATGCTTTGCGTTTCGTCAACATGTTTGTTACGTCGTTAAATCAGTTACATAAAAAAACCTAATCATGCATCTAACAGTTACATTATTACATTGTCAGATTTATCATACCATCGATCATCACAAGAATGTAATCCTGACAATATAACAATCTATCACTCTTAACAATAACAATCACCTAGAACCCACTAGTTTGTCAATCATTATCTAATCATCATGTAATTTAAAAATCACCATTAAAATAATTAACCATGGCCGTCAAAACCCATGGTAAATCGATCCCATTGGACCAAAAATATTATGCAACCAAAACAAAGCATGCTATCCTGTGAATTACTAAATTATTATACAATCACATGCACATGCTAGTGACAAACCCTCAAGCAAAAATGAATCTAGTAGCCGGCCTTATACTCTTTAATTATTTGATGCACATGCTTACCATCCAAACATTGAATATACATATCACTTCATATTCACAACAATGGTCGACAACTTGATAGAGCATTCAGAGAAGGATTATGATTGGACCGATAATTGAAACTGATTTTTCTATTGGCCGCACATATAATCAAACTAAACATCCTTTATGCAATAACAACTAAATCATGAATGCTACACATATTATTAGACAACAGTCATGATCACGAATAATGATTACGAGTTATCATACCTATCAAATATAAGAACCCGAGATATGATGTTTCGAAGATCAAGAGTTCCGATGGGAGGTTTGTCTGCCGTCAGGTTGATGAAAGGTAAGGGAGAGGTGACTAGGGTTTTCAATTTGTTAAAGTGTGCCGAATGGAACCGTAAAACCTAATTAATATACGTGTAATCGTACTGGGCCCTTAATGGGCTTCGGTGAATCAGTGGGCCGACGAAACACATCTGTTTCGTCGAGATGTATATGACGAATGGCACTTGTTTCGTCGAGCTTATATAAAGCTTAATTAGTTTAAGTATTTCCAAGCAAGATACATGTTATATCAGCAAACATATATTTGTAACAATCACAATTCATTATATTATATCACAACGTGTATAGATACAAAGCAAACAAGTCGAATAAGCAAACAACTAAACAGTTATCGTGCAATTAGTGCGAATAAGGAATCTCGGAAACTCGAGTTGTCACATTATCCCCAACTTGAAAGAAATTTCGTCCCGAAATTTAGCATGTGGTTACTGAGGAAGCTAGGTAAGTTGTATCGTTTACTGGTTTTCCTGGGGTGTCACAAAAACTGCTCATCCTCTTTATCAGCAAATTCATTTCCAAACTTCTTTTCAAGTTTCGCCTTCAGATCATAGACAACTGACATCAACATCCCTACATCACCTTGCAGTTGATCAATAGTGAGATCTCTGTTGGTGATTTGTGACTGTAGTGATGAGATCTGGACTTCTTTCAATTCAACATCTTGTTGAAGAGAAATAATCTGAGCATTCTTTAGTTCTGCATTTTGTTCTAGCACCACTACTCGCCTTTTCAACCTCTTAACATATTCATCTTCATTACTATCGCTGTCGCTCTCTAGGATTTTGCTATTTTTGCTTGCATATCGAAATGCAGCTTCATCATGCTCAGAAGTATGTACACCACTAGAACTTCCAGCTTCAAATTGAACACCACCACTAGAACTGCTTGGCCGTGAGGGGGTGGCTTCAAAATCTAAGTTGAAGTCATATAAGTCTGTGTCTTCCAGGTCTGTTTTCTTCGATGCATCAATTGATGGTGGATCAGGTTGAGGATTAATTGTAGGAGTAGGCTCAGAGGCAGTCGAGGGCTCAGAAATAGTGTTGTCTGGTGCAGAGTCGGTTCTTTGTTTCTTTGGTGCTGATTCTTCAGTAACATCAGCCTTTTCTTGAACATCAGCAGTGGAAATGAATGGAGGGTCTTCATCACCACCCTGTAAACTTCGAATCAAAGCTGCAAGATTATCAGAGGTCATTGGCACTAGCTCACGAACAGCATCCTCTTCCTTATCAGATGTCACTATCTCTATTTCGCTTTCTGAGTCAGTTTCTTCACTGGAGTCTGTTTCTGATTCAGTATCGACTAAAAGAACTTCTTCTTTATCATCACCTGCCTGCTGTACATAATGCTCTTCTGCTATCTGTGCATTGATTGGAGGCGGAACTGGAGCAACAGGGATGGCTGGAGGAGCTGGTGCGACATGAGCTCCTTGTGCATTGTCAGCAAATCTCCCATATTTTTCAAGAGGAAACCTCCCCTCAAAATTATGAAGCTTCGCTCTCTTGTTTCTACATGCATTCTCAAAGCATGCTAGCCCCATTGGCTTTAAATTGATGTAATTTGGCCCCTTGACCAACGTTGGGTATCTCTCGTCAAGAATCATCTGGATGAACCTCGGGTACAACATGAATATCTTCTTCTTTGGATCATCCAACATCTTCTTCATGTTATCAAAAATGAAGGCTGAGAAGTTGTAATCCCATTCATTCATAAGTGCCACAACAGCAGAAGTTTGCGTCTTGTTTAGTTGATCCCATCCACCCTTGTTTTCAGCAACTCATTTGAGGAAAAAGTGAACTAACAGCCTCCAGTATGGTGGAAATAGCTTCTTCAGCACAGTAGGATATTCTCCTTCATAGCTCATCCTTCTTAAAGCAGCTTGAACTCTAGCTTGATCGTATAATGTAGAATGATGCGGCTGATCTCCTAGTCTTAACAACTCTCGAATCACTGCTTCAGATACGATAATCTTTGTTTTCTGCATAGTAGCTTCGATAGACCCTGCTCCTTGCCTGTTAATCTTTGCTGTATTCCAAAATGCATTGATGCAGCTGCTGCATATGACAGGATTTGTTCTTAAAGCATGCGTGAGAGGACAGTTGTTTAGACCCCTGATTAGAGATCCAAATAACTCTGCTTGATCTGCCGGAGGATCTGACAAAAATCCTGCTTGATTATGGAATTCATTGACTTCCAATTGCCGTTGGTTTCCTTCTTGCAACATTGCACCTGCCATTTTCTGCACTAAAACGTTGTCGTTAGAATTTTTATATGAAAGATAACTTATATTTGAGTTAACGATGAGCAAACAAAATCACCACGTCGAAAACTTAGACATAAGCAACCTTTTACAATAAGCAGTCCAAAAGCAGTCCAAAGGTCCATTTGAAAAAGGTTCAAATCAAGGATCAGGTCAAAGGTCAAGGATCAGGTCAAAGGTCAAGGTCCGGAATCATGGGGTTCATTTCGGATGAACCTCTTCATCCGGAATGACATTCCGTCCGAAATCATCCGTAATGAACCTCTTCCAATCCGTAATCATCCGGAATCATCCGTGATGATGATTTCTCTGTCCGAAATCATCCGTAATGCTTCAATGTGATCCGGAATGATGTACCTTCAGTCCGTAAACAGTCCGTAATCAGTCCGTAATGGTCCGTAATGAGAGAAGCTTGAGAGAGAATTTCAGTTCGTAATGATGCGTAATGTGTTTCGGACTTTTGTCCTTTACACATTAAATACCTCCGAAATGGTAAATGGGCCAGGCCCATTTCGGATGGTCCGAAATGATGGGCCTGTTCAAGATTGACTAAGTCAATTCCTGATGGGTCCCATCCGAAATAGTGGGCCATCCAGATCCAATTTTTTTATTATTATTTTATTTAACTTTTCAAGATTTGCAAACACCCCCTTCAAAATCAACAAAACAACCCACTGAGCACCATCAAAAAAATAATAAAATAATAATAAAAATAATAAAAAAATAATAATAAGCACAAGGTACCAACATAGGGGTGATTTTGGGAAGACTGTCACGGGATCAAATCGTTCTCGAACTGATTAAGGAATACTTTTCAGTCCTTCGTTTACTTGGGCTGGTCCATGCAATTGTTGATATGTTTGTCCTCTTAAATCCACCGCTCAAACTTCAATTTTTGCTTCGTGATACGCTGTTAGGTAGAATTATACTGTAACATCTGTGTGTCCCATTCCAAGGCATACCCCCGCAATCAAGGTAAGCACAACTGTTCATCGTAGCAGGTGAGTATACTGAGATCATCCTTTTTATTTTTCAACGCCAGAATTCCTGGTGAACAGGTCAGTACTTCCGTACAGCAGAGAGACCAAGGAAGTTCTGACGAGGGCGAGACAGATACCTTAAACAGTACGAATTTGGTTATAATAGCTCACGGAATTCTCCTTTTTGTGAGATTTCTTCCGTTTTTAGGTTTTGGCCCTTTTTTTGGCTCTTTTGGCAAGATATCCTGACTGTGCCTAGGTCTGCATATAGTCTGGATGCAACAGAGGGACAACCCTGATATCCCGAATGATTTATCAGTATAAAGACCCGAAACCTCAGATGTTGGCTATCTATCAACGCAGGATTAAAGACCATGAATTCATACACCGTTGGTCTGTTACCCACGAGATGTCCAATCCATTATGTTTGTATCATTTTGCTTCTTTTTGCTTTTTGAACGGTAGACCTACCAACACATGGCAGTGGAGCCTAGCCTGTTTGACATTGAAACCTTACGTGTGTTAATCAAGTTCTTTATCACGAAAATTCATTTCATTTCCCAGCAACTTTTTCTCCCCCTAAATTTGTGCAAAAGTAAAATACTTTATGCCCAAATTTACCAGATGAAACACACAAAAACCCCTTTATTAATTATTTACAAAGGATATTTTTTTTAAATGCTCAGTCGGTGAAGCGAATCATTTTCAAGAGGTCTACAAGCACATTGAACCTAGAGATGCTGACAGGTTTGGTAAAAAGATTCGCTGTGTTAGCATCCGTATGGATCTGTTTAAGTTTAATAAGACCTCTGTCAAAGCAATCTCTTATGAAATGAATTTTAATGTCAATGTGCTTGGTTTTGGAGTGAAAACAGGGTTTTTAGTGATCTGGATAGTGGCATCGTTATCACAATAAATGGTTGTATCAAGATAAGTCAAACCATAATCCTCCAGCTGATGTTGCATCCAAAGAACCTAGGAGCAGCAGGCAGATGCTGCAACATACTCTGCTTCCGCTGTGGAGAGAGACATTGTCTGCTGCTTCTTGCACTGCCAAGAAATGAGCCTATCTCCCAGGAACTGGCATCCAGCCGATGTAGACTTTCTATCCCTGTCAGTTCCTCCAAAATTGCTATCTGAAAAGGAAAACAGATCAAAGTTCGAATCTCTGGGATACCAGAGTCCGAGTTTAGGAGCTCCCTTCAAATATCTGAAAATTCTTTTAACAGCAGTTAGATGAGAGAGTTTAGGGTTAGCCTGATAGCGAGCACACTAGCAGACGGCGTATAGAATGTCTGGCTAACTTGCAGTCAGATACATTAGTGAGCCGATCATTAAGTGATACAATGTCTGATTAATAGGACTTCCCTCTGAGTCCTCAGTCACCAACGACCGCTCTGCAATTGGGGAGTCTATCGGCTTTGAATCTATCATGCTGAATTTTGCAAGAACGTCATTTACATATTTACTTTGGTGAATCAAGATTCCTTGATCGTTCTGACGGACTTGCAGGCCCAAAAACATTGTCATCTCCCCTAAGGAACTCATCTCAAATTTCCTCTTCATGACCTCTTTGAACTCTTTGCAAAGCGTATCATTTGTTGATCCAAAAATGATGTCGTCAACATATATTTGAACAAGGATGATGTCCTTGTCAACACGTTTGATGAATAGTGTCTGATTGATCATCCCTCAAGTGTATCCATGAGCGAGCAAATGTTCTGTCAGGGTAGCATACCATGCACGAGGTGCTTGGTGCAAGTCGTACAGAGCCTTGTCCAGCTTATAGGCATACCCTTCCTTTTCTTGATCAACAAATCCCGGTGGTTGAGCAACATTGATCTCTTCCTTGAATTTCCCATAAAGAAATGCTGTCTTGACATCCATTTGATAGACTGTAAATCCCATAAAAGATGCATACGCCAAGAAAATGCGGATGGCTTCCAGTCGTGCAACCAGAGCATATACTTCATCATAATCTAGACCTTCAACCTGACTGAAACCTTGGACTACTAATCTTGCCTTATTTCTCACAATCACACCAGAGTCATCTTGCTTGTTACGAAATACCCATCGTGTGCCAAGTGCTCGTTTTCCTTGGGGCAGCTTCTCAAATTTCCAAACGCCAAGCCGTTCAAATTGATTAAGTTCTTCATGCATCGCATCAACCCATCCAGGTTCCTGCAAAGCAACATTAATGTTTTTAGGTTCAATTTGTGATATGAAACAGGAGTACAAGCACGACTTGATGTCTCCAGATTTGCTGCGGGTCTGAACACAAGCAGATACTAGACCGATGACATTCGTGATTGGGTGACTCTTCTGAACACACTGTGGAATCGCTGTTGCATGGACTTGTAGGTTCGATTGCAAATTTGAAAAGCTCCTTGACGCTATTCCAGATACCTCCCCCTTATTTGGTGCATCGGTGTTGATTACCAGAGGATCCACAATACAATCTGATGAGATTGTTTCTTGAAATAAAGAAGCTCCTTGGACGTTTGACGGTCCAGCAGAGACTTCAGTGTTGCTACCTTCACCATCAGGGGAAGCTGTTAAAGGATCAGGAATCGGATCCCGAGTAGTGGAGGAGAGGTGTTGTGCTGTTGTCTCCCTGCTAACTTCTGATGGATTCACAGTGAGCTTCTTGATTAGAGTCTACAAGGGCACACCCTCGTCTTCATCTTCAAAGGGAATAGACATTTCTGCATTTGAAACTCCTGCATTAGCAATTTCATCAGACAAAATAGGAAACGATTTAAACAGGGAGGAATAATCATATAGCCAATCAGGTCCAATGCGTGCATCTTTTGGATTCTCTTCTAGCCAATCCACATGATATGCTTCCACAATCTGCTTTTTGACCTTGTTGTATACACGATAAGAGGTGTTTTTAGCGTATCCAATGAAATTGCATGGATCTCCTCGAGCTTCAAATTTTCCTTTGGAGTCCATGAGAAGAAGTACACATGGACAACCAAAAGTGCGAAAGTGTTGCACCGATGGTTTTTGACCTTCAACGATCTCATATGGAGTTTTCATGTGACACTTGTTGATCAATGCATGATTCTGAACGTAGCAAGCTGTGTTTACTGCTTCTGCCCAGAATATGAGAGGAAGACCTGAATCTATCAGCATTATTCGAGCAGCTTCGATTAGAGTACGATTTCATCTTTCTGCAACACCATTCTGTTGAGGGGATCTAGCAGTACTGTATTGACGGTCGATTCCTTTGAGGGCACAAAATTCGTTCAGCTCAGCATTCTTGAATTCTGTCCCATTGTCACAGCGAATAATCTTCACACGTTCATTTGACTGATTCTCCATGAGTATTACATATTTCTTAATTAGACCAGTAGTCTCGATTTTCTGCTCCAAGAAGAATACCCAAGTGAAACGCGAGAAATCATCTGTGATGACCAAACACTAAGCCTTTCCCCCGATGCTGAGTACATTGACTGGACCAAATAAATCCATATGCAGCAGTTCCAACACCTTTGAAGTGGTGTGAACAGGTTTGGACTTATGAGGCCGACGATGCTGCTTTCCTTGAGCACATGCTTCACATTTCTCTATCTGCATGAAATCCTTGATTGGCAAGTTCCTGACGAGACCTCCTTTTGCTAATAGATTCAAATTTTTTGTGTTCAGGTGACCCAACCGACGGTGCCACAGCATAGCATCATGTTCAGCAATTTCTGAAAACAAACAAGTAACTTGATTAGTAGGAGCTTTGTTCATATCAATTACATAGGCATTTCCTCTACGTTCAGCTTCTATTAGAAACCAGTCTTCAGGTATGAGGATTCCTGGTTTCAAAATAACACATCCATTCTTAGTGAAGAGAACTTCCATTCCTTTGTCACACATCTGTGATACACTCAGCAGACTGTGCTTAAGCTCAGGGATATAGTTAACATCTGAAAAGGTGAGGACGCCATTCTTGACTGTGCCTTTCATGGTGATTCTTCCTGATTCTCCTCCAGCGAAATTGACACATCCACCGACGAAAATCTTGATATCATTTAACTGGGATATGTCTCCCGTCATGTGTCTAGAACAACCACTATCGATAAACCAAAGTCTAAAGATAGCCCTCCATAGTCGTTCCTGGACATGAAACGGAATCAGTTAGAGACTGGAACCCAGGCCATAGAAGACCTGAGTTTACCATCGCTATCTGTGTAGGTAACTTCGCTAAAGATCATATGATTTTTATCGTTGTTTGTGGTATTGGGTGGTACGGTAGAAGTTGATGGTTGCGAACACGGAGACTGGGATCTAACAGGACTTTTAGGTTTCCAATCTTTGGTGTCCGAGACACTTCCGTTTGATGAAAAGTTTTTTGTATTTTCTTGAAACCTGTTTGTTTTTAAAAACTTTTGGTTTTCCTGTTTAGCAAGATTCCAGTCTCTGTCAGAAGGCCTTGTTTTGGGATGTCTATTTTTGATGAAATTTGAGTGCATGGCCTTCTGATGGTACATGTTCCTAGAGTAGTAGGGACGATGAACACAATTTCTTGCGATGTGTCCCGGAATTCCACAGTTAAAACATATCTGCCTTTTTAAGAAAAAGACATCTAGTTCGGCTTGCGTTATTCTCGAGAACTTATCACGTCTTTTCCATTCATTTGACACTGAGTGCTTTGGAGTGTGCTTGTTCTTGGAGGAACCCGGCTCACAGCTATCAGGACAAGAGTAAGTATCCGCGACCTTACCCTTGAGCTTGGGTTCTGTTTGCTTGAGATTTGAGTTTTCCCTTTTTGCATTCTTTCTTTTCGGCCTTCTGTTTGTACGTGACCGCTTTCTTTTAGGGGGAACAGATTCAGTTGACTCTGCTTTGTTAAGGTTACTTTTGGAATCAATAGTTGAAATGTCTATGGAAGTGACTTTCACATCTTCCTTTTCTTTAGAGACATGTCCTCAGGAGACTTTGTAGAGAAGGTTTCCACAATAATTTCTTCTACAGTTTCATCATTCGATTCGACTGTGGAATTGATTTCTATGGATTCCTTCTCCATAGTTTCCGTGTTTCCATGGGTTTCTACAGAATTGGACTCTATGGATGTCTCTTCTTCAGTCAGATCAGCTTCTGAGCTCTCGACATTAGATGATTCTGGTAACTCAGATGATGAGCAGTCTATGTCTAAGACAGTTTGACTGTCTTCTTTCGCAATGCTGCTAGATTCTGATTGATCATCACAATCGGAAACGCTTGAAGATTTGAGCTCATTATCTGAGATTCCTGAATCTTCTGTTTGATTGCCAAGATCGTCAGATGATCCCTGTTCAACAATAAATTCTTCATTATCACAATCAATCACGTCAAAATCATCATCACTGCTGGGAGCATCTGATGTGTCATTTATTGCTTCAGATATACAGGTGTAGTATTCTGAATTATCAGAATTGTTTTATGAGTTATTTGAAACAGATGTCTCAAATTCCTCAGATGACACATCAGGCTCTCCTGCCACATCATTCTCAATATTTTCATCATTTTCAGCATTTTCAACACAGTCATTTTTATCACATGCATAATCTAAAATAATAGCACCAGATTCATCAGTCTTAGTGGGAACACCCCAAGTCTCAACAAACCAAGAAAAAACACAGTTCCAGGCATAAATGCCATTTTTATAAGAAATAACATTATCAGCAGCATTTCGATGTGATTCATCATCCTCTTTAGACTTCTCTTCAGTTCTTACTTACTCCGCACACAAACTAGAATAGTTAGTATTTTTAACAGAATCAGAATTTGGTGAACTTTCCTTCATCTCCTCTGCGGGTTCGTTAACTGGTTCCGTTTTTGTTTCAGTTTCGGCTTCTGTATTTATTACGGTTTCATTTATATGATCGGACTTATCTGCTGATTTATTTTTAACATTTTCATTCTTGACAAAACTCCTTGGTTTTTTGAAATCAGCATGTGGATTCTTTTTAAACTTAGATGGATCATATTCAACATAATCACTAGGCTTGCCATACATCATAGTGTCATAATTTTTCATTTCCTGCTCAGTGATTGGCAATCTGGAATAATTATGATTGTATGGTGGCGGAACCTGTTTATACCCCAAACCCTTTCCCTTGTTTTCTTGATAAGCAAGTTGCACATTACACAGATTTTGAACTGTGGCACTGGAAGTGTCAAACTTTTTGATGTTTAACTCGTTCTGTTTGTACTTTCCAGTGAGGAGCTCTAGCTCACCTTTCACAGAGTCACATTCAAGAGTTTTGACTGTGAGTCTATGTTTATAGTCGTGAACCCAACATTGCTGTTGATTCACGTCTCTGTGAAGTTTTGCTATGTCCTTTTTAAGTGCTTCAATCTTTTCATAGAGAATTTTATTATTCTCTCGAAGACTGATGTACTTTCCCATCACAGTGTTGTAATGGGTGATCAACGCTGAATTTTGGGATCTCAGCAAAGCAACTTTCTTCCTACAATGTTCAGTACATAAAAGGGAATTTACCGTCTCGGCGAGTGACTTTGGTTCCTCGGTGTGACAACCGTCACTTTTTCGTACATTTCGTACACTAATTGAACAGTAATCTGTGCTTTAATAACTGTGCATGATCTAGTTTACAAGACAAATGAATTTTTGATTACTGTTATATACATACAATGGCATTTCATGTTGCAAGACTTTTATCGTTGCTACATGCAACACGAGAGAGTTCTAATGATACATAGAACAGAATTGGTACCATTACCAGACAAACTAAAAATACTGACGAAGTTCAGTACATAGACAGACAGTGTTTTGAGGCCCAGTATGGGCCAGAGACCAAGTGATACACTAGTATAGTGTGTAGGAAAGTAAGGATTACAAAACTGCTTATCTAGGTGATAGATCAAGTGCCGGAAAGTGCCTAAAACTCACATAAAGGACATAATTCTGCATTAATCATCAAAATTTAGCATTTTAACATGCTAGTAATGTGCAAAAACATGGCAAAATGGTCCTGTATGCTTTCCTAAGTGTCGAGAATTAAAAGTGTCACAAAAAGTACATAAAAGACACTATACGGAATAACTTAGCACTTTAACGAATTGGTATCTAATCGAACAACCGGACATTACCCGGAACACTAAAATATTGCTAGAAGCATTGTTTTTATTTTTCTGAGCTTGTATTGGTTCCTGAACACTTAAACTTTCTACACAAAGCATCCTACACATTAAACACTAGATGCTTTACATGTAACTTCCACTAATTACCTTTTACCATTTAACCTTACAAAATTACCCCCCCCCCCCCACATGCAATCTACGGCTCATGTAAGGGGCCCCACTCCAAGATTTTCCAATCTTCTTAAATCCTCCAATAATCTCCCTTGGGATTTGCTTTAGATGTGTTATGTACTTATGTAGACATAAAGACCAATGGACAAAGGAATTAGAAGATATATAGTGGACCATAATCCTCCATCTTCTCCACACTTCAACCTTTCCCCTCCTCTCCATAAGCTCGGCCGAAAACCCCCCATACACCACCCTCATTTTCGATTTTCACTTATCCATTCCAAGTGCACTACAAGGTGTAACAAGGTGATTAACGAAGCTTGGAACTCACAGATCTTGAAGGACCTCCTTTGTTTGCTTTTATCCACTTCATCTTCACCATTGTTCTTCCCTAGCTTCAAGCTAGTAGTAAGATGCTTTTAAACCCTTGTTACTTCATATTTTTGGTGGTTAAAAGATATAACATGTTGATTTATACAAGAACACTAAAGAACATACACTTGAATCTTGAAACATAAATATGAAATATGATGAAATATTGTTAGTATGATGTTGGTTAACATATGGATGATGTTTGCTTGTTGATTACTAGTGATATTGATGTAGATCATAACATGGAACTTGCTAGATTATGATTAAAAACATGATTTAGCAAGTTAGGAGATGGTTATGTGTTTACATGAAATAATCATCTTCTTGATTAAACATGAACTTGAAAGTAAAAGGATTTTCTTGTAAAGTAATAAACCAACTGAACTAGTAAACTTGTAAATCCAAGACTTGTGAATGATTTTTCTAAAGGAACCAAGTTTAAAAGATGATTCTTGAAAGATCATGGTTTTTATTAAACCTACACTATTTTTAGTGGAAAGACAAGTAAATAAACCTAGAGAAACAAGAAGATGTTATGGATAAACATTTTTGTAAATTAGGTTTACAAGTTGTAAATATAAAAAATCCTCAAGAATGAAGTTTAACAAGTAGTAAATATATTTTGGAGGGTAACTAAACCCACTAAACACTTTACCAAGTTACTACGCATTTTTATGAAAGATCAAGTGCATGTTATTATGTAAAGTGTATTGTTTTTACACTTGGTAAGTATAATATTGTTTAGAGTTGATTGTTGATTGTTTGAATGATTTTTGAAAAGAAAATGATATGCTAAATAGCATGGACACCTCCATTCAAAGGAAACAATGGCGAAATTTTCTAAAAATTTCAACACTTAGAAAATATTTTCTAAACAAGTGTTCACAAGTGTGTCTTAAATTATGATTTATAACATAAATTTTGCCATAAATTTTTGTAACAAAAATACAAGTATTGGAGGTTGGTTTTTACAAATAAAAATGGATAAATATGTATTTAGAATGTATATTTACATTAAAGACATTATGTGTGATTATGTGAAATAGTTATATTATTTTAGGGTAAAATAATATAACTTAACCAAGAATTTACAATCCAAAATAATACCAAAAATCACAAGGAATAAAGTATATAAGTTACACACTTAAATATTGGCAAATCGAACAAGAACGTAACTTATAAAATATTCCGGAAAATACCATTACAAATATATTTTTGGCAAATATTGTTTTGGATACAAGAAATGAAAATACGGTTTTGAAAATATTACAAGAGTAATATTGTATTTTCGACCAAGAGAAAATATGTTATTTTTGGAAGTAAAAATATATATTTTCCTAGAATACTTAAAAGATATATGATTTTTGAGAAAAATATATATATTTTCTTGACAATACATTATTTTTGGACAAAACAAGTTTAAATATATTTTCTAAAGTAAGACTTGAAAATCTATTATTTCGGAACTACAAATACAAGAATACGAGAATACATGTATGGAATACTCCCATCCTTGGGAAGGAATTACGAGAATAAATACTTGAGAAGTATTGTAACTTTGGATAATGTTAAAGACATAAAAGAAACGTAACTCGAAACATGAATACTAAGGCAAGGCACGGCCCGCTCGTCTAATAGACCCTAGCACATTGTAGGTAGTCGTGTTTGCTGACGAGATTTGAGTTACGAGTACTGAAGACGCAAAACAGTGAGTTCATGCTCCCCCTTTTCTTTAACTGTTTTTGGTTTTATAACTCTCGGGGGTGGAATACATGTACGAATGCTTAAACGGTATGAAATGCCTATGAAATACTAGATCATGTGAGCATAGACTTAATATTGAAATGCCATTAAATACGTAATTAGGGACAAGGGTTAGATCTAACGGGTACGGCCGAACCCCACTCATTGTCACAACTAGTACCTAGTAGTGCTTCGGAGTCCCAATCGAGGTTAATCGACACAGTCGAGGTTAATCGACACAGTCGAGGGTAATCGACACAGTCAAGGTAAATTGACACAGTCGAGGAAAATCGACAAGGGTATAAGCCATTACGAGTGCTTCCTATGTCCTCACATGCCTTAAAGTCCTTGTAAAACAATTATGTTCATACACGCTTTTCATACCTGTTTACAAAGGAGTCTCTCAAAGATTTACAAGAATTACAGTACACAAACAAGACGCATGAACTCGCTCAACTTTTGTTGATGTTTTCCAAAATTACATGTATTTCAGGTGACAGGATGGATCTTGGGCGCGGGTGTCATAACTAGAAGTAGACTTCAAGTTTAGATGTCATCCACTTTTGTTGGTTTGTAACCTAGTCGAAGGTTGCATTTTAAAACTTAAATAACCAGTGTTGTAATACTCAAATTTTATGAATGGATGAACATCGTTTTGATCATGTAGTTGTTTATTACGATTGAGTGCAATGATATTAAACCAGTCACGCATCATACGCTTCCGCAAAAGTCAGGGTGTGACAGTTTGGTATCAGAGCTTCGATTGTAGTGAACTAGGATTCCTTCTCGAGTCTAGACTACAATCACTAGAGTTCTCTCACGAAAACATCTTACAAAAAAAGGTTTTCATTGCATTCACGTAAGCGTCAAGATCTACGAGTCAAACACTTTCCAAAAAGAGACAAGGCAAGGATATTAGTAGGGAATACCCTCATGATAAGGTGCCAATTAAGGCATAGTCTACACGAGTTAGACTTGCCAAAGATAAAATACACTCTTGGTGACAACTAGTACCAAGTTGTGTTTTTGTGTCTCAGTCGTGAATCGACAACTAGAAAAATGACCCCCCCCCCCCTAAAAAACGAGAGTTATAAGTAATATGATGCATCGAAATGCCTGTATATGCTAAGTAACATATTTGTTTATCGATACATACATACGAATAAGTGTACGGAATAAATATTGACGTGAGTACATACGAATAAGTGTACGGAATAAATATTGACGTGAATACATACAAATAAGTGTACGGAATGATTATTGATGTGAATAAGATACTTTCGACTCCGACTCCTATTACTGTACGTAACTCGCACGATGAAGCTACCGACCTCGCGTACTTGCAAAGCTCATGGCTAGAGTGATTACCAAACGAGATTCTGAGCTTGCTTCCGTAGGAAATGGCTGCTCTTCTCTCTCGATCGTGAAGGTTCCTGACTACGGTGATGATGACGAGGCAGAGGCGGCAACCTTGAACAAATTCTTAATCAATGGGACGAGATCCCTGCGGCTTATATGAAGCAAGATTGATGACACATTTGACCAGAAAAGGAAGATGAAGTATTCATCTTGAAGGTGCCCCTCCAACTACTAGGAATTCTCTTTATTCCCATTTCATTTAATCATCGTGCCTATTCGCGCGTAAGGATAACGAGTGTTAGCGCGTGGACCACCGCAATGGTCCTTTCCATGACAGAGGTATAAGGACAGTAGTGTCCCCTCTTTGATTGATCATCTGCTTGGACGAGAGAAAATTTGGGGTAACTGTGCAAGATAATTTATTATTACGGGGGCCCACGTAATAACAACGTGTAGTGCATAGAAATCCTGGTGGACTCTGCGGGTCAAGTTAAAGATCACCATCCCTCCAAAAATAACCTATAGGTGTTCACACCTTCAAATGGTAGAACAATACCTAGACCAGTGCTTTAGCACTTTATAAAGTAGGAAAGCTGTCTTGCCTACTTCGTGTCTACCCGTGTACGAGACGTTTAAGAAACGATATTTAAGCAAGAGGAGAGGAATAACATTTGAAAAGATTAAGTGACGTTACACTCTCTATCACCCCTACGTGAACAACTACCATTTCACAAAACTTGTATGACCAAGGCGAAGTAACCTCGAGTTCATTACAAACAATAAGCCAAGTTGGCAAGCCTATGTGAAGGCTCAGTAATTGATCCCCCATACATTGTTGATTATACATACATGTGATATTGGGTGATTACCTGTTTACTTATGGTACTATGTACCTCATAGACAATTATGGAATGTTGTCTAATCCACCTCATACATTTTGACAGAAGAGAATGCCGCCCAAACGTGACGCAAACACCAGTACGTTACCAAGGACAGAAGCCGAGCTGCAAGAATGCATCTCACAGGCAATTGCACGACATGAAGCCCTCCGCTCTAAGCACATCGATGACACTACCGGAAATAACCCTCCAACTGGCTGCACCTATAAACAATTCCTGAACTGCAAGCTATTGAATTTTGATGGCACAGGAGGTGCCGTTGCATTTGTTGGTTGGGCAGAAAAGACTGACTCTGTTCTAAGAATGAGTAACTGTTCACCCCAGCAGAGGGTTACCTTTATGTCAGGGTTGTTTTTGGATGGCGCACTCTCCTGGTGGAACCTTCAGGTTCAGACCCTTGGTGCACATGCTGCTTATGCACTGAGCTGGGACGAGCTCAAAGAAATAACGGAGAAGAAATACTGTTCTAGGGCTGAAATCCAGAAGCTTGAGGTGGAGTTCTGGAATTTGAAAATGGACGGACCAAAGATTCCTGAATACGTCCAGCGATTTCACGACTTGTCTAGAGTCGTCCCATACTTAGTCAAACTAGAATTCAAGAGGGTTGAGCGATTCATTTGGGGACTTGCACCTCAAATTAGGAGCATGGTTACAACTTCAAAGCCCTCAAACATCGCAGAGGCTATCGATTTGAGTGTCACTCTTACTGAAGAAGCTCTGCGCATGGGAAAATTTTCGGAATCTGAGGATAACAAGAAAGAGACTCATGTGGAGTCATCAGGCAACAAGAAGGGGAAGTCTTCAAACCTAAAGTCAAGCACCCAAGTCAGCTATGGAAGCTCTAAGGCAAACAAAAGAAAAGAAGTGAACCCGTCGCATGGCAGGAAAGCTGATGGAGCCACTAATAAGGCTGGTGGTAAAGTTTACTCGGGGACTAAGCCGAGGTGCGGGGGATGCAATTTTCACCATGAAGGTCGATGTCTGAGGCCTAAGTGCGGAAAGTGTGGGAAAGAAGGACACAGCAAGGATGCCTGTTGGGCGAAGGATCCAGACAAAAGAAATAAAGGTAGAGTACCAGGTTGCTACAGATGTGGTGAAGCATGGCACTTTAGGAAGGATTGCCCTAGGAAGAAACAAGCAAGGAAGGGTTTTCACGATCGAAACTCGTGAAGCACGCCAGGATCCAGATGCGGTTACGGGTACGTTCCCTATTAACCAACCTTATGCATCTATTTTTGATTAATACGGGCATCAACTTTAACCTTGCATGCTTAGAACTTAAGAAACTGCTTGGCCTAGTTTCAAGTAGAATAGACGTCCCGTATTCTTTAGAAATGGGCATATAGAAGGCTAGTTTAAGCAGACGAAGCAATTAAGGATTGTATTTTGGGGACTCAGAAGGCCGGAACCTTCTGTTACCCTTGAATTGGGAAGTCATGATAGTCAGCATGAATTGGAAATCCAAGTATAGAGCTGAAGTCGTTCGATATAAGGAAAATCAGTCGCAACCCTCTTGCGAATGATGAAACATTTATAGTATACAACCTCTCTGCAATAGGTGCAAGGGTGCGAGACCCCACAAGGCAGCGGATCTACGACATCTCTTATTGGTCGAAGAGACACAGAAACGCCTCCGAGTAGACTGCAGAGCCTGAGAACATCTCCGTGACGGAAGAAGTTCCAGTAGCCTTTTCTGAAGACTTGCCAGGAATACCCCCCCCCCCACAACGAAAAGAGAAGTTCAAGATGAACCTCGTGCCAGGAGCGGCACCAGTACTGAATAACGCCTTACCGACTAACTTCGTCCGCGAAGCATGACCCTCCAATATAATTGCAAGAGCTGCTAGACAGAGGAAATTAAGGACATGACATCCTTAGTTAAGGACACAAAGAGAAAGTTGACAGTTTACACTTTGCATCAATTCCAGAAAATTGGATATCAAGGATTTGCATCCTTTGCCAAGGATTGATAACATGAACAGACCAATCGTAAGGTTCTAGTTACCACTCAAAGATCGACTTGAGGACAGGATGTCCACAACTATGAATACAAGAAGGAAATATCCCTAAAACGACCATTAGGACTCGCTTCAAGCATTACGAATTCCTTGTCGTACCATTTGGCTTAACACATGCATCGACAATATTCATGGACCTCATGAATCGAACGTGTGAGCCATACCTGGATAGATCATGATTATGTTTATTGACTACATTCTCATATGGCCAACGACCAAGGAAGGTCGTAAGCAACAACTGCAATTTACCTTGCAACTCTTAGAGAAAGAACAGTATGTGCTATGATAACGAAAAGCGGATTTCGAATTCGCGAGGTAAGAACTTTAAGATACATGATGGATAAAGAACGAGATTCATGCCAACCCTGCAACCAAGAGCTAAGGTGTTAGAGTTGCAGTTATGTGACGCTTCTCGACAAAGTCTCGAATGCACATCAATGCAACGAGACCGCAACATTGCATACGCGGCACATTGGTTAAGGAATCATAAGAAGAAACCATGATCTAGATACAGTGATTGCGCGCCGCAAATTTGACAACATTACTTGTAAGAAAACGCTGCACGACCTTTACTGAACACAAGGGTTGCAGCACACCGTTGATCGTAAAAACTTGAATATTAACATAGATGGACTAAGCTACTGAACGATGCAGATTGTATGAACACAATACGTGCTTGTGTGATAAACTTTGATAAAAAGTTGGAACACTCACTTGCCCTTAGTAGAGTTTTCCTACAACAGTACTTATCACACCGCTGTTTAAACCGCTTCGTGTGAAGCTTCAGATGGAACATAATAAGTCGATCCCCGTCATGTTGACGGAGACCGGAGATAAATAATCTATTGGCCCGAGTTGGTTCAGGAAAAAAACTAGAGGAAAGATCATTCAGATATGTGATTATATCAAGACAGCCCTCGGAATACAGAAAGATTGCGCCGACGAGCGGCAGGAATCGTAGAAATTTGAGACAAGAAGTATGACTTTAATGGGAGCCTTGCCTAGAGAAGGCGTGGTGTGATTTGGAAAACATAAAGGTTGGACCCCGGTGTAGGGATCGAAACCATTGCTCACAAGATGAAGCTTCCAGAAAAAGATCAGTAGTGATCGCGACACATTCCATGTGTCTAGTTTTTAGAGGAGTCTGACTCAAGGAACAGTCGTGTTCCTACAAATAAGATTCACGTCAATGACAAACGACAAAATTACTATAGAACCTGTTAAGGTTACGGACCAAGAGTCCACGAGATACAGAGAAGACGTAATTGATTTACTTGAGTACATTAGAATTCATATCATGACCCAGAGTACATGGGAACATGAAGACAAATTTTAAACATAAGTGACCACATTTGATTCACAACTCCCCTGCGACCGATGGCATCGCTTGAATTTCGGGACGAAATTCTTTTAACGGAGGGAGACTGTGACAACCGTCACTTTTTCATACATTTCGTACACTAATTGAACAGTAATCTGTGCTTTAATAACTGTGCATGATCTAGTTTACAAGACAAATGAATTTTTGATTACTGTTATATACATACAATGGCATTTCATGTTACAAGACTTTTATTGTTGCTACATGCAACACGAGATAGTTCTAATGATACAAAGAACAGAATTGGCACCATTACCAGACAAACTAAAAATGCTGACGAAGTTAAGTACATAGACAGACAGTGTTTTAAGGCCCAGTATGAGCCAGAGACCAAGTGATACACTAGTATATTGTGTAGGAAAGTAAGGATTACAAAACTGCTTATCTAGGTGATAGATTAAGAGCCGGAAAGTGCCTAAAACTCACATAAAGGGCAGAATTCTGCATTAATCATCAAAATTCAGCATTTTAACATGCTAGTAATGTGCAAAAACATGGCAAAATGGTCCTGTATGCTTTCCTAAGTGTCGGGAATTAAAAGTGTCACAAAAAGTACATAAAAGACACTATACGGAATAACTTAGCACTTTAACGAATCAGTATCTAACTGAACAACCGGACATTACCCGAAACACTAAAATATTGCTAGAAGCATTGTTTTTATTTTTCTGAGCTAGTATTGGTTCCCGAACACTTAAACTTTCTACACAAAGCATCCTACGCATTAAACACTAGATGCTTTACATGTAACTTCCACTAATTACCTTTTACCATTTAACCTTACAAAATTACCCCCCCCCCCACATGTAATCTACGACTCATGTAAGGGGCCCCACTCCAAGATTTTCCAATCTTCTTAAATCCTCCAATAATCTCCCTTGGGATTTGCTTTAGATGTGTTATGTACTTATGTAGACATAAAGACCAATGGACAAAGGAATTAGAAGATATTTAGTGGACCATAATCCTCCATCTTCTCCACACTTCAACCTTTCCCCTCCTCTCCATAAGCTCGGCCGAAAACCCCCCATACACCACCCTCATTTTTGATTTTCACTTATCCATTCCAAGTGCACTACAAGGTGATTAACGAAGCTTGGAACTCACGGATCTTGAAGGACCTCCTTTGTTTGCTTATATCCACTTCATCTTCACCATTGTTCTTCCCTAGCTTCAAGCTAGTAGTAAGATGCTTTTAAACCCTTGTTACTTCATATTTTTGGTGGTTAAAAGATATAACATGTTGATTTATACAATAACACTAAAGAACATACACTTGAATCTTGAAACATAAATATGAAATATGATGAAATATTGTTAGTATGATGTTGGTTAACATATGGATGATGTTTGCTTGTTGATTACTAGTGATATTGATGTAGATCATAACATGGAACTTGCTAGATTATGATTAAAAACATGATTTAGCAAGTTAGGAGATGATTATGTGTTTACATGAAATAATCATCTTCTTGATTAAACATGAACTTGAAAGTAAAAGGATTTTCTTGTAAAGTAATAAACCAAGTGAACTAGTAATCTTGTAAATCCAAGACTTGTGAATGATTTTTCTAAAGGTACCAAGTTTAAAAAGATGATTCTTGAAAGATCATGGTTTTTATTAAAGCTACACTATTTTTAGTGGAAAGACAAGTAAATAAACACTAGAGAAACAAGAAGATGTTATGGATAAACATTTTTGTAAATTAGGTTTACAAGTTGTAAACATAAAAAATCCTCAAGAATGAAGTTTACCAAGTAGTAAATATATTTTGGAGGGTAACTAAACCCACTAAACACTTTACCAAGTTACTACGAGTTTTTTATGAAAGATCAAGTTCATGTTATTATGTAAAGTGTATTGTTTTTACACTTGGTAAGTATAATATTGATTAGAGTTGATTGTTGATTGTTTGAATGATTTTTGAAAAGAAAATGATATGCTAAATAGCATGGACACCTCCATTTACAAAGGAAACTATGGCGAAATTTTCTAAAAATTCCAACACTTAGAAAATATTTTCTAAACAAGTGTTCACAAGTGTGTCTTAAATTATGATTTATAACATAAATTTTGCCATAATTTTTTGTAACAAAAATACAAGTATTGGAGGTTGGTTTTTATAAACAAAAATGGATAAATATGTATTTAGAATATATATTTACATTAAAGACATTATGTGTGATTATGTGAAAGAGTTATATTATTTTAGGGTAAAATAATATAACTTAACCAAGAATTTAAAATCCAAAATAATACCAAAAATCACAAGGAATAAAGTATATAAGTTACACACTTAAATATTGGCAAATCGAACAAGAACGTAACTTATAAAATATTCCAGAAAATACCATTACAAATATATTTTTGGCAAATATTGTTTTGGATACAAGAAATGAAAATACGGTTTTGAAAATATTTCAAGAGTAATATTGTATTTTCGACCACGAGAAAATATGTTATTTTTGGAAGTAAAAATATATATTTTCCTAGAATACTTAAAAGATATATGATTTTTGAGAAAAATATATATATTTTCTTGACAATACATTATTTTTGGACAAAACAAGTTTAAATATATTTTCTAAAGTAAGACTTGAAAATCTATTATTTCGGAACTACAAATACAAGAATACGAGAATACATGTATGGAATACTCCCATCCTTGGGAAGAAATTACGAGAATAAATACTTGAGAAGTATTGTAACTTTGGATAATGTTAAATACATAAAAGAAACGTAACTCGAAACATGAATACTAAGGCAAGGCACGGCCCGCTCGTTTAATAGACCCTAGCACATTGTAGGTAGTCGTGTTTGCTGACGAGATTTGAGTTACGAGTACTGAAGACGCAAAACAGTGAGTTCATGCTCCCCCTTTTCTTTAACTGTTTTTGGTTTTATAACTCTCGGGGGTGGAATACATGTACGAATGCCTAAACGGTATGAAATGCCTATGAATACTAGATCATGTGAGCATAGACTTAATATTGAAATGCCATTAAATACGTAATTAGGGACGAGGGTTAGATCTAACGGGTACGGCCGAACCCCACTCATGGTCACAACTAGTACCTAGTAGTGCTTCGGAGTCCCAATCGAGGTTAATCGACACAGTCGAGGTTAATCGACACAGTCGAGGGTAATCGACACAGTCAAGGTAAATTGACACAGTCGAGGTTAATCGACACAGTCGAGGAAAATCGACAAGGGTATAAGCCATTACGAGTGCTTCCTATGTCCTCACATGCCTTAAAGTCCTTGCAAAACAATTATGTTCATACACGCTTTTCATACCTGTTTACAAAGGAGTCTCTCAAAGATTTACAAGAATTACAGTACACAAACAAGACGCATGAACTCGCTCAAATTTTGTTTATGTTTTCCAAAATTACATGTATTTCAGGTGACAGGATGGATCTTGGGCGCGGGAGTCATAACTAGAAGTAGACTTCAAGTTTAGATGTCATCCACTTTTGTTGGTTTGTAACCTAGTCGAAGGTTGCATTTTAAAACTTAAATAACCAGTGTTGTAATACTCAAATTTTATGAATGGATGAACATCGTTTTGATCATGTAGTTGTTTATTACGATTGAATGCAATGATATTAAACCAGTCACACATCATACGCTTCCGCAAAAGTCAGGGTGTGACACTCGGTCATAGCCATCAAGCACTGATGAACCTTGTCTACATCAGCAGATTCAGACAGCTTCATAGATTCCACTTAAGCAACAACATCAGCCCAGTTGAAACCATTATGCTCTGGAGCGATCAAAGCCCTACCAGCCCCAGAATTACCCTGTCCACTTGAGGTTGCAGTCTCAGCAGGTGTGACGAGAACCATAGACCTTTCCTTGTTCCTTGCTGCAGCTGCCTGACTAGCTTCATACCCTGTAAGAACCTTCTTGCAATCCCTTGCAAAATGCCCTGGCTCATAGCACCTGTAGCACCTCAGCCTGTTTTTCAGAACTCCTGGACTAGCAGATATAGGACGACGTCCATATCTTTTCGCAAACTTGTCAGCTTTATAGACTGACATAGCCATGTTCCAAACCACATCCAGCTCATCCAAGTCCTCTTCCATGACTTGATTCACTTCTGATGTTATTTCTCCTGAAGGCATGAGGTCTCCTGCCAAGAAGGCATTGAAACTGGAGATCATAGAGGCTACAAGAGCAAGTTTTTCTTCATTCTGTTTGGTTAAGAAAGCCATGCGATCCACTGATGGGGTGTTCTGAGAAGCAGGTTGGGTGTTTGAGTTGAAAGCAGCATTAGCATGTTGTGGTTGTGGCTGAGACTGTGGCTGTGTGTTTGTGGCATTGACAGCAGGTGCTTGAGAGGTAGAAACAGCCATCCCATACACATAGTTTGACTTTGGTGCAACAATGGGACTAAAGACGATGTTTGGGTTGTGATTCATGACTCCATGAACAGGACTGAAGACCAGATTTGGATGAGCTTGAGACATCAGTGCAACATTGTTGAGACTAGTTACTCCAGCAGCCATCAATGAGTTCTTGTGATTGATTTCCCTTTGCTGATTGTCGATTTCACAAGACTTGATTGTAGCAATCAACTCTGTCAGTGTCATTTCATTCAGATCCTTGGTACGCTTGATCATAGAAACCTCGGCATCCCATCCTTTAGGTAGAGAGTTAAGCAGTTGACGATTCATTCCACTGTTTGAAATGTTGATTCCAGCACTCACCATTTGGGATACAAGTTTAACAAACCTTCTAATCTGATTCTCAACAGTTTCTCCATAGATGTGATTGAAAGAACTGAACTGTTGATTCATCATGTTGACCCTGTTAGCTTTCATGTTAGCATTTCCTTCAAACAGATTTGTCAGTTGATCCCAAATTTCTTTTGCACTTTTGCAATTTCTGGCTCCAATTGAAATGTCTGGACCAAGTGCCGTTGATAAAGTTCCATAAGCAGCTTCATCTTCAGCAATGACCTTTCTGTCATCATCAGTGTAAATGTTCTCGTGCTTTGGAATTTGAGTTTGAGGGTCATCTTCAGTAGCGTATATGATAGTACGTGGCCCATTCTTGATGCTTCTCCAAACATGAGGCTCTTTTGCCTTGCAATATTGTTCAAAACGAAATTCCACTCATAGTAGTCATCCCCGTACAAGAACCTTGGAACTTTGGTGGACGTGCCGGTAACTTGGTCAAGTTCTTGATGGAAGGCTAAAGACTTAGTCTGAATTGCAGCAAGGGTAGCGTTAGCGAGATCAGCTGCGGTCACAACACCATTTGTAACACCGGTTTGGTTCAACATGATTGAAATGTGGTCCGAAATGTGATCCGAAATGAAGAGTCTGGAATGGGATTCGAAATGAAGAATCCAAAATGAGATCTGAAATGAAACGAGTCAGAAATGTACAGTGGTCCGAAATGGGTTTTATCCGAAATGGGTTCTTATCTGTGATGCTGAGTCCGAAATGACACAGGCTATCTTTTATCCGAAATGACTAACTTTGATCCGTAATCTAATGATTGTGATTCTAAATCTGATAATCACAATACAAAATCTGATGATTTTGTCCGTAATCTGATGACTTCGTCCGTAATCTGATGATTGCGATCCGTAATCTGATGATTGTGATCCGTAATCTGATGATGATGATCCGAAATCAAGCAAACTTCAAGTCCGTGATGATTAATGACGATCCGAAATGGTCCGAAATCCTCTGAATACAGTCCGAGATCAGTAGAAACCGTCCGAAATGCAGCAGAAACTCTAGAAACCGGAAGAGTAGCAAAAACGGAACAGTAACAGCGAAACAAACCAACGCGATATCAGATCCGAGCCTGGAAATCAGGTTCGACAGGCTCTGATACCAATTATAAGTCCCGAAACCGAGATCACAATGATATCGCACAACTCGTAAGGTGGCGGAATCACACAAACAAGTTGTAAAAGAAATAAAGAGATGAAGAAGAAGGATGATTGTCTATTAATGATTCACAAATCTTGCATACAAAGTGTTGTCTAATACAAGATTTTTCAAAACCACCAACCATGCACCTATTACATCACCTACTATTTATAGAAAGAGATTAGGGAGGAGGCTCCCTAAACCCTAGGCCCATTACTACCCAAATGAGCCCAAAACCCCATAGTTAACCCAACACTCCTACTAAACCACAAGATTACTTATCAATAAACCTTCAAGGGTCCAACATCACTCTCGCACGAGAATCTTTCGTTGAGTTAGGAGTGATATCCATACCTCAACGGAAATCTCCCTCTCCATCTTGTGGTTTAACCACAGTTAGGAGCGAAGTTGTTAAGTTAGGGGTGAAACCCACATCTTAATAACCCGTTCCACTCCCTACTTAGAATTTCAAAGATCTCACCAAAGTCTCGACTGTTCCAATGACTCAAGTCACGTAGTAACTGGAAGGATGGATGTCGGTAGCCGTACCATAGTGAGAGTATAGTCTATTAGGCCAAAGCGTGTACTCGAATTCGTTGGTGATAGTTGAATCACTTTGGGTAGTCGATGTCTAACACCCCAGGACACTCTATTTTGTTTTGACCCTTCAATTGTCGATTTTACGCATTATCAAATCGCATCTATGTGTTTTAAGTTTGTGAATTTTACTATTTACTCTTTATCGATTTCTCGCTTTACCACTTTTCACTCCCTGCTTCTAAAATAGGCACAGGATCACACCACTCTTGTAATCTAAAATGCCAACTAATCGCAAACAAGCTAAGAAGCCTCAAACGCTAAACTCCTCGCTTATGCTACTCGTTATCTCTCGCAACTCTCACACGCGCTACGCGTACTTGAAATGTAGGTGAATACGTGCAAAATGTGAGATCTGTGCTAATACGTGCTTATGTGTATACGTGCTTATGTGAACTATGTGTATACGTGCAAATATGTGACTATGTGCCTACGTGTTCCTAAGCTTTATGTGAATAATAATAATAAAATATGAGGTATGAAAAGCTAAACTTTTCAAACAAAACCCATTATAATCGAATCTCGTCCAATGGCAGATGTCTTCTTTTAGATCACATACTCGCCGTACTATCCAGTGAAACAATGCTGACAAACGCATTGCCTCTCTCGTGGCCAAGGAAATGGCCAAGGTGATACCTCAAATCGTCAGTGAAATCAATGCTGTTGGTAGCAACTCCTCTGTTGACTCTAAAGCTGAAGTGCCGAGAACTCCATTCAGCTTCAAGCAGTTCAAAGCATGTGGTCACATGAACTTTACTGGTGAAGATGGACCCAGTGCGAATGTTTCAATGGTTTGATGCAATCGAAGTTACCTTTCGTCAAAGCGGATGTCCTGAGAATCTCCTCACTGTCAACGCCACTGGAGTATTTCAGTCAAGGGCACTTGATTGGTGGACCGCCGAGCGCAAAAGGCACGGTAATGATGCAGCCTATGGTCTCACATGGGAGGAACTGAAAGAGCTCATGATGAAGGAATTTTGTCCTCCCCACGAAGCCTAGAAGATGGAGAATGAATTCTAGAACATCAAGTAAGATGGAGGTGATAACGCTGGTCTCACCGCTCGTTTCAAACAGTTGAGCATCATCTATCCAAGTCAAGTGGACACTCCCGAGAAATCCATTAAGAAGTACATTCGTGCACTCCTCGATTGTGTCGCTGACTTTGTTCAAGTAGCGAAACCTGCTACCATCGAGGAAACTTATTAGCTCGCAGCCGAGATCATTGACAAGCGAGTCTAGGCTGGTGTTTTCAAAACCTTGAGCAAGAATCTCAATCAAGCTACTGCAACTCCCGGCACCGACACTACAGCATCTCAATCTTCAAAGCCCAGTCGCCAAAGCCGCAAGCGAAGGAACTCCAGCAAGAACAACGCGGTAGTCACAACACCGCCCAACAACCAGTCTCGCCAAGTTGCTACTACCAACGCACCGCCTGTTAAGTGTGCGTATACTGGTACTCACCCATTGTGCCTTACTTTTACTTATCATCATCATCCAGTGAGAACAAACTATCGTTTCTGTGTCAACTGAAACATCTATGGACACTACACGGCTCACTGCCGCTCAGGCCCTCGCCAGCAAGCTCCTCAAGCTCTCACCGCACCACCAGCTCAACCTCTTGCTCCTCAGGTTAACCCAGCAGCTCCTGCACCCGTTGTTCATGCACGTGTTTACTACACGTGCGGTGACCCGAACCACTTTGCAAATGTCTGCCCACAGCGTGTTGTGAAACAAGAGCCGCAACAGCAACCGCCACCGCAGCAACAGCAACCACAGTAGCAGCAGCATCAACAACCTCAAGCAGCCCGCGGAAGAACTTTCAACATTAACGTCCGCCAGGCTCAGACTGACAACAATGTTGTCAATTGTACGTTCCTTGTCAATGGTATTTATGCTTCATGTTTATTTGATACTTGAGCCGATAACTGTTTTGTATCGTTTGAATTCGAAAAGCTTCTAAAACGTAAATGCGCTAACATCCCAACGACCTTCGATGTAGAAGTTGCCACCGGAAGAACCGTTACCGTTAGTTCCGTGCTCAGTGATTGTACTCTTGAACTCAACAGTCACGTTTTTCCGGTCGATCTCATACCTATGCAACTAGATAGTTTTGACGTCATAGTAGGCATGGATTTTCTTCGTGAGAATTGTGCTGAAGTTGTTTGTTTTGAAAAGATGATTTGTTTCTCTCTTTCCAACGGTGATCACCTATGTGTCTATGGTGAAGTACTTTTAAAAGAATTGAAGCTTATGTCGTGTATCCAAGCAAGCAAGTATTTACGCAAGGAATACTCCACTTTCTTAGCACATATCGTTGTACCAGTGGATGAGACGAAAACTGTGAAAGACGTTCCTGTTGTTTGTGATTTTCCTAACATTTTCCCCGATGGTTTACCTGGTCTACCCCTACTCATGATATTGATTTTCGTATTGATTTAGTTCCAGGTGGAACACCTGTTGCAAAAGCTCCCTATCGCCTCGCACCATCCGAAATGCGCGAGTTGTCTAGCCAACTTCAGGAGTTACTCGATAAAGGCTTTGTATGCCCTAGCATATCACCATGGGGCGCACCAGTTCTTTTTGTGAAAAAGAAGGATGGATCGTTCCGAATGTGCACCGAATATAGAGAACTTAACAAGCTTACCATTAAGAACCGCTACCCGCTACCCCGAATCGACGATTTATTTGATCAACTTCAAGGCGCTACGAATTTCTCAAAGATCGACCTACGTTCTGGCTATCATCAGTTGCGTATACAAGAGCAATACATCCCGAAAACTGCTTTCCGTACTCGTTATGGCCGATACGAATTCAAGTGTCGGGGTATTTGATGTATGAAAAATGCAACATATAAATTACATCAATTGAGGCATAAAACTAACCATTTTTAGTACTAATGTTGGAAAAAGCATGTTTCTTTCTTCCTTTTGAATTTACAGGACTAAACGAGCTTAAAAGAACAAAAGGAACAAATAAGCAGCCAAAACCAACATAAATACAAGAAGAAGGAACAACGTGACATGCCCGACCCCTCGGCAGCATCTCCCAAAGCAAAAACAAGAAGATAGAACCTGACCACGGGGCCGTGCCCAGCTGGGCATGGGGCGTGGTCAGCCCTGTCACATCAAGACAAAAGCTGCAGAAGCTTCTACGCCCACCATGGGGTTATGCCCAACTCACCATGGGGCATGGTCAACTCTTAGATTTGCAGAATCTTGATAGTACAGCGAAGAGTTGACCACGGGGCCGTGCTTAGAAGACACGGGGATGTGTGGGGCCCTCTGCTGATAATTGCATTAAATGAAGGAAGAGAAGAAGGCTGTCCACGGGCCGTGCCCAGTGGACACGGGGCCGTGGCCAGGGCTCTGTTCTGGCTATAAATAGGGGTGCTTGGTTCACTTCAAAGGCATCCCTTGGCAAACCACTTCTCTCCCACTTTGCCAAGAATCCACCACCACTACAACACCAACACCCACCACCATCATCCATCTATCATCTATAGAGTGTGTAATAGTCTCGGGATCCAAGATTGATCGTAAGAGTTCTTGTCAATCAAAGGCCATGTTTGCTAATCTCTTACATCACTTGGTGAAGACAAGTCATTAATGTATTAATTCTGATTTTTAATGTTTCGGCACTTTTTATTTGGGTTTGTATTAATGACTTTAATAACTAGTTTCTTATGTTGAATGTGAATTTTCTTTACCATTTCTTCATGATGTCATTGATTTGCTCATTCGTGTCTTTATGGTCTATATAAAGCGCGTTAACTACCTGGAAGGGGTTAGGAGGGTGGTTTGGTAAAGTTCTTGTCTCGTTCAGTGTATAGAACCTGCGAGGACTTGGTTCAAGCTTACTAGGACCTCCTTCAATGCCCAACGGTTTTGGATGGCGGGGGTGCGAATAACTTGAACCCCTTATATGTAAACTACTATTAATACTTTAAACCGGCTTCTTAGGATTGTATCCTTGCTGACTCAAACCACTTTGCCGAGGGTAATGTCACCTTCAAAAGAGGGGCCTACCACTTTCCGCATTAATAACTTACTTAATTGTATTTCAATATTCCGACCCTTTGGGATTGTATCCCTGCTGACTCAAACCACTGGGTTGAGGGTAACGTCACCTTCAAAAGATGGGCCTACTACTATAACTAAGATAGTTCGAAAGTGCGAAAATCATCAAAGGATACATTAAAGATAAGTTGGATATAAGTGATTCTATCTTGTCTCTTTGTTTTTCATTTTATTTATCTTTTCATTTTTAGTTTTACTTTCATATTTAAATACTTTTCTCAAAAATTTAGATTGATTAGACGTTGACGATAAACCGGTATTAAAAGCTCTTGTGTCCTTGGACGACCTCGGTATCTTACCAACACTATACTAAGCTCGCGATGGGTGCACTTGCCCAAGTGTGTGTTTAGTGTTGGTACAATATCATGTTTTATAAATTTAAAACTTGGCTAATGCGTAAGATGGGCTCAAAATATTAATAAAATCACATCACATTATACGCACACCAAGTTTTTGGCGCCGTTGTCGGGGACTCAAGGATTTTAAGAAAGTTTAAAATCGACGGCCTAATTATTTTTATGCATTTTTCTTAATTTTTCAAAATCTGCAAAAGCTCAGCACGTGTCTTACCCTGTCAAACACGGGGCCGTGCCCATTAAATTCACTGGTAGTTTTTGTTTTCTAAGCTACAGAGGAGTGACCACGGGGCCGTGCTGATCTCCCCAGGAACTAGGGATCTAGAAAACAGCAATTGCAACATGACCACAGACCGTGGTCACTGACCACGGGGCCGTGGTGAAGAATCTGACCAACATTGTTTTCTGTTTTGATTGCATGACTTAGAACTCAATTGCAGGGCCTGAAAACTCTACGCAGTGCATGAGCTCCAGTTCTGTTAAAGACATAAAAGAACCTCTAGACGAACCCGAACGCTTTCTAAGGAAAAGACTAAAAGCCAAAAATCAAGATAAAGCTTTGGGGGACCGAATCCCGATGGCGGATCAACGTACCCTAATGGATTACCTGCGGCCCACGGTCGGTAACCTTGGAGCCGCTATCATTGCACCAAAATTCGATGACAACAACTTCGAACTTCGGCCGCATTTGATCCAAATGCTCCAAAATTCCGCAACCTTACATGGCCTATCCGATGAAGATCCCCATTTACATATTACCAATTTTTATGAAATATATGACACTTTCCAGATCAACGGAGCATCAAACGACGTCGTCCGCCTCCGAATGTTCCCATTCTCATGAAAAGACCGAGCCAAGGCTTGGCGTTTACCCTCCCAAGTGGTTCGGTAAACACTTGGGATGAACTTGCCCAAAAATTTCTATATAAGTATTTCCCGCCCTCTAAAACCGCTAAATTAATGACCGAAATAAATACATATTCACAAGAGGATGGGGAATCCTTTTATGAAATTTGAGAAAGATTCAAGGAGCTATTGAGGAAATGCCCTCATCATGGTCTCACAGTGTGGCAACAAGTGTCCACTTTCTATAATGGATTGTTGCCACACACGAGACAAACACTCGACTCAAGCTCCGAGGGACTTCTAGGTAATCGACACCTAAATGAAATCTACAATCAAATTGAGTAAAATACTCAAAACAATTTTCAATGGGACACCCCCGAGGCTCAAAATCTATTGCCCGGGGCGCCCATAAAGTAGATGAGAACACCTCTTTACAAGCCCAAATCAAGGCCCTATCTTCGAAAATCAAAATATAAGAAATGGCAAAAACGGCCTTGGTTATGGCTTGTGAAGGGTGTGGTGGGCCACATGAAAATTCGAGTTGTATGAAAGAAATGGAAAATCAAACAGAAATGGTAAACTACATTGATAATCGACCTAGACCGTCGGGTCCCCCAACGGGCACCTACAACCAAGGATGGCGGAACCACCCTAAACTTGGATGGAGGGAGCCCGGGAATAGTAGTAACTAACAAAATCAAAATCAACGACCAAACTTTCAACAACAACCAAGAAATGAGTCATAAAATTTCTCTAAAAAACAACACGGGGGCCGGGAGAGGCTAGAAGATCTCATCACATGCCTCATCTCCGAAATCGACAAAAGGTATTCGGATCGATCCCTACAAACGGAATCCGACATTAGAAACCAACGAGCTAGTATCCAAAACATTGAAAAACAACTAAGTCAACTAGCCCAAAATTTCTCCGAGAGACCACAAGGCGCATTACCTAGCAATACTGAAAACAATCCGAAGGAGCAAGTACACCTCGTAACATTAAGAAACCGGACCATAGATTCTGAGGCAACACCACTACCCCCATCCAACAATCCACCCAACCAAACCAAAAACTCACCCTCAACCCACCAAGAAACAACTATTCCACAAAAATCCGAACCCACCAAAAACCCCTCGGTGCCCTACCCTGGCGGGTTACTTCGCCAAAAGACCGATGAGCAATTTACAAAATTCATAAGCTTACTAAAGAAATTGCACATTGTCACACCCCCAAAATCCACAAGCGGAGTATCACCGCAGCGAGCGTGACTGACCAGGATCCAGCCACCAATCATATTGAACGATATAATTAAATAAATAAAAGTCCAAACTAAACAATATAATTGGTGTCAAAACAATTCAACAAAGTTTAAGTTATCAGCAGAAGCATTAAGTTCAAAACCATAATAAAGTATAAAAGTTCATAAGTTTAACATGGAACTCAACAGTCGATGATGCGCGTGTGGTGTTATAGATTTTTATATATATTTTTAGCCCTTTTTACACGTTAGTCAAGTTTTAAATTTATAAAACACGATATTTTACTAACACCAAACACACATATGGGCAAGTGCACCCATCGTGAGCGTAGTATAGTGTTGGTAAGATACCGAGGTCGTCTAAGGACAAAAGAGCTTTTAATACCTGTTTATCCTCAACGTCTAATCAAATCAAAAGTTTAGAAAAAGGTTTTTTAAACTAGAAAATAAAAACTAACTAAAATGCTGAAAAATAAAATAAATTAAAAACAGATAGACAAGATGAATCACTTGGATCCGACTCGCGTGTAGTGTAACCTTTGATTATTATCGCACTTTTGCACTTTTTAAGAGATTATCTTAGTTATTGTAGTAGGCCCCTGTTTTGAAGGTGACGTTACCCTCAACCCAGTAGTTTGAGTCAGCAAGGATACAATCCTAAAGGGTCGGATTATTGAAAGATAATTAATTAAGTTATTAATGCATAATGTGGTAGGCCCCTCTTTTGAAGGTGACGTTACCCTCGGCTAAGTAGTCTGAGTCAGCATGGATACAGTCCTAAGTAGCCGGGTTAAAGTTTTAATAGTAGCTTACATATGAGGGGATCAAAGAGTTTGGACCCCCACCATCCAATACCGGTGGGTATCGAAGGAGGTCCTACTAAATTTGACCCAGGTCCTTGCAGGATCTATACACTGAACAAGGCAAGACTCTTACCAAACCGTTCCCTTAACCCCCGACCAGGTAGCCAACATACCTCCATATAGACCGTGGAGATATGAATGGTGAAAATCTTTTATTTTATATAGACAGTAAAATAATGCCAAGACACCACGGACAAACGATAAGGAAGAATCACCTTCAACATAAGAAACTAGTTATTAAAGTCATTAATACATAACCAAATAAAAAGTGCGAAAAGATTAAAAATAAAAAGTATTACACTAGACACTTGTCTTCACCAAGTGATGTAAGAGACTTAGGCAAACATGGCCTTTGATTGTCAAGAACTCTTACGATCAATCTTGGATCCCGAGACGACTCACACACTCTATGATGGATGATGGATGATGGTGGTGGATGATGGTGTTGTGGTGGTGGTGGAGTATGGGTGAAGTGTGAGAGAGGTGGTGTGCCAAGGGATGGTTTGCAAATGAGCCAAGCACCCCTATTTATAGCCTGAACAGCAGCTCGGGAACGGCCCCGTGTCCATTGGGCACGGCCCCGTGTCCACCATCCTTCTCTTTCTTCATTAATTGCAGTTTGTCTGCATTAGTTGACCACGCCTGGGCACGACCCCGTGTACAGAAGCGTATCTGTACTATCAAGATTTCCTCAGATTCTGCAAATCTTAGAGTTGACCACGACCCCGTGTTCGCTGGGCACGCCCCCGTGGTGGGTGATAGAAGCTTCTACAACTTTGTCTTTTCTGCAGACACTTGGGCACGCCCCCATGCTCATTGAGCACGGGGCTTGTTCAGCCTTCTGTTTTCTTGTTTTTGCTTGGGAAGATGTTGTCGGGGGTCGGGCATGCCACGTTTATTCCTTTTCTTGTATTTATGTTAGATTTAGCTGCCGTTTTGCTTCCTTTGTTCATTTGAGCTCATTTAATCCTGAAAATACAAAAGGAAGACAAACACACACTTTTTCCAACATTAGTACTAAAAAAAGGTTAGTTTTATGCCACATTTGATGTAATTTATATGTTGCATTTTGCACACATCAAATACCCCCACACTTGAATCTTTGCTTGTCCTTAAGCAAAACTCTTTATAATGTGGCTTTACACTCCCAAATGGAATGGGTAGAAGAGAAGGTTTTTGGGCTTGTCATAGAGTGTCGGGATTTCCAAGATTCTTTATTAAGTTTTATTTTTATTTATTTACAATCCTATTCGTCATGATTTATTTAAAACATTACATAAGATAAATTACTTATTAGGGCATAACATGCCTTTTTAAAATTCCACTTATATACAAGTTCACATACCTCACGGGGATCCCTCAACACTCGGCCGAAGATGTTTTTTAGTGAATCACTCGAGAGCGGCATGGAACTTACTCCTACCATAAGCTTGCCAAGCAATCAATCCTCCTCCTTTTTAACTATACACCTTTGTAAATATCAAGAGGACTTTTTGGGTGAAGGGTTAGGCTTGGGTTAAAGGTAGGTGGTTGGGTTAAAGGTAGGTGGTTGGGTTAGTGGTTACTAAAAGGACGAAAGGCGTAAAAAGCGTCGGTTTTCGTAAGACTTGTTATTTTTTTGTAACTTTTTATTTTGATGAAGCACTTTTTCAAACAAAGTTATTTTTGATAAACTTGTTTGTTTATTTCTTTCTTTTGCTTCATCATCATCATCATATATATATATATATATATTCATAAGAAAGACTTGAGAAAAACCGAGCTTGTTACTAAAACAAAGGGTTAAAAAAATAAAAAAAAGAAAGTTTTGGAGGGTAAAAGGGTGTTTGTTTTGGGTTAAGAAATGAAAAGGTTTAGGCTCAAAGGGGTTAACTAGGGGGATTTTGGGTAGGTGGTAAAAAAAAGAAAAATAATGGTGTAGAAATAAAAAGGGTTAGTCCTAATGCCTCCATCATTTACTTACTCGGGTTTAAGTTGGTAACTACGAGGAATGTATTGTCGTGGCAAGTTCTAGAGTCGTAAGAACCAAGCGGCTATTCATAAAAAAAACGAAAAATGAGCAATTAATTTAAAGATATGTATTTGTATGCTCAATAAAGGCTCAAAACTCACTTTTTGTGGGAATGGGTTTTTATGTGATCAAGTATATATAATCAAATTTTAACTAAACTTGTCATGCCGTTTCATAATTTTCTTATGTTAGTTCTTTTTATCACGACGCTATCGGTTGTAAATTTGTAAAAATATAACCTTTTTAGAACTTGAAACTCCCAAATTAAACCTAGACAAGTAAAAAAAATGAAAAAAATTTTAAAAAATTTTTGGGGTGATTAGCGTTCCAATAGAGTTTTGTGTAAGGTTTGTAATTAGGACTTGCAAGATTCAAGGTTTTAGCATCCCCCCCCCCCACACTTAAATTACACATTGTCCTCAATCTGTCCCAAAAATAAGTTTTTAGGTTGATTGAATGTGTAAAAATGTGTGAAAAAGCAAAAATTTATGTTACTGGGCGTCTGGACACGGCCCCGTGTCGGATGAACACGATCCCGTGGTCAGAGTGCCAGTAACGTTAACTTACAGAAGGTGGACACGGGGGCGTGTCCGTTGAGCACGACCCCGTGTCTGGCAAAAATCTGCAGGATTTTTACAAACAGCAGGTCTGGAGTAATGGGCACGAGGGCGTGTCGGCTGGACACGACCCCGTGTAGACAGTCTGCAAGGGTGAAAAACAGGTTTCTGGCTTCGGTTTTCCTATCCCGGCTTTAGTAGCACTAATGTTTAGTACTTTGAGCCTCGTATGTACCTGTTTTATCAATAAACACTACACCAAACCATAACAAGCATCCTAAATTACCATAGTTCAAAACATCCACATCACAAAGTTAAAAAAAAAAAAAAAAATGCAGAAAATAAAAAGAGTTAAAGGAAGTAAATTGTTCAACACACGATACGCATGCCGAAGATTGTTCATAAGAAAAGAGGGTTAACCTGTGGGATCACCAACCAGCTGCTCCTAACTCCGCTCCTCCCGCCTAGTCCATGTCCTCGTCTTCATCATCACCTCCTCCTCCGTGCCCCGCCATGTACTCCCGGATGTTCCCAATGTCATCCTGAATGTCGGAGATGTTTCTCTCAATTGCTCCGACCCGGGTGTACGTATTGCTGGACATATTGTTGGTGTTCCTGGTGCACATGAGGTTTTCCTGCAACAAATCATGTAAACTTTGAAAATTAGGAAAACCGCCTCCTTGCGAGGAGGACTGGCCCGGATCACCATGGGGCTGATACTGGTATTGAGGAGGAGGCTGAAAGTGTGGAGCGTGCAGGATGAGTGCCTCTTGCGGGTTCCATGCATGCCCCTGGACTCTTTGGAAGCTAACCGTCCCGTCTTCGGCTTCATAAATCAAGTTCATGGAGCGGCAGATGTGTATGTCCACTCTTCCCGACCATGGGCTCTTTTGGAAAGACCTGGGCATGTTCACGAAATGCTTAAAGAGACGGTATATCCACCCCCCGAAGAAGATAGGGGTTGGTGGAGTAGCAAGCCGGTTCCAATGCATGTTTCGGAGCAGGAGGTACGGAACATCGAGGTGGGTGCGGGTATGAATGCAATGAAGGACCACCAGATCTCTCAACGCAACAACGCCACTGCTATCATGCCTTTGGCTAAGAGAGTAAGTGAGGACCCTATGGATGTAACGGTAAAGTGGGTCCCTCAACCTAGTGCTCTTAGTGCTGCTTGGGTTGTCGTGCCCTTATCCTATTTGAGCCCAAGCGGTTTGGCGTTCGTTTTCTGATAACTCGCGTAACCCTCCGGTGTTTTCTTCATTACCCGCATCTTCCTCCGCATACAACCCAACTATCAACCCAAACTGTGCCATCGAAATCGAGTACTTAGTCCCCCCACATCGTAATTCTACCCCCTCATTATCAAATGGGTCGCATCTTGAATTGAACACGAATGTGCTATAGAACTCCAGATTATATTCGTGGACTGAACGAAGTCGAGTGGTTAGGGCGGCTCTTAGTGGGCCGGTGACTAGGTTGTTAAACCGGTCAAGCTGGTTCACTGTTGCTAAAAGATCCATGCACACTTGTCATGGGTATTCCTCCGGTCTGGTTCGAAGCACATCGTATCTTGCTTTAGAATCCAACTCATTTGCATTGAACAGTGTGAATTTCTTCGACATCTGAAAGGAAACACCAAACAATTAGCATGAAACATTGAAATTTTTCGGAGAAAACTAAAAACAGTCAGCTGAACACGACCCCGTGTTCAACGGACACGCCCCATGTTGGTCAGAAAAAAGCTGGACACGCCCCCGTGCTCAGCGAGCACGACCCCGTGTCCAGACGTCTGTTTCCCAAGAATCCATTTTTCGACCCGGTCCCAAAAACTTGAAAATTTTTGGTCCAGTAGGGGCGGTTTTCCCAGAAAATGAAACCCCAAGTACCGTTTTTCCCAAAACAAACCGTTTACCCCTTCGATTTTATCTTTTTCGGTTCAAAAACAAGGGTTTGGGGTTTTTGTGAGAAATCGGGCAAATCTATGAACAATACAAATGGATTTACTTCCTATAACATGAATCTAAACTAATGCTAACAATTTTATGAAAAAATTTGAGGTTCGATCTGGATGAAGTTCAAGAACCCTAGATTTTTCCCCAAATTTTTGATGTTTTAACTACATGCAAATGCTTAATCTAACTACTAATGATGATAGAATCATACCTTGATGTTGTTAGAAGTAGAGGAGACGTCGAAATGTTGCAGAAAATCGCCTGAACCAGAGAGTTTTCGGGGAAACGGGGCGTGTGGAAATGAAGAAACTGTTTGGAAAAGGGGTTTTATCCCGACAGTTGCGCGGACACGGCCCCGTGCCGGGCGATTTTTTGAATTTTTTTTAGTGCTCGTGTGAGTGCCCTTGTTTCCCAAAAACTCGGTTAGAAGACTTACCGATTTAGAGGTCAACCCGTTTGTTCGTAACTTACCAGGTATGATGTTGATGCTTTTATTCTTCGACCGTTTGAAGCAAGATTTCTTCCTCCACCCATGAGTAAATATTTCATAGTAGCCTCATTAGACCGTACATCTTTCTTCGTATATCCAGATAATAGGTATTTCTTCCTCCTCATCCTCAATGAATCATTGATAAAGCTTCAGCCGTTGGCCATTGACTTTGAATGGAATGCCATTCCGAGATTTAATTTCTACTGCACCGTGTGGGAAAATATGGGTGATGGAAAAAGGTCCTGACCACCTAGACTTTAATTTACCAGGAAACAATCGAAGTCGTGAATTAAACAATAGAACTTGATCTCATACTCGAAATTCATTTGGTTTTATGTGTTTGTCGTGCAAATTTTTCATTCTTTCCTTATAAATTTCAGAGTTTGAGTATGCATAATTTCTTAATTCGTCTAATTCATTTAATTGACAAAATCGATTTTTACCGGCAAATTCTAAATCAAGGTTTACATTTTTAATTGCCCAGTAGGCCTTGTGAGCTATTTCTACTGGCAAATGACAACTTTTCCATAGACGAGCTTATATGGGGTTGTACCGATTATTGTTTTATAAGCAGTTCGAAAAGCCCATAAAGCATCATCTAATTTATCGGTCCATTCCTTTTTATTTAACCCTACGGTTTTTTCAAGTATTCGTTTTAAACCTCTATTAGTCACTTCGGCTTGTCCGTTTGTTTGGGGGTGATATGCTGTTGAGACCCGGTGATAGACCCCATATCTTGATAAAAAAATTTCAAGTTGATGATTACAAAAATGGGTACCACTATCACTTATTAATGCATTAGGTGTTCCAAAACGAGAGAATAATTTTTTTCAGAAATCTTACCACGACTCTTCCATCATTTGTTGGAAGTGCCTCGGCCTCGGCCCATTTAGACAAGTAATCTACTGCCACAAGTATATATTTGTTTCCTTTTGACGGTGGGAAGGGTCCCATAAAGTCGAGTCCCCACACATCAAAGATTTCACAAACAAGAATGCCATTTTGTGGCATTTCGTTTTTGGAAGAAATATTACATGTCCTTTGGCAAGCGTCACATGTCTTGACAAGACTTTGGGCGTCTTTGTAAATGGTCGGCCAATAAAATCCTGAATCAAATACCTTTCGTGCGGTACTAGCGGCACCATGATGTCCTCCATATGGACCTTCATGACAATGGCGGAGAATTCTTTTTTTGCTTCGCTACCATGTACGCATCGTCGGATGAGTTGGTCGGCACGCATTTTGAAAAGATAAGGATCTTCCCAAAAATAATGCTTTACATTAGCAAAGAATTTCTTTCTTTGATGATGTGGCCAACCTTTTGCGACTATACCGCTAGCTAGGTAGTTAGCATAGTCGACGTACCATGGTTCTTCTCTGTATTCCACCATTTCTAGGGACTCTATTGGAAATTTTTCGTTGATTTGCTCGTCCCTGGTTGCCTCCAAAGTTGGGTCTTCTAAGCGTGAAAGAGGATCTGCTGCAGTGTTTTCTGCTCCTCTTTTGTCTTTGATTTCAATATCAAATTCTTGGAAGAGTAAAATCCACCGAATCAAACGTGGTTTAGCATCCTGTTTCTTGAAGAGATATCGAATGGCTTCATGATCTGTATAGACTATTGTTTTAGAAAGAACAAGATAAGAACGAAATTTATCAAAAGCAAATACCACAGCTAGTAATTCTTTTTCAGTTGTTGTGTAATTTTCTTATGCTTCGTTAAGTGTTTAACTAGCATAATAAATTGGGTGAAAATGCTTTTCTTTTCTTTATCCCAAGACAGCTCCAACTGCAAAGTCACTTGCATCACACATGATTTCGAAAGGGAATTTCCAATCAGGCGCTATCATGATAGGTGCATTGACTAGCATTTCCTTTAGGGTTAGGAATGCTTGATTGCAATCCTTGTCAAAGATGAAAGGGGCGTCTTTTTCAAGTAATTTTGTTAGAGGCCTTGAGATTTTAGAAAAGTCTTTGATAAACCGCCTATAAAATCCGGCATGCCCTAAGAAACTTCTGATAGCTCTAATGGAGGATGGGGGTGGTAATCGAGAAATAGTGTCTATTTTGGCTCGATCAACCTCCATTCCTTCGCTTGAGATTTTGTGACAGAGTACTATTCCCTCTATTACCATGAAATGGCATTTTTCCCAGTTAAGGGCGAGGTTAGTTTCCTCACATCGGGATAGCAATCGTTCAAGGTTATTGAGGCATTGTTCGTATGAATCCCCAAAGATAGAAAAGTCGTCCATGAAGACTTCCATTGTGTTTTCTATCATGTCATGGAAGATGGCTACCATGCAACGTTGAAAGGTTGTGGGGGCATTGCATAGACCAAATGGCATGCGTCGATAAGCAAAAGTTCCATAGGGACATGTGAAGGTTGTCTTTTCTTGGTCTTCGGGAGCTATCGGGATTTGAAAGTAACCTGAAAAACCATCCAAGAAACAATAAAATTCATGACCGGATAATCTTTCTAACATTTGATCAATGAAGGGCAAAGGAAAGTGATCTTTCCTTGTTGCTTCATTTAATCGTCTATAATCTATACATACCCTCCATCCAGTGACGGTTCTCGTTGGTATTAATTCATTCTTTTCGTTAGTTATTACCGTCATACCTCCTTTCTTTGGAACTACTTGGACGGGACTTACCCAAGGACTATCGGAGATAGGATAAATAAGTCCGGCGTCAAGTAGTTTGATGACTTCGTTTTTAACCACTTCTTGTACATTTGGATTTACTCGACGTTGTGGTTGTATTACCGATTTGTAGTCATCGTTCATTAAAATTTTGTGCGTGCACATGGAAAGACTTATTCCTTTAATATCTACAAGCTTCCAAGCGATCGCATTTTTGTGTTTTTTCAAAAGTTTAATTAATTTTTCTTTTTCTAAACTACCTAATTTAGACGAAATAATTACAGGTGATTTATCATCTTTGTCTAGAAAAGCATATTCCAAACCTTTCGGAAGTTCTTTGAGCTCAAGAGGTGGGTCTTTAGGAGACTCCTTATTTGGTTTCTTATTTTGATCAAGAACTTTGAAAGTTTGTTCTATGGCGACCTCTTCTTCAACAAAGTGGTCAAGCTTTTCACTTGTATCGGGTGGTTCATCTTCATCTTCAATTAGGGGGTCATTATTTCCGAAAGGATATTTCATTGAACGCTCAATATCGATGCTTCTTTTAAATGCCCCTAATTGAATTGATAGATTGTTGTACTTTCGGTTTTTCAAAGCTTCGTGGGTTTTTACAAAAGGTCGTCCCAACACTAGAGGAGCGTCATCGAGGATGACAAAGTCGGTTGGGATTACCATTTGATTTGTTTCGAAAATGTAGTTGGGTATTATGTTAGCGCAAAGATCTTTATCAATTGTGACATTACTAATAAATGAATTTTGAAAAAAAAACATGGAACCGGTGTAATGTTGATTTCAAATGGGTCTTCTTTTATTAGCGAGGTTTGATCATTAGTTAACTTAATGCTTACCGTTTCGTCAATTTTAGTGTTAGTGTTTAACTCTTTTAAAAACTTAGCATGAGTGGGTACTAAACAATGATTTTCAAAGGAAGGTGACAAGAGATTAATTTCTTCAAAATTAGACTCTTCTTGAATTTTAACGTTGTCGGACTCACCTTTTTCGTTGTTTAACTCATGTGTTGGTTTTTCACTTATTTGTTCTTCCATTTTTACATTTTCAACTATCTCTTCTTTATTTAATTCCTCTCTTGCGCGGGACTCCTCTTCCCTTGCGCGAGATTCTTTTATGTAACGCTCGATAGTTTTAAGGTGTTCTAATATCCTATCGGTCACGTCGGCGATAGAGTAAGGATCGGGATTTTCAAAGCTTGAATCCGGATGTTCGATCCTTTGTTCCTCATAATACCCATAGGAAGTAGATGGTTCACACCATTGTTCTTCATTGTAAGTATATGATGGATAAGGGTCGTAATTTTGTTCTTCATATTACTCATATGAGGTGGGTTGTTCACGCCATGATTCCTCATAATAAGTATACGAAGGTGGTGGCTCATATCTTGGTTCCTCAAAGTATGAGTATGAAGGCTCATACCTTGGTTCATCAAAATATGAGTATGAGGGAGAAGGTTCATACCTTTGGTCTTCATAGGATGTGTATGAAGTTGATGGCTCGTACATGGGCTCCTCATAGTAGGTGTATGAAGTGGATGGTTGAAATAAATCACAATATTGTACCGAGTGCGGGTTTCCACAATTAGTGCAATAGTCTTCCCTATAATCATCCTCCTCATAGGTGTAGTTGTAGCCTCCTGAGTATTGATCCATAAGAATCAATCAGCAGACCACAACAGAGTCTCGAGACCAGAAAACAAAAATAAAAACAGAAACTGAGGGTGGACACGGCCTCGTGTTCAATGGACACAGCTCCGTGTTCAGGATCTGTATCTGGGCGTTTTAATTAAAGTTACTATTTTTGTTCAGCACGGGGGCGTGTTCAGTGAGCACGGCCCCGTGTTTAGAATCTGTATCTGGGTGTTTTATGAAAAATATGCAGCACGGCCCGTGTTCAGTGAACACGGCCCCGTGTTCAGATTACTGTAAATGCAAAACTAAACTAAAATGCAGAAAAATGTGCGCGCGTTTTGAAAAAGTTTTGAAAAAATGATTAGGCCGTCGATTTTAAGCTTTCTTAAAATCCTTGTGTCCCCGGCAACGGCGCCAAAAACTTGATGGGCGTGTGGTGTTATAGATTTTTATATATATTTTTAGCCCTTTTTACACGTTAGTCAAGTTTTAAATTTATAAAACATGATATTTTACCAACACCAAACACACATATGGGCAAGTGCACCCATCGTGAGCGTAGTATAGTGTTGGTAAGATACCGAGGTCATCCAAGGACACAAGAGCTTTTAATACCGGTTTATCCTCAACGTCTAATCAAATCAAAAGTTTAGAAAAAAGGTTTTTTAAACTAGAAAATAAAAACTAACTAAAATGCTGAAAAATAAAATAAATTAAAAACAAATAGACAAGATGAATCACTTGGATCTGACTCGTGTGTAGTGTAACCTTTGATTATTTCCGCACTTTTGAACTTTTTAAGAGATTATCTTAGTTATTGTAGTAGGCCCCTCTTTTGAAGGTGACGTTACCCTCAACCCAGTAGTTTGAGTCAACAATGATACAATCCTAAAGGGTCGGATTATTGAAAGATAATTAATTAAGTTATTAATGCATAATGTGGTAGGCCCCTCTTTTGAAGGTGACGTTACCCTCGGCTAAGTAGTCTGAGTCAGCAGGGATACAGTCCTAAGTAGCCGGGTTAAAGTTTTAATAGTAGCTTACATATGAGGGGATCAAAGAGTTTGGACCCCCGCCATCCAATACCGGTGGGTATCGAAGGAGGTCCTACTAAATTTGACCCAGGTCCTTGCAGGATCTATACACTGAAAAAGGCAAGACTCTTACCAAACCGTTCCCTTAACCCCCGACCAGGTAGCCAACATACCTCCATATAGACCGTGGAGATATGAATGGTGAAAATCTTTTATTTTATATAGACAGTAAAATAATGCCAAGACACCACGAACAAACGATAAGGAAGAATCACCTTCAACATAAGAAACTAGTTATTAAAGTCATTAATACATAACCAAATAAAAAGTGCGAAAAGATTAAAAATAAAAAGTATTACACTAGACACTTGTCTTCACCAAGTGATGTAAGAGACTTAGGCAAACATGGCCTTTGATTCTCAAGAACTCTTACGATCAATCTTGGATCCCGAGACGACTCACACACTCTATGATGGATGATGGATGATGGTGGTGGATGATGGTGTTGTGGTGGTGGTGGAGTGTGGATGAAGTGTGAGAGAGGTGGTGTGCCAAGGGATGGTTTGCAAATGAGCCAAGCACCCCTATTTATAGCCTGAACAGCAGCTCGGGCACGGCCCCGTGTCCACCCTCCTTCTCTTTCTTCATTAATTGCAGTTTGTCTGCATTACTTGACCACGCCCCCGTGTCCGCTGGGCACGACCCCGTGTGCAGAAGCGTATCTGTACTATCAAGATTTCCTCAGATTCTGCGAATCTTAGAGTTGACCACGGCCCCGTGTCCGCAGGGCACGCCCCCGTGGTGGGTGATAGAAGCTTCTACAACTTTGTCTTTTCTGCAGACACTTGGGCACGCCCCCGTGCTCATTGAGCACGGGGTGTGTTCAGCCTTCTGTTTTCTTGTTTTTGCTTGGGAAGATGCTGTCGGGGGTCGGGCATGCCACGTTTATTCCTTTTCTTGTATTTATGTTAGATTTAGCTTCCTTTTTGCTTCTTTTGTTCATTTGAGCTCATTTAATCCTGAAAATACAAAAGGAAGACAAAAACACACTTTTTCCAACATTAGTACTAAAAAAGGGTTAGTTTTATGCTACATTTGATGTAATTTATATGTTGCATTTTGCACACATCAGTCCATGCCCCACAACGACCTCTTCCTCCTGTGCAAGCTCCATCTAAGCACCTAACGACCTGCAAGGCATATAATAACAAATCAACAACAAAGTTGAGCTAGTTCACAGTTGGTTGTCCATTTTAACGTTGTTCCAAAAACCATAGTTATGTTTCGAAAACCACGATTTAACCAGTTCCTTGTTTCCCAAACCATACTCAGTGGGGGCTTCCCCATGTATCCCACTAGACCCATTACCATATCAACTACTGAGTGTAGTTATGTTTATGTGCACTGAGTCAATGTATATCATCATTGACTAGTGCCCAAGTCCATTAGTGCACGCCCATCCTCTGCGGCACGGTGTGAGGCTTGTCAAACCTAATAGCGCTATTTAACTAATGACCCGTTCGCCATTGGCCCGACGATTAAGTCGATATAAATGAGGGACTTAATGATAGAGTTTTGTCTAGTGTCAATGTTGTCACCCTTCAGTTAAGAGGGTGGGAGTACGTGTCAAGAAGAACACGCAGGTTTCAATGTTGTCACCCTTCGCCGTAGAGGGTGGGAGTACGTATTCTACCCAAAGAGGATACACAGGTTTCCTTAATATACGTTAACCCATTCCCAAACCACCGGGAATCCCATGCCTTGTAGAAAGTGTGAACTCACCTTAGGTTAGCTCGGCAGATTAAGGTCACTTGAGCTAATGTGTTCAACCACGTCCTATTATGGTTATCATACAAGTCAGGTTCGTATTCATATAATTCATGTATTGTTCTACACTCATTCTAACAAGTTGCATACAACCAATTATCATCACGTAACGCGTATAGCATGTCAGTCAAATATGGATTAATAAAAATAACCACCATTATTAATCATTATTTAAACCTCCAAAAGCATATATTATATTAAATTTATTTACAAAGTTTCATGCACTCCCACCCATGTGATGGCCATCCAAAATCAAAATCCATAAGTACCTAATCTTCACATTCTCATGCACATCATATTCTGTTTATCATGCATGTATACAATTATTATATGCAAACCATTTAGTTTATATTTTCTAACTCCACATTAAAATACTTTGAGTGACCTGCAAATGGCATGCAACACCACGACTTTTATGAGTAAAGAACCCTAAACAAAGATCATGTGTTGGATCTGAGTTTCTTTCTGATTGTATTTTCGTTTGAAATTAAGATGGAAATGAAAGAGTTGTGCAGCGGAATTAAGATGAAAACAAACTTTGCATACTATCAAATGAGAGTATTGCTTTGATCAAGACATTTTCAACTAGGAATCGAATGATTGAATTAACTTTCAACAACGATTACAAGTAATGCTTGAATACAAACTCCCCCTCAGCCAGAGCTCAGCGTTTGTTCGTGCAAAGAAGACGGTATTGCTAGAGCTAATAGAACAGTACAAAGTACTGAACTATTTATAGGCACTTGCAAACTACTGAGCATCTTTAGCTGACGTCACCATGAAAGTGACATCTAACCTCCTAACAGACTCTAACCTCTGATCTATACAAACACTGATGTACTAACTACTGCTATTACAATTTATTACATAAAAGACACTTAAACAGCTGCTGCATCCTTCCACTGCTGTGAACCCAGCAGTGCCTGTCCGGATCAGCAGTACTTGACTCAAGGCAGTAGATTGAGTCAGCAGAGCTTTGGTCTTCCATCAGTCTTTGACATTGGTCAGTAGATACAAAGCAGCAGTTGTAGGTCAGCACTTAGTAAGATCAGTAGATAGGAGGTCAGCAGATACAAAGCCACTTTCAAGGGGAGAGATTTGCATGAACTAACGTAATCGTCTGCTTATTCTGGATCCACTGCTCTGATCCAGTTTTGGCTTTAATTATCTGTTCCTCTGATAGGTTTCAATCCCAACAATCTCCCCCTGGAACAGATAATGCCCAAACTCTTCATTATTTGTGGAAATCTTTATTGCCTCATCAACAGTTCCCTTATCTGACCTTTAAATTGTAATTCAAAGTCTAGGGCATCTGTATCTTCATCATCCCTGCTAAGTGGAAGATCAAGGAGATCCTGCAAATCTTCAAGACTCAGGCCAAGAGCTTGTTCCCTTGATATTTTCTTCACTTCTCCACCAGACCTGAGCAAAGTCAATACGCAGGTCTGTTTGTCAGTTTCCCACTTTTGTATTTTTGAGCCTGGTGGGTTTCTTGGGAGATGTTTATTTGCAGAAGTATTTGGAGAGGCTGGCCTATTCATGACTGGCTGAGCAGTACTTGCAGTTTGTTCCAATTCAAGATCTTCTTTTATCATTACTTTCGTGCCTTCTTTTACAATGGCATCTCCAGCTAATAGATCTTGAATTGTTTCCATACTAAACTGGTTTTTGCTCCTTCTTTTTTAGATGGCAGCACCAGCTGGAGCAGTGGTTCTTTTGACTTGCAGCTTTGGTGGTTTTTTAGAAACCTCTGCTTTAGAATAGTCAGGCTTTTGAGGAACTGAGGGATCTTTCTTTCTTAATTGTTCCAACTTTTTGTAAGTAGCCCTGACCACATCTTCTTTCCATCTAGCAACTTGTCTTTTGTTTCCATAATCAGCTGCTACCAATTCCTCTTTCATTCTCCTCAGCTCTTCCTGTTTGTCAGGTACATTCTTTCTAAACTTTGCCCAGTTAGGAGGAGTGTGAGTGACATTCCTTTTTATCATGTCTTGAATTCTTGCTGCTTCATTTTCAAGTTCAGGAATAGTCCACTCTTTGTACATGTATCTCTCTCCTTTGTACTTCTTGTGAGCCATGATGCTTTCAATGTAGTCTTTCTTCAGAGTTTTAGCTGCTCTTTCAGAAATTTGTTGACTAACATTTTTTGCAAATTGCTCTAGGGATCTGACTTGTGTGAGAAAATATTGACTTTTCTGTGCAATCTCTTTATCAGATTTCCCTTGTGTATTTTTCTTTGAGATATCCTCTGCTTGCTTGGCCTTGATTTCCAAATATTCATCAACATTTTTAGGCCAGGGATATCCTTTTATTGATGGCAAACTCCTTTTGGCAGGGTCATCCTCAAAGTAAAAAGATTTTATTTCTTCTCTAACAGCTGCTAATTCAAGAGGAAATTGAACACCTGCAGGAGGTAAGGGCTTGTACATTTTAACTGAAGAGAGAGGAACAGGTTTTGGAATTGTGACAAGTGCTAAAGATTTTGAAGATGTTTGTGGTGGTGAATTGTCATCATCTTTGAGAATTAGTCTTCTCCTTTTTGTAGGAGGGACTGATGATGTTTTGGATGGAACAGTGGTGGTAGATGTAGTGGCAGTGGATTGTGATTGACTAACAGCTGTTGAAACAACTGGTGTTTCAACCACTGTTGTCATTACAACAGATGTTATAACATCTGCTGTCTTCTGCTGTATGTCAGCAGGTGTTGTTTTTGGTGGTGATGATGGTAAAACAGTGGATGTTGTGTGTGTTGAAGTGGTGTGTGTTGATGGAACAACTGTTTGGCAAGCAGTAGTTTTTGTAACTCCTGGTGCATCAGCTGTTTTGTATGGTGGTTTTTTAGCAGACTTTGAACGTCTGGTTGGAATGGATTTGGGTTGCCTTACTTTTCTAGTAGGCTTCTTCTTTTCCTCAACAGGATTTTCATGATCCTTTGACCCAGAAGTACCCTGATCTGGATGATCCATTCTATCCACCCTGGCTTTCCTTTTGGCCTCTCTATCCCTTTTTACACTTGCAACTGCTTCTGCTAGTGCATTTGTTGTCACATCAATTTTCTTGCTGCCATCTGGCAAAGGGATCTTTTTGGTCATGTTTGAATTTTCTGGTTCAAGATAGAGACCATCCTCTATACCCTTCTTTTTCCACTCCTTAATTTTCTCCCCCTTTTTGGCATTATCTTCTGGGAGTTGATAAATGTAGTGTACTTTTGGAGGAGCAGTGCCAGTGGTGTGCAAGATCTGAGTTTTGAGAGCCTTTAAATCAGCCTGAGTGTTCTTGAACCTTGACTCCATTGCATTTCTCAGCTGTTGTACATGTTTTTCATGTTGCTGATCTGCTAATTGTGCTTGTTGTTGGAGAAAAGATTGAAATAGATTCCAGAGCTCATTTGTAGCAGGTGCCCTTTGTGGAGCAGATGCTTGAGGTGGAACAGCAGTTGATTGTACCTTCTGAACTTGTAACACCTGTTGTAGCATATCTTTGAGTTCTGCAACAGAGTTATCAAGCTTTGCAATACGATCCGTCAATTTCTGGTACTTTAAACCATCACCCAAGTTAATGGGATCATCTGATTTCCCACTAGCAGTGGTTTTATCAGTAGTTGATGTAGGGAGTATGCTCCAAACATTAACCACTGATGCCCCTTTGTCTTGGTACTGGGGTCTTCTTCCTTCAACACTTGACAACCTTTTGATGTTGCCAGTAGGATAAATAAATCCACTGGTGGTTGGCAGAGGTGCTATAAAAGGAATTGCCTCCAAGGAAGTCTTATGAATGTAACCACTGTCCAAATGTAACCCAGTGGGTGTAACAGTTGTAGTGGCTACTTCACTTGGATTACCACCAAGAGTTACTTGTAACTCAAGGGGTCTAACCTCCTCAGGTTGTGTTGGTGGGTTAGCAAAGATTGATACATCAGACCCAGTCAGTTGTTGAGGCATATTCTCATTGATAGGTGATTGAGAAGGACTGGTTAATGCCTGGTTCAAATCAATTGCATCCAACAATAGTTTAGTTGGTGTGGGAATTATGGATGTGAAGGGTGGCGTAGAAAGTGGAATTGCCCCGGGTATTGAGCTGTGGATGATAGAAACGAGTGTTTCCGGAGCATCATGATGTGGAGACCCTATTTGTACAACCTGTTCTTTTTGTGAAGAAGCAGGAGGAGTTTTGGTTATGGGTTGAGATATTTGTACCAACTGCTGTGAGGAAGTAGCAGCAGTGGTTTCTTGTGACTTTTGTGTTGTCACTGGCAGAAGCTCTGGTATCTCATCCTCCAGAGATGCCTTTTTGATGGTTTGGGGGTTTTTTTGTGTTTTTCTTTTTGTTGGATTTTTGGTGATTTTAGGTGTGGGTTTCAAAACAGTTGTTCTGCTGCTTTGATCACCTTGAGCAGTGGGCCCAGCAGCAGATACCTGAGGAGCAGTTGTAACTGCTAAAATCTGCTCAGGCACCTCTGCTTGTGTTTTGCAAGGTGCTAACATTCTTGAAAAAGTTTCAGTTGTTAAACTGTTTATTTGAGTAGAATCACCTTGGTTTATTATAGCTAAATCATCCTTACTGAATTTCTGTGTAAAATAGTAACTTAAAAACCTTGGAAACAGTAAGAATGATTTTGTTTCAACATTTTTAACCAAATCTTTAAAAATTTCCTGAGAGTAGTTAAAATTTTCTCCTTGAAGAATTGCATATCCCAGGTTTTGAATCTTTAAAGGGATTTCATTGAAAGAAGTGGTTTTGTTTGAAACACATAGTAGGAGGGTATGAAATAAAAATCTGGTTGCAGACGGAAAATAACCTTTTTCTAAGGTAATTTTCTTCATCATTGTGGCTTCATACCCTCTCTCAATGAAGTCAGTTTGTAACTCGTTTTTAGTGAAAGAAATTTTACCTTCCTGATCACCGAGTTGAAAGACCTCTGAAATGGATTGTGGCGTGATTTGGACAGCTTTACCCTTTATAGAAGAGTTTATGGTGGTTGCAGAGTCGCCTTGTTTTTCAAGGGTTGCATTCTTCCAGAACTCCCTTTGGGTCGCCAAATAGATTGGTGCATCGGCGGTGAACAAAGTTTTGTACTTTGATTTTGCCATGAGATCAATGATGGAATCGAAAACTTTGGTGGTTCCTGGTTTTGTGAGAAGACCCAGGAGATTGTGAGATGGTTTATGTGGAATTTCAGTGGAGATTGCCTTTTGAGAGGCTGTTTTCAAAGTTGATTTGGATGAGGGTTTTGAAGATGACTTCGATTTTGTCATTTTGAAGATGAATGATCGAAGAAATTTGTGGAAGATGAGATGAAAAACTGTTTTGAGAAGAGAATTTTTAAGAATTCAATTCGACAGTAAAACCCTGTTTTGGTGGTGAGTGGGGGATTTTATAGGGAAGAAAGTGAATGCTGAGGTGGCAGCCGTTACAAAAAGTCTGACCAATATGTACTGCCCACGTGACAACCCCTGGTGAAAGTGAAGGACAGTACTTATGTGATAGGGACAGATGAAGGCAGTGGTATGAAAGCAGTGGATGATTTTCACTATCAGTGGATAGCATATCAGTGGATAAGACACTGCTTTTGAACAACAGAGTTTATCAAAGTAATGAGAGAGCAGGGGTTGACTTTCAGCAGTGGACAGACTTTTGAAGTAGAGCAGACTTTTGAACAATCAGTGGTTAATGGCAGACTTTTAATGAAAATTTTTAATTTTTAGCTATTTTTAAGGATGGAGTTTTGATTTTCTGAAAACATTTTGTTGCTTTTATTCATAGAAAAAACAAGATGTTGCTTGTTATTCCATGTTCAGCATCCCAATCTTAGAGACCAAACTTTCAAAAGTGGCTGTATCAAGTGCTTTTGTAAGCACATCAGCTAGCTGGTCTTTAGTTGGGACATGATGCAGAGAAATCAAACCTTTTTCATAGCAATCCCTCACAAAGTGATGTCTGATGTCGATGTGTTTGGTGGTTGAGTGGGAAACTGGATTTTTGATGATATTTTCTGCTGCCTGGCTATCCAACATGAGTGGTGTCTTTAAGGCAGTGATACCAAAATCCAGTAACTGATTTTGAAGCCACAGGAGTTGGGCTGTACAGCTTGCAGCAGCAATGTATTCAGCTTCAGCAGTGGATGTTGAAACAGCTGCCTACTTTTTGCTTTGCCATGAAACTAAGCAATCACCTAGAAACTGGCACCCTCCTGATGTGGACTTCCTTGTGGTGTGACATCCAGCAAAGTCACTGTCTGAGAAACCTGAAAGCTTGATGTTCCCATTAGCTGGATACCAGATACCAAGTGTGGGAGCACCTTTTATGTATCTGAAGATCCTTTTTACAGCAATGAGATTTGATTTTCTGGGAGCTGATTGACTTCTTGCACAGACACATGTTGCAAACATGATGTCTGGTCTAGATGCAGTTAGGTACAATAAAGACCCAATCATGCTTCTATAAAGTGTTTGGTCAATCAGCTCATCTTTTTCATCAGACATGACCAGCTTATTTGTTGCCATGGGTGTGCTACATGGTTTACAATCATTCATATCATATTTTGTCAAAAGTTCTTTAGCATATTTGCTTTGATGAATGAAAGTTCCATTTTGCATTTGCTGAACTTGGAGACCAAGAAAGCATTGTAGCTCACCCATTGCACTCATTTCAAACTCAGCTGTCATGAGTTCTCTAAACTCTTCACACATTGAGTTACATGTGCTTCCAAAAATAATGTCATCCACATAAATCTGGACAATCATTAAATCCTTCCCTCTCCATTTTAAAAACAGTGTTTTATCAATGGTACCTCTTTTGAAACCATTTGAGAGTAGGAAGTTGGAAAGAGTTTCATACCAGGCCCTTGGTGTTTGTTTCAAGCCATACAAGGCTTTGTTTAGCCTGTAGACATGATCTGGATAAAATGGATCCTCAAAACCTGGAGGTTGACAAACATACACCTCTTCTTGAATTGTACCATAGAGGAAAGCACTTTTGATATCCATTTGAAACACCTTCATATTGTGGTTGACAGCAAAGGCCAGGAACAGTCTAATGGCTTCCAATCTTGCAACAGGGGCAAATGTTTCATCATAATCAATCCCCTCTTCCTGTCTGTAACCTTGAACCACAAGCCTGGCTTTATTCTTGACAACAATACCCCTTTCATCAGTTTTGTTCTTGAAGACCCACTTTGTGCCAATGGGACTAACCTCTTCTGGCAGTGGTACAAGCTCCCATACTTGTTGTCTTTTAAACTGTTGGAGCTCCTCTTGCATGGCTTCTACCCAGCTGTTGTCTTTCAGTGCCTCTTGGTACTTGACTGGCTGATGGAGTGATAGAAAACCAGCAAAAAGACAAATGTTTTGGGTTTGACTTCTTGTGAGCACCCCTTCATTTATGTTGCCAATGATTTGATCAGGTGGATGAGATCGCAAGAAGATTAAATCTCCTTGGTATGGTATGATGGCATTGGTTGGTGAAGGCTGCAAATGTGTATCATCTGAGCTAACCACTGCTGGGGACTTTGATGATCCAGCAGTGGCTTCAAAGGGTGGTGGAATAGGAGGTAATGAAGTGGACAACTGCTGACTTTTATCCACTGTTTGAGGACTTTTGTCAGCAGTGTTTGAGGATGTGGAAGCAGTGGTTGATGGGCTACTTTGGTCAACAACTGTTGAGGTAGCAGTGGTTGAGCTTTGACAACTGTTTTGAACAGCTGGTGCTTTTCCCTTTGTGGCAGACCTTTGAGGGATGATGATTTCATACCCATAGTCTGGTGTTGTATCCTCTGATGGACCTGCACTGTTAGTCTTGACAGCAGTATTTTCAAAAGTAATTTTTTCAAGATCAAACAGATCTGCAGGGTTTGCTGGGATTTTCATTGATGAAAGTTCATTGAACTTTACATTCAAAGTCTCCTACACTGCCTTGGTCCGTGTATTGAACACTTTGTAGGCCTTGGCAGTGGTTGAGTATCCCAAATGATAACCACAATCAATTTTGGCTGCAAATTTTGAAATGGAATCTTTTAAGTTCAAAATAAAGCATGGGCAGCCAAACACTTTGAAATATGAGATCAGTGGTTTAATTTTATACAGAATTTCATAGGCAGTCTTTTTGTGCCTGGGGTTTATTAAAACTCTGTTCTAAACATAGCAAGCAGTGTTTACTGCCTCTGCCCAGAAAGTTAATGGCAAACCTGAATCTGCAAGCATGGTTCTGGCAGCCTCAATCAGAGTTCTGTTCTTCCTTTCCACTACCCCATTCTGCTCTGGTGTTCTTGGGATACTGTACTGCCTTACAATCCCTTTCTTCACACAGAAGGCATCCAACTCCCTATTTTTGAATTCTGTGCCATTGTCACTCCTGAAGCTTTTCACTGGAAGGTCAAATTGCTTTTCAACCTGTATTACAAAGTCTTGCAAAATGCCTGCAGTTTCATCTTTTGAGTGCAAAAAGAAAGTCCATGTAAACCTAGAAAAGTCATCAATAATAACCAAACAATATCTTTTCTTTTTGAGACTCATGACTTGAACTGGGCCAAACAAATCCATGTGTAGCATTTGCAAACACTGGGTTGTTTTGGACTCTTCAATGGACTTGTAAGAACTTTTATGCTGTTTTCCTTTTAAACAGGAAATGCAATGTTCAGGACATGAAAACAATTTTTGTGGTAGGCCTCTCACCAAACCATTTTTTGAAATTTCTGTGATTGTCTTAAGATTTGTGTGCCCCAGCCTTCTGTGCCAAAGTTCTGTCTCTTTGTTAGAGGCAGCTGAGAACAGACAGGCATCAGCTCTGGGACACTCTTTTGACATGTCAACAACATAAACATTGCCACTTCTTTGAGCAACAAGTTTAGTTTGACCAGTTTTGATTATTGCTTCAATCTTTTTGACCATTTCTGGTCCAACAATCCTACAACAGTCTTTTGTGAAGAATGACCCAAATCCCTTGTCACTCATTTGGGACACACTCAGAAGGTTGAATTTTAGATTGTCTATTAGATTGACATTTTCAAATTTTACTTTTCCAGACTCCACTGTACCCGATCCCAGAACTCTTCCTTTACTATTATTCCCAAAGGATATATCACCCCCTCCATGGATTTTAAAGTCTTTGAGGAGGGCTTTACATCCTGTCATGTGCCTGGAGCCTCCACTATCTACATACCAAAGACTATCAAAGCATGCAGAAGCTCCCTGCACATGAAGTAAAAGGATTAGTTCATTAAGGTCTCCAAAGCCAACAAGGCTTTGGATGGGGTCTCAACAGTGTCTGGGATGGATGCAGAATGAAAGAGTGTTTGAACTGTTTGAACTGTTTTAGGACAGTGTTTCTCTAACCACTGTTGTGGGTCCTGACCAATCATCTGCTGGTAACCAAAAGGATGCTTGTTCACTTTGGGTTTAGAGGGCCTTTTGTAGGTCTCATAAACGTGAGGAATCCTTTGGTAAGACTGTTTTTCTCTGCCTTTTCTGAACTGATTGGCAGGGGGTGCATCAGTAACCTGAACATCTCTTTTGACAGATGTTTGGTTCAGCTGTTTTGTAACAGCTGTTTGAATTGGCACAAACAGTGGTTGTTTCTTGGTGAATTTGACAGATGTTGATGATGATGACGGACTCAAGGATGTTTTAGCAATGTACTCATTCTTTTTCACATCAAAATTTTTGAGATACACACATGCTTGAGTTTTGTGGTTTGTTTTACCACAGACAATGCAACCTTCAGCTGAAGCAATGACACTTGTTCTGTTTAAATCATACGCTTTTAAGTGGAAACAATCTTTTGTTAGATGATTCCTTTTCTCACAGAATTCACAAAACAAGTTATCAATTTTTTCTTTCTTCTTTCTCTTTTCAGACTCCTTTGCAGCAGAGGTTTTAACCACTGCTGGGATGTCCTTGAGAGGTATGACTTTAGCTTTTGGAGCCTTGACACCATCAGTTGATGTAAAGTCCATTGGCTTGAAATTTTCAAGAATGTCACACTCATCAGACCATTTTGGTTTAAACTGGTATTCTTCAAGCTCCTCAAAAGTAGAGGATTCCTTTGGTCTGTCAAGTGTGATTTTGTTACCAAGTTTGTCAGTGATTTTCACTTCTTGGCCATTCTTGTTTGTGGGGATGAACTCAGTGGTTACATCAGTGGTTTGAACAGAGTTTTCAAAAGCAGTGTTTTCATCATCATGTTTTCTATAGCCAACCCCAAATTTCACATTGCTTTTTCTCTGTTTTTCAAGCATAACCTCATATCCTTTGCAGGATTCCACCCATCTTTCACAAGTAATCTGGGCGGACTCCAACTCCTTTTTGCAAACTTGGTATTTTTCTACCATAGTTTGAAGTTGGGTTTTGGTTATACTTTGCTCTTCTTTTAGACAGCTATTCTCTTTTTCTTTTTCAGTCAATTTGTTTTTAAGTTCTTTTAAAGACCTTTCAAATTTGACCTCATCAGACAAGATTTTATCCCGAAGGTTTTCATTCACCTCTTTAATGTTAGCAAAAGCAATTATGCAATTGTCAGAACACAGTTTTTCAAGAACTTGAGGAGATACCTTGGCAGCTGCCATCATTGCACAATCACATTGATGATCTTCTTCATCATCAGCTTTCACCTTCTTTTCACCAGCCTTTTCTTCTTTCTCTTCTTCTTTGTCCTCTACGGACCATGGATCTGTCATTGGTTCAATCAGGGTACCTGAACTTTCTCCCAACAGTAGTTCACCAGCCACAGCAGTAACCACTGCTTCAGTCACCTCTTCCACTGTTTCAAAGCTCTGCTGTTCCTCCTCAGTTTCAACCCCTTCCTGTATTAACTCTAATGCCATCAAACAAAACTCATCATCAGAAGAATCATTAGAAGCATAGAGTGCAAAATTTTCATCACTAAGGTCTTCAGGCATACTGCTCCAGTCAACAAACCCTTGAGTGAAAAAGCTTTGTTGATCTAGTTGTACTGCTGCTGGAGCAGTGGTTTGAGGTGCAACAGGTTGCACTTGTACCTGTGGAGCAGGGGTTTAAACATATTGGATTTGTGGAACAGTAGTTTGGACATAATGTACTGGCACAGGGGCAGCAGCATAGTGAGCAGTGTTCACTTGAGCTGCTGGGGCATATTGGGCATAGTGCACAGTGTTTTGGTTTTGAGGTCTAGGATTTGAGCTAGGATGAGTAATTATGGGACCAGTAGTTTGACTCCTACATTCCCTAGCGAAATGTCCCAACCTATTACACTTATAGCACTTGATTTTCGATTTATCCAACCCAACCCTTAGATTCCCATGCAAACCTGGGAATTTTCGCCCTGTTCTTTTGTAAAACTTGCTAGTTCTAACACTTAGCAAAGCCAGTTGGTGCAGGATGTCCATCTCTTCTAAGTCAGTGGGATCAAAATGTTGTAAATCATTGAGTTCAAAGCTTAGATTGTCTGACATCTGGTTTTCGTTTGCAGTGAATGCAAAACTTGCAGAGTGAGGATCAGGGTTGTTAAAATTTGCACCAGCAGTTATGTCAATGAAGTGATCATAACCCTGATCCTTACCACTGTTCCCAGATTCTTCTTGACCCAGAAGAGCAGTATTACTGAAAGTGTAATCATCAGTAACTTTTCCTGACTCTTGTAACCTCCTTTTCTGGTTCAACTCCCTTTCGTAGGTCAGGAGTCGACCATGGAGTTGGGTCAAGGTCAGATCCTTGAACTCAGGTGAGTTTCTGGTGACAAAAGCTATTGTGTCCCATTTTTCTGGCAGTGACCTGAGGAACCTGCTATTTTGAGTTGAGTTTGTAAAAGTAGTGTTAACAAGCCTCAGTTCACTGATGAGACAACTGAAACGCTCAAATTGTTGCGTTAGTGATTCACCTTTAACGTAGCAAAATGTTTCATACTGTTGGTTCAGGATTTCCCTATTGTTTTCTATGACTTCCTCGGTTCCCCCAAACTGTTCCTTAAGTGCGTCCCATAACTCTTTGGCACTGTTACAATGTAACAGTCCAGCATATATCTCATTGGGCAGCGCTGATGCTACGATGCTAAACGCTTTAGCATCTAGTTCGATCTTTTGAAAATCGGTTTCGGTATAATTTTCAACTGGTTTTGGAACGAACTTTTTAGCATCTTCAGCACTTGGCACTGAAGGAACATGGGGACCATAAATGACAGACTTCCAACAACCTGTGCTTTGTTGAGCGAGGATGTGTCCCATCCTCCTCTGCCAGATGTTGTACTCATTTCTTTTTAGCATAGGTGGTTTAAAAAGCGAGCCGATGTTGTTTTTATCATATTGAGATTGTGACGTCATTCTTGTTGTTTTACAGACACTGAGAAATCAACTTTAATGGTGATTAATCCTTGCTCTGTTTTTCAACGGACGAACAAACGATCAGTATCAACTGTTATGAGCTGAACTATTTACGTCAAAATGATTGTTAAATCAAATTTGACTGTCCAAGCTCTGATACCAATTGTTGGATCTGAGTTTCTTTCTGATTGTATTTTCGTTTGAAATTAAGATGGAAATGAAAGAGTTGTGCAGCGGAATTAAGATGAAAACAAACTTTGCATACAATCAAATGAGAGTATTGCTTTGATCAAGACATTTTCAACTAGGAATCGAATGATTGAATTAACTTTCAACAACGATTACAAGTAATGCTTGAATACAAACTCCCCCTCAGCCAGAGCTCAGCGTTTGTTCGTGCAAAGAAGACGGTATTGCTAGAGCTAATAGAACAGTACAAAGTACTGAACTATTTATAGGCACTTGCAAACTACTGAGCATCTTTAGCTGACGTCACCATGAAAGTGACATCTAACCTCCTAACAGACTCTAACCTCTGATCTATACAAACACTGATGTACTAACTACTGCTATTACAATTTATTACATAAAAGACACTTAAACAGCTGCTGCATCCTTCCACTGCTGTGAACCCAGCAGTGCCTGTCCGGATCAGCAGTACTTGACTCAAGGCAGTAGATTGAGTCAGCAGAGCTTTGGTCTTCCATCAGTCTTTGACATTGGTCAGTAGATACAAAGCAGCAGTTGTAGGTCAGCACTTAGTAAGATCAGCAGATAGGAGGTCAGCAGATACAAAGCCACTTTCAAGGGGAGAGATTTGCATGAACTAACGTAATCGTCTGCTTATTCTGGATCCACTGCTCTGATCCAGTTTTGGCTTTAATTATCTGTTCCTCTGATAGGGTTCAATCCCAACATCATGCATGGAGCATTACCCAACACCCAAATGCAAGGAACTAACTACTCAACTCAGGTTTTTGCCAGTTAGAACTACCATGCGATCTTTACTGCATCCATGCATGATAATTATTTAATACTTCTTGTGTGACCCTATGATTGATTATTATTCCCTACCAATACTTATTAACCACCAACCCTTGTCAAATTTCTCATAATCTCGTGCATCATCATCAATATCGCACATTAAGAGCAACCTTAAACAGGTCTCGTGATTTCCCGATCGAACCCATTAAGACTTGAGCACACGATGGTTCCTAGAACCAATCCCACACCCATGACCCATTCCTATCCCGGATCGAAACAGAGAATTAATCGGGTTTCAAGACCCACACACGGGCTGCTTTTCCTAACGATTCCCGAAACCAAAGCCCTTATTCTAACAGAATGCTTAACCCATGCATATTTATCTTTATGTACATAAGCCTACGCACATATATATCGTTATCCATTCACACGGTTGCACATAACTCGGTTTCACATATACGTGCAGTTACTCCTATGGCTATGGTGCTACATATTGGCATACATATATACGGATACTCACGGTTCACCGACTAAGCATATATACCTTCAGTCAAAATGAAACCATTCGTACTCGATTTGCATAGCATTATACTTGGTTCGCATATACGATCTTTCATACAGTTTGCACACACACACACACACACATATCCGCACCTACGGTTCACTAACGCGGCATACACACGACTCGTCTATCTTACACATTTACTGTTCACATACCACTCCACATATACGATTCACATTCAACATTCATTCATATAACAGTTAACTAATTAACTTCCATGTATACATGTGAACAAACATACATAAGCATATAATCATGTTAAACTCATTAACTGTTAACTCCCATGCATCAATTTGCAACCATGACACACCCCTACCACCACTTATTCATACCGAAAAACACGAAGTCGAACGGAAACCATGATGAATATGTTACTCTAGGGTGTAAACTAAAAGGATGGAGGGTTCTTACCGCTGATCGGTGACAGAGGAGTGGTGATGTGCTCCGGTTGCCGAGGGAGAGAGAGGGACGAGAGGTGGTGTGTGTGATGGTGGAGGGAGCTGCTGCTGATTGCCGAGATGGGAGTAGGGTTTTTTTTTATACCATCATACATACATGCGTATGTATTTATGTGGGGTGGGGGTGGGGGCGGTTAATGAATTTTGGGGGGGTAGGGCCGATAACAATTGGTAATAGACTAATGGGTTGGGCTGTTTACTTGGGGCCGCACATCACCAAAGGAAAAAGAAATATGAAGTGAACGGTTGGGGTGTGATTTGTTAGGATAATACAACTAACAAATAGAATTAGACTATTTAATAAAATAATCTATTAGTTGTAGTTTATATGTTTCATGTTTTAACAAATGGTTTAACGTAAATATATGTATATGCAATTTAAAATTGTACAAATTATATGGAATAGATTTGGTTCTATGGACGAGTCACGTGCTTCGGTTCAAACGGTTTGGGTCAGTTTAATACGATATGGATTTGGTTTAGAGTAATTGTTTGAAGACTAAGAATTAGATAAGTATATAATAAATTCGTTGAATAAGATCAGTATATAAATTGATTTACAAATGTGGAACTAATAGTTTTTTTTATCTTGAAGTTACGGGTTGTCACATCATCCCCAAGTTGAAAGAAATTTCGTCCTGAAATTTAGCACATCGTTGCCGGAGAAGCTAGTTGTGTTGTGCGTTTTCCTGAGGTATCACATCATCCCCCCCTTGGTTTGGAATTTCGTCCCGAAATTCCGAAGTAGCTTCAGTACTGGACTCACCTTTCTTAAACAACTGGGGGTATTTGCGTTTCATTTGGTCTTCTCGTTCCCAGGTGAACTCTGGGCCACGACGGGAGTTCCAACGAACTCGAACAAGGGTATCCTGGTACGCTTGAGAGTCTTGAATTCCCGTTCCAAAATTTCCACCGGTTCCTCGATGAAGCGCAACTGGTCATCGATAGTGAGTTCCTTAAAAGGAACGATGAGGGTCTCATCTGACAGACACTTCTTCAGATTCGACACGTGGAATACGTCGTGAACACCACTGAGCTCTTCGGGCAAATTCAGTCTGTACGCGACCTTGCCGATTTTCTCAGTGATTTCGAAAGGTCCGACATAACGTGGATTAAGCTTTCCCCGTTTGCCAAAACGAACCACACCTTTCCAAGGTGAGACTTTAAGTAGCACTCGATCCCCAACCTGGAACTCTAGCATTTTCCTACGCTTATCAGCGTAGCTTTTCTGACGGTCATTTGTTGTCGTATTTGGGCAATCTTTTCCGTTGTGTTGACGACGAGTTCTGGACCAGTGATTTGGCTATCACCCACTTCTGCCCAGCATAGAGGTGATCGGCATTTCCGTCCATATAAAGCCTCGAACGGAGCAGCCTGGATGCTGGTGTGGTAACTGTTGTTATACGAAAACTCCACCAAAGGTAAGTGCCTTTCCCAGCCGTTACCAAAGTCGATTACACATGCTCGAAGCATGTCTTCAAGAGTCTAGATGGTGCGTTCAGTCTGCCCATCCATATGTGGATTATACACTGTGCTCATGTCTAGACGTGAGCCGAAGGATTTGTACATTGCTTGCCACAACTCAGATGTAAAGCATAAGTCTCGATCAGAGATAATAGAAGTTGGCACTCCGTGCCTAGAGACTACTTCCTTCAGATAAATGTCTGCGAGCGTAGAAGACTTGTCAGTTTCCTTGATTGCCAGAAAGTGTGCAGACTTAGTTAGTCAATCCACGATCACGCAGATGGTGTCGTTTCCCCACTGAGATCTAGGCAAACCAGTGACGAAATCCATGGAAATTTGCTCCCATTTCCATGTTGGGTTCTCGGGTTGTTGGAGTTGTCCTGATGGCTTCTGGTATTCAACCTTAACTCTGGTGCATGTCAAGCATTTACTAACGTAGGTTGCTACGTTAGCCTTCATACTAGGCCACCAGTACGTGGTTTTGAGATCGTGGTACATCTTATCAGAACCAGGATGTACCGAGTAACGAGACTTGTGTGCCTCATCCATCACAAGCTCGTGTAGATTACCATAAAACTGAACCCAAATACGTCCCGCTAAGTAATAAGCACCGTCTTCCTTTAGTTCTAACCGTTTCTCCAATCCCCGTAGGGACTCAGGTTTGAGGTTTTCTTCCTTCAATGCTTCGATCTGTGCCTCTTGAATCTGGGTAGGAAGACTGGAGTTATGTACACGGCTCGTCTATCTTACACATTTACTGTTCACATACCACTCCACATATACGATTCACATTCAACATTCATTCATATAACAGTTAACTAATTAACTTCCATGTATACATGTGGACAAACATAAATAAGCATATAATCATGTTAAACTCATTAACTGTTAACTCCCATGCATCAATTTGCAACCATGACACACCCCTACCACCACTTATTCATACCGAAAAACACGAAGTCGAACGGAAACCATGATGAATATGTTACTCTAGGGTGTAAACTAAAAGGATGGAGGGTTCTTACCGGTGATCGGTGATGGAGGAGTGGTGATGTGCTCCGGTTGCCAAGGGAGAGAGAGGGACGAGAGGTGGTGTGTGTGATGGTGGAGGGAGCTGCTGCTGATTGCCGAGATGGGAGTAGGGTTTTTTTTTATACCATCATACATACATGCATATGTATTTATGTGGGGTGGGGGCGGTTAATGAATTTGGGGGGGGGGTTAGGGCCGATAACAATTGGTAATAGACTAATGGGTTGGGCTGTTTACTTGGGGCCGCACATCACCAAAGGAAAAGAAACATGAAGTGAACGGTTGGGGTGTGATTTGTTAGGATAATACAACTAACAAATAGAATTAGACTATTTAACAAAATAATCTATTAGTTGTAGTTCATATGTTTCATTTTTTAACAAATGGTTTTAACGTAAATATATGTATATGCAATTTAAAATTGTACAAATTATATGGAATAGATTTGGTTCTACGGACGAGTCACGTGCTTCGGTTCAAACGGTTCTGGTCAGTTTAATACGATATGGATTTGGTTTAGAATAATTGTTTGAACACTAAGAATTAGATAAGTATATAATAAATTCATTGAATAAGATTAGTATATAAATTGATTTACAAATGTGGAACTAATAGTTTTTTTTTTACCTTGAAGTTACGGGTTGTCACACACATCAATCTCCCGTTTGTAGAAGTCCTCACTCAAATGCCAAAATACTCAAAATTCATGAGAGACTTCCTCACCCACAAAAGAAAGATTGAATCCTTGCAATTGGTCAACTTAAGTGAAGAATGCTCAGCCGTACTCCTCAACAAACTCCCACAAAAGAAAATCGATCCCGGAAGCTTCACCATCCCTTGCTCCATTGGTGGATCGCCCATACGATATGCACTAGCCGACCTTGGGGCTAGCATCAGTCTTATGCCCGCATCAATATTTGACCGACTCGGATTAGGAAAGCCGAGCCCCACAAAGATGAGCATACATCTCGCCGAGAGGTCCGTCAAATGCCCACAAGGTGTCACCGAAAATCTATTGGTAAGGGTCAGAGACTTTGTCTTCCTGGTCGACTTTGTCATACTCGACATGGAAGAAGACACCGAAGTTCCCCTCATTCTAGGAAGACCATTCCTCGCCACCGCTCGTTCCATGGTGGATATGAGTGATGGGAAGCTAACATTGAGGGTTGGAGACAAGGAGATGAAATTCGGGGTTGGGAACAGAGTAGAGGATGACCCGGTCAACTACATGGATGACATAGACTCAAGCTTGGATGACGCTCTCCGACGGTGCAAAACGGGATGCGAGACATCCCACTCGGGTAACATATGACTGGCTTTGGGTCTAGCCTAGGACCCTTATAAACGTGGCGCACCACGGAGGCATTCCGCGGAACTATCCTTAGTTTTTAATTTAGTTTAACTTTTATGTTTTCTAGTATAGTCTTACTTTTCAGGAATAACTCACACTCGAAAAGATGGAAACTGCCAAAGGGACGTTAAAACCGCACCCCATGCACGTAAACAGAGCCTTCCGTCAACTTTTCCATCTGTCCAACATGTGCAGCATGGGGCCGTGCTCGGCCCAATATGCCCTGTCCCCAGCCTCTGCAGAAAATTGTTCCAGATCAGGTAACTGACCACGGGTCGTGCTCAATGAACACACCCCGTAGTCAGCATTCTGTTCAATTTTGTTACTGGGAATCCGACCACGGGGCCGTGCCCGGACCACACGGGGCCGTGGCCAGATGCCCAGTAACATAAAAAATGTTTTTAAACACACTTTTACACATTCAAATCAACCTAAAAACTTATTTTTGGGACACATTGAGGACAATATGTAATTTAAGTGTGGGGGGATGCTTAAACCTTGAATCTTGCAAGTCCTAATAACAAGCCTTACACAAAACTCTATTGGAACCGCTAATCACCCTAAATCTTTTCAAAATTTTTCATTTTTTTTACTTGTCTTGGTTTAATTTGGGAATAACAAGTTCTAAAAAGGTTATGTTTTTACAAATTTACAACTGATAGCGTCGTGATAAAAGGAACCAAATAAGAAAATTATGAAAAGGCATGACAAATCCTTTTAAAATTTGATTATATATACTTGATCACAAAATAAACCTATTCCCACAATAAGTGAGTTTTGAGCCTTTATTGAGAATACATGGATACACCTTTAAACTAAATGCTCACTTTCGTTTCTTGTGTGAATGCCGCTTGGTTTTTACGACTCTAGAACTTGCCAAGACGATACATTCCCGGTCCTTACCAACTTGAACCCAAGTAAGTAAATGATGGAGGCATTAGGACTAACCCATTTTTCTTTCAAAACCATTATTTTCCTTCTTTTTCTCCCCTACCAAAAATCCCCCTAGTTAACCCAATTGAGCCTAAACCTTTTCGTTTCAAAACCCGTAAAACAAACACCCATTACCCACAAAAAAACCTTTTTCATTTCAAACCCATTTGTTTTAGTAAAAAGCTCGGTTATCTTGTGACATGAAAAAAAGAATTTTGCAATAACCAAACAAGTTCCTCAAAAATCTTGTTTGAAAATATGCTTAGCTTGAATAAATGTCACAAAAAGTTTTACGACAACCGACACTTTTTACGCTTTTCGCCATTTTACTAACCAAAAACCACCTACCCTTAGCCCAAGCCTAACCATTTCCAAAGTCCTCTTGATATTTACGAATGTTCATAGTTAAAAAGGAGGAGGTTTGATCGCTTAGCAAGCATATGGTAGAAGTAAGTCCCATGCCGGTATCAAGTGTTTCACAAAATTACACCTTCGGCCAAGTGTTGAGTGATCTCCCGTGAGGTATGTGAACTTGTATATAAATGGAATTTTAAGGTGGCATGTTACGCCCAAATAAATAATTTTTCTTAAACAAGTGTTCTAAATAAATCATGACGAATACGATTGTAAATAAAATAAAAATAAAACTTAATAAAGATCTTGGATTCCCGACACTCAAGATAAGCCCCAAAACTTCTCCTCTACCTATTCCATTTGGTGTGTGTAAGCCATATATTAAAGAGTTTTCGTTGAGGACAAGCAAAGATTCAAGTGTGGGGGTATTTTATGTGTTCAAAATGCAACATATAAATTACATCAATTGAGGCATAAAACTAACCCTTTTTTAGTACTAATGTTGGAAAAAGAGCATTTCTTTCTTCCTTTTGAATTTACAAGACTAAACGAGCTTAAAAGAACAAAAGGAACAAATAAGCAGCCAAAACCAACATAAATACAAGAAGAAGGAACAATGTGACATGCCCGACCCCTCGGCAGCATCTCCCAAAGCAAAAACAAGAAGACAGAACCTGACCGCGGGGTCGTGCCCAGCTGGGCATGGGGCGTGGTCAGCCCTAGCACGTCAAGACAAAAGCAGCAGAAGCTTCTATACCCACCACGGGGCTGTGCCCAGCTCACCATAGGGCGTGGTTGTAACAACCCGACTTTTTGAAGTCAAAGTACAAGTCAAAGTCAAAGGAAGAAAGGATTGCTAATTGCGATCTGTCACTCCTTGCTTAATTATTGAAATTGTACTTCTCGACTTATAATCGACGCCCTATTTTATTTTCGCTTTAGTTGTATTATGTGGAGTACTTGTTAATGAATCGCTATTTAATCGCAGTTTAGTCACTAATCGACTTACCGCTAATCGCATCACTATCGCATCGCAACTCAAATTATGTGTTCGATATATTGTTTTACGTGTGTATGTTATTATGTGTTACTTGTGCATGTTATGTTTATGTTGAGGTGTTTAATCGCAATCGCAACTCTATCGCAACGCTAAACACAAGTTTAATTATAATGATTGTATGTTAGATATAGTATTTGTGTGACTATTAAATAAGTCTATCGCATCGCTTAATCAACGCTCACTCAAACGCATCGCAACGCTCAACACGCAAAACGAAACGCCGAAACCTAACTCGCCGGACCACTTCGATCGAATACGGATGGTCATCCGAACGGATGGTCATCCGACGGATGGTCATCCGAACGGATGGTCATCCGAACGGATGGCCATCCGATCGATGTTCCATCCGATCCGACACTTATGTTCCCGTTTCCTCTTTTGGCAACCTATAAATACCCCTGTCACATCCCAAACAGTGATGTGACAGCTCTCTCACTCGACCAAGCGCCTCCAGCCCTCTTTTCCTTCGATTTCTCGCGATTCTTGTAAGTTTCTACCCCAAATCTTGTACTTCTATGATCTATACACACTTCTTCATCATTTTCACCTTTGAATCTTAACTTTTAACCGTGAAATTAGCGGATTTGAGGTGTTCTAGGGTGATGTCAACATGGAGTTCTTATGAGCTTCAAGATTTGGCTTCATTCCACCAAGAACAACTCAAATCTAAGGGATTTCAACATGTTTAAACACTGGTTCTGCATAGATCTAAACATTTTCAAGGTTAAAATGATTAAAAGGTGGTTTCGTAACTTCCTATCAACGAGATGACCAACTTATGGGGTTGAACATAAACAACCGTCGTGAACAGCTAACCGATCGGATTGGGGTGATTCCCGTTCGATCAGATCACTTGCATCATGGTGGGGTTCTTGTTGTTTAACACGTTGTCATACCGTCTCGATCAAACCGCAAAACCTTTCAAACTTAACGAATTTCAAAACGAACTAGTCACCCAAACGGATTACCGTCCGATCGGATTGCCATCCGATCGAACGACAATCCGATCGGATTGACTTATGGTTCCAACACTTAAACATTTTTATAAATTTTCAAAGATCATTAGTTCTAACGGATTGCCATCCGATCGGTAGACCATCCGAACGAATGACAAACCTGCTGTGAACTTGTTCTCTGAGAAATGTTTCGCTGGATGGATCGTCATCCGATCGAACGACTGTTCGACCGGACGACCTGAAAGGTAGAGATACTTCTGTCATTTTAGAATGCTACAACGAAAACTTTAAAGCCATCATACACAAACACATCCATCCCAAATGAGTGGCAATCCAACCGAATGGCCATTCGACCGGATGACCATCCGAACGGATTGTCATCCGATCGAATGACCATCCGTTCAGATTGTCATCCGATCGGATGACCATTCGTCACTTGTTTCACTTGCACTGTTTTACGCACCGTTCATCGCTTATGTCCTCATTCTTTAATCAGGCTCACTCTAGCGCTCCCTTCAATCCAACCACAGATTGTGTTTAGTAGCTATCATCACTGTGAGTATACTCGATCCCTTTTTGCTTTAAGTACTTTTGGGTGTTACATACGTTACTTATATCAAATCACATCAATCACACAAAGCAAACACTTTTATACGCAAACCGTTACTGCATGCTATACGTGTTACTCGATGAATGCTTGTATGTTATGTTTACACAGTGATTGTTGCCTGACACCTTAGCAATGATAGTACTATAGTTTGGACTTAGCACCTATCATGGACAGGGGTTGTTAAGTGCTTTTCTCACATGTCACAGTGGTGATATGTGTTGCGCATTCTACAACTCACAGTCACGTCTATGCATATTTCATTGTCGATAACCTACTTGCTTCACATTATACATGTTACATGCTGGTTATGTGTAAACTCGCTTTCGCTACTATTACTATTAAACTTGTATGCTCACCTTTACACTATGTGTATTGACTTTTACTTTAACGTATGTGACTGGTGTTTAGGATGTTTGTTAGTTGCTATGAGTTCAAGCTAGGAGAGTCTAGAAACAAACTAAATAAAATCTGAGTTGTCGGAATGGATATTTGTCTTTGAGAACAACGTCTGTAATAACTGTTTTATTTTATATGTTTGTGGTATGGGACATGAACCTTTAATATATTATAATTAATAGTTGTTATGGATTCTCCTTGACAATCTGTTTCACTCAGTGCCACGCCCTGATGTTTCCGCTATCGGTTGGGGTGTGACAGATTGGTATCAGAGCCATAACTATAGGAAATTAGGCAAGACGCTACCTAGTCCGGGTCGTTGTCTTAGAATCGACCTAGTCTATAGTCTAAGTACCAACAGACCGACTTGTGCAAACCCAGCAGGGGTCTTGTATAAGCTTACTTGATATTCTCATTTCGCACTCGTTGTACACTACACACATGCGCGAACATCGCATACTACAGTTTCGCGCAAGATCAGCCTTTCCTGAGGCTAGCCACACACACAAACGGATGATCTGGTTGAGATTAGGTGTGAAAGCCGCAAACTCTCGACCAAGTCACTCGTTCGACACGCTATTTTTACTATAAACAAGAGAATTTGCGTTGAATTAGGAGTGAAATCCATACTTCAGCGCAACTCTCCTTATCCATCTCATGATTCTATCACACAAATAGGAATGCAGTCGTTAACTCAGGGGTGAAACCCGAACCTTGATGACTCGTTCTACTCTCTATTTTGGTTTACAAAACTCTCACCAAAGTCTCGATGGATTCCAACAACTCAAGTTGCATGAATAACCGAAAGGATGTGTACCATTCACCGCATGTCGGTGATAGAATACAGTCTATTAGGCCAAAGCGCGTACTTGACATTCTTGAGAATAGTCGGATCGCTTTGGGTAGTCGACGACTGTCTAGCCAAGACAATCTCCTTTCAATTCTGGATTTCGCCGCCGCTGACTCTGTGATTTATCGATTTTATGTGAAATTTTATGTGTTCTTATGTGATTTCATGTGTTTATGTGTTTTGATTTTGGTGATTTACTCGCTTTTCGTTGTTCGCTTTGATCAACACGCACGACTCACACTGCATATCTATCTCGATACGCTAACCAATCGCTTGTGTTATTTGCAATCGCTACTCGCTAATCGCACTCGCTATACTCGATCGCTCTATGCTACTGTGAAGGATAGGTGAATACGTGCAATATATGTAGGCCAATACGTGCAAAATATAGTGTGTCCTCGTGACTTCGGTGCTCTACGTACTTATGTGTTTCTGTGCTTATGTGCTTCTGTGAATTATGTGCCTACATGATTTGTGCTTTGATACATTCCTGTGCTTTATAAAGTAGACTTGGGTAAATCGCTAGGCTATACTAGGGTTAATCGAAAATGTGTCTGAGTCCTGTGACATGTCTGTTTGTAGACAATGTCGTCATTTGGATCACACACTGCTCGCTCCGCTCGCCGCAATCATGAAGACAAACGCATCGCTGCACTAGTCGCCAAGCAAACAGCGAAAGTCATCCCGCAAATTGTTAGCGAGCTGAACGAGAACGCTAGCAATTCCTCAGAAGAATCCAGGACTGATACTCCTAAAGCAGCTTTTAGCTTCGAGCAGTTCAAGGCATGCGGACCCAAAGAATTTACCGGCGAAGATGGGCCTACGGCCATGTTCCAATTGTTTGATTCGATCGAAGTCACCCTGCACCAGAGTGGCTGTCTGGAAAACCTTCGCACTGTTAACGCCACCGGAATCTTCCAATCCAGGGCTCTGGATTGGTGAATAGCCGAGAGAAACAAATGAGGGAACGCAGCATTTGGGCTGACGTGGGACGAGTTGAAGGACATCATGATGCAAGAGTTCTGCCCTCCCCACGAACTCCAAAAGCTGGAGGATGAGTTCTGGCATATCAAGCAGGATGGTGGAGATAACGCTGGTTTAACTGCTCGCTTCAAGCAGCTGAGTATCATCTGCCCTGGTCAAGTTACTACCCGTGAGATTACGATCAAGAAGTACATCCGCGCTCTGCCGGATTGTGTCACAGACTTTGTACAGGCCGCCAAAACGAAAACTATTGAGGAAACCTACCTTCTCACTGCTGAGATCAACAACAAGCGAGTCAGGGCTGGTTACTTTGATAAGACCTCCAAGAATCTACACCAAGTCACCACTGCTCCCACCGCTGAAACCGCCGCATTGCAATCTTCAAAGCCCTCCCGCCGCAAGAGAAAGAACAACATCTCCAGCAACAAGAACTGTGTGGTAACCGCCGCACCACTCCAAACAATACCTGCCCAACCGCAACCTCAACACCGCCAAGTAGCGGCGCCTGTGGCCAATGCACCACCAGCAAAGCGTGCATACACTGGCCCACATCCGCTCTGCCGTACTTGTACCTATCATCACCCAGTTGGTATCGCATGTTGGTTCTGTGTTCACTGCAACCTGTACGGCCACTTTACTGCTAATTGCCGTACCGGTCCTCGCCAAGCTTCAACTCCAGCTCAAGGTCAAGCTCCTGCACCACAAGCTTTCCTTCCTGCTCCCCACGGCCAACAAGCAGCTCCTACACCCGCTGCTTACGCTAGAGCTTGCTTTGCATGTGGTGATCCCAACCACTTTGCAAACATGTACCCTAACAGAGTGGTGAAGCAAGAGCCCCAGCAGCAGCCACAACAACATCAACAGCAGCAGCCTCAGCAGCAGCAGCAGCCAGCAGCCCGTGATCGTGCTTTCAACATCAACGCCCGCCAGGCTCAAGCAGACAACAACGTGGTTAATGGTACGTTCCTTGTGAATGGTGTGACAACTCGCATTTCTGAACCTATCTTTATGCTTGATGTAACATGTATAAATTCTATGTGATTAATTGATACGTTGATTTTAATGAATGATTAAATGTTACATGTTATGTGAATGTGTGTAATGTATGTATATGAAATCCAATCGCACAAGACTTTGGGCTTTGGTTCCACACAACTTTCGGCCCACACCTTTTGTAATCGAAACCAAGGGGCAGCCCATGCAAGGGTTTGGCCCACTCCCCTATTTAAACCAACACCTAACTCTTATGAGGTTTTGCTTCCTCATTGCTTACAAAAACACAACATACAAACCCTACTCTCTCTTCCTCCCCTCTCGAAGCCGACAGCCACATCTCTTTTCCTCTCCAAGCTTTCTTGTTCGGATCGATCTTGTCCTTCTCCCAACCGGTTAGTGTTTTTAACTATTGATTGTATGACGAGGTTGTAGTTTATATGTTTTTAAATGATGATGTTAGTAATGGTATATGATTTGAATATAATGCAAATTGATGAGATTAGTGTTCATAAAATCGGCTCACATGTGTGTTTGATGATAGTATGATATTGATATTAGTCAAGAACCGAACACAGGTTAATCGGCCATGATGTGTTTATATTCGGATGATTTGGTTGTGTTGTTATGTTAGGATGCATGCTAGAAATCAAGGACATAAGCTGTGTTAATGTGTTTAAATGATTATGGTTGTTGTTTATGTTTTGAATATGATTCGGGTTCATAGGGATTTAATGTTAAAACCCTAGTTTGATCGCTTATTGTATGATTGGAAACTTTTAGTGTTGTTTTGATCGAATGGATATGAAATAGGGAACAGTTAGAATTGATTGCATGATTTTAGGAAACCTAAAACTAATCATACAAGGCTAGTCGCACAAGCTGGTCGCACAAGATATGTTAGGGTACAACAGTTAAGGCACAAGGTATAACCTCTTAAAGCACAGTCGCACAACATCTTGTGGATCGCACAAGGTTGTGCTGATCGCACAAGATGTTGGGCCACTAAATATGTATTCAGTTATGTTAAGTTGTTGGGCCGAATAGCCCAAAAACACCAATCGCACAAGTTAACCTCAATCTCACAAGATTAAATGGACCGCACAAGTTGATTATTTGCTTATATGTTGGGCCGTATGGGGTATGGATTTCATTATTATTGGGCCGGTCTTGTTTTCAATCGCACAACCCGTTGTGAGTCGCACAAGGTTGTGCTGGACGCACAACAGGTTGGGCCGGTTGTCATTGGGCTTTAATATTGGATCGCACAAGATGATTGGGCTCGCACAAGCTCAACGGCCCAATCATCTGAGTCGCACAAGTTGGACATTACGTGTGTACTTGACTGTTAACGTGTTCTACGTGTTTGCCATGATCATTACGTGTTTGCAACCTATTAGTTTATGTGTAAACCTATGTGCACTGCTTGAACCTAGACCTGACTTGTATAGTAACCATGTTAGGACGTGGTTGACCACATATAGCTCAAGTGACCTTTTTGTGTATTTGCCGAGCTTACCTAAGGTGAGTTCACACTTTCTACAAGGCATGGGATTCCCGGTGGTTGGGAATGGGTAATTGATTGAAAGGAAACCTACGTATTCTTTTGGTTAGAATACATACCTACACCCTCTTAATTGAAGGGTGATAACATTGGTACTAGACCAAAAACTCTATCATTAAGTCTCTCATTTTTATATTGACTTAATCGCCGGGCCAATGGCGAATGGCTCATTAGTTAAATAGCGCTATTAGGTTTGACAAGCCTCACACCGTGCCGCAGAGGACGAGCGTGGACTAATGGATCTGGGCACGTCAATGATGATAGACATTGACTTAGGGCACCCAACTTTCTCAGTCAGTAGTCGATATGGTAACGGGTCTAGTGGGATATTCATGGGGTAGCCCCCATGGCTGGGAGCCAGAGTAAAAGGAATGGTTAATCATGTTTTTCAACTATGGGGTAACCCCCACGGCAAGTAAGCCAGCTAAAGAAAACCTATGTTTTTGAAACAACTTAAAACGAACACCCAACTGTGAACTCGCTCAACTTTGTTGTTGATTTGTTACTATATGCCTTGCAGGTCGTTAGGTTGATAGATGGAGCTTGCACAGGAAGGAGAGGTCGTTGTGGGACATGGACTGTTGAGTTCCATGTTAAACATTTAAAATTTTAAACTTATGTTTTGGTTTTATACGTTATGCTTCCGCTGATAACTTAAACTTGGTTAATTTCTTTTGTACACCAATTATGTTGTGCTTGGTTTTATATTTACTGTAATACATTGTTCAATATGATTGGTGGCTTGATCCTGGTCATGTCACGCACCCTGCGGTGATACTCCGCTTGTGGAATTTAGGGGTGTGACAGATTGGTATAAGAGCCATTGGTTATAGTGAACTTGGTTTTAAAAAGGGAAAAGCTTTTTGACAAAACCAGACTATAACTTATACAGTGCTCAACGATCCACAACGACACTTCGCTCCACGTGCAAGACTCAACACTATAGGTAATATGGTTTGTGTTTGTATTGCCTACCTGTTAGTTAAAGTAGTGCATTGATCATGGTATACTTAGTTAGTGTAAACAATTATTGCTTGAAACCCTGTGTGCTTGCTCTCTTCTGACATCCCGTACTTACGCACTTTTGCGACACCATTCTTACTTGTGTTTCTTTCGATGTAAAGATCATGAGTGGACGCCTGAACTTGACTCAAGCCCAGTTGACGGCTCTAATCAACGAACGAGTTGCTGAAGCACTCGCAGTAGCTCCAGCAGGAGGTATAACCTGCCATTTCGACCTATCCTAGGATGTTTAGATCCTACTCTCGCGAACCAACTCTCGTGCTTAACCTTGTCTTTTCTTTCTCGCTCGACAGGTCAGCATGCTCAACCTCCCGTGTGTACATTCAAAACCTTTATGGAATGTCGACCTAGTACCTTCAGTGGTACAGAAGGAGCTTTAGGTCTCCTCCACTGGTTCGAGAAGCTCGAATCTGTTTTCGAGATGTGTGAATGCCCAACAGCTAGTAGGGTGAAGTTTGCTACGGGAACACTTGAAGGTGTTGCACTCACTTGGTGGAACGCATAGGTTCAAATGCTGGGGTTGGCCGCTGCTAATGCCACCCCATGGAATGACTTCAAAGATTTGATCAAGGAGGAGTATTGTCATTGTGATGACATTCATAAGCTGGAAGTGGAGTTTTACAACATGAAGATGACGGGGTCAGAAATCAAGGCATATACGAAGAGATCAAATGAACTAGCTGCTTTGTGTCCTACTATGGTAGATCCTCCCTGCAAACGTATTGAGCTATACATCAAGGGATTAGTGCCAGAGATTCAGAGTATGGTGACTTCGGCTAACCTTCCCACGATTCAGCAGGTCATACGACTATCCCACCGTCTCACTGATCAGGCACTTGAGTAGAACAGACTACCAAAGCGTATTAGTGCTACCACTACATCTGATGCTCCTAGTGAAAACAAGCGCAAATGGGATGGAAATTCAAACAAGGGTTCAACTTCTGTTCAGTCTCAGTCTCAGCAGCGAAGGACTGACGACTACAAGAGTCCTAGTCAACAATCTTCTGGTAACCAAGGTCAGGGTGGGTACAGGGGAAGCCACCCTAAGTGCAATCGATGTAACTTGCACCATAGCGGGCCGTGTAGCAAGGGAAACTGCCAGGGATGTAACAAACCAAGTCATGCAGCAAAAGATTGTAGGAGTCTGTATCCTGCAAATCAGAGGCGACAGCAGCAGCAGCAGCCTGTAGGATCGTTTTCAGACCCGAACGAGTCGATCAGAAGAGCTTTTCTCAATACGAAAGGCGGAAACAGACGTATCGAGTTCAATTCAGCAATAATATCACTTTAAACTGTCTATATATTGATTTGACAAAGATATACAGCGAGATGACACTTCGGCAGCATTTCGTTGCACAAACCGGAAAAGTTTCGAACTAACTCAAACGAAATCAGACACACATATATATAGGCGTGTAATTCCGCTTGAGACTGACTCAAACGAAATCAGATTCAAACGAAATCAGTGATTTCGTTTGAAACTATCTTGACAATTTCAAACGGAATTACTAGATCTAATTTCGTTTGAAACTGACTCTCACCCTATATTTGACGTTTTTCTCGAACAACGTGCCCTGATCTATCTAAATACAAACATGACTTGATACAAGACGAAGTCGACAGACGCATGCACCAACAGACTCCCCCTCGAATGTTGACGAGTCTTCAGTGTCGAGTCTTCGCATCTTCAGTCTTTATTAGTCCTCTCAAACTCTTTGAAGTATCTAACAATGTAAAGTATCCTCAATCTCTATCTTCTCTTTATCAACTTATCTCCCCCTCGAATGTTAATCTAAACTCCAATTCCAACAGATCTCTTGATTCCTTAAGTTCATCAGCGTGCGTGAACTTCAGGATCTTAACTTGGCTCTTCAATCTTCAGACTCCCCCTTTCAACAAGCTGGGATCGTAGCCTGACCTACCTGCATAAACTCTACCTCATAATAAATTTCACAAATTTAACATTTGACAAATTTATTCTCTACTTGCAGGAATGTTTTTAGAATGATTTAACATTTTAAACGCTACTGATGACCATTTGTAGGCAAATATACACAAACTTTTCTCATTTAAACACAGACTCTCCCAACCCTTTTGTCCATCATGTTTAGCACTTGGAATTTTGAAAATCAGCTCTCCAACATTAGTTGTCGAAAATCTTTCTGAATTTTTTAAAATTTATGCTAAAACACACTAAAAATCTTTTTGGAAATTTTGAATAAAATGAAATGTAGTAAAGAAATATTTACAGACAATATTTTTTGTGAGTTTGTGTAAGAGGATCATATCAGTTTATAAGACAAATCACCAACACCGTTAAGCTTTATACATTTTCAGTTCTAAACGATTCACTTAGATTGTCAGTATACTGATCCACTTAAATTGTCATACAAACTTCAACTGTTTCGAGATATGAGATTAATGTTTTAAGCACTTAAACTTATTCGCGTGTTCCACCTCAGAATATACTCCCGTATCCAGATCCCAATATTCAGTCTTACAGGTGAGTATACCACAGATGATATCTGTAAGGGGTTAAGTTGCGAGGGCCGTGAGAGCTCAGGTCAGAACTTCCGTTCAGCAGAGAGGTGACGGCTTCGACTTTTGGTGTGTCCCCTTTAGAGGATCTTTTGTTTCAACAGCACATGATTAGCATTTTGCAATGTTTCATCATTTTTTATACTGAGGTCGATGCTATATTTCAAGCAAGCAGAAAGTATTATACGGGGACTAGGCCATTGCTTCCGCAAAATCAGAAGTCCCGGGATAATACCCCAGATATCACTGAGCATAAAGACCTAGTATCTCAGAAAGAGGGACCTTTCAAACAGGATTTCGGGGGTTACCCATATATCCGAGAGATGTTCCCCACGATATAAGTAAGTTTGAAATTTAGGTTTATATCTCGTCACAATTTACTAAATGTGTAAAAACTACTGACACATCATCAGTGAGACCGTTTATCACTTTTTGACTTTCCAATTCTTTAGCATGCTGTGATCATCCACTGATGTACTATCATTTCCTCTTTTCTCAACAAAACTCGTTTTTGTTTTTATCATGTTTTTGACTTTTTCAAATTTTCAAATGTTTTTGGATTTTCTGAAAATCTTACTCCCCCTAAAATTCAAACACATTAAAAAAATTTGAAAACAAACTATACAAATAAAATGACAACTGATATCAAATCGCTTCAATTCTCCATCCACTTGGCATAAACAATCAGAACTCCCCCTCTCAACAAACTATTTTCCCATTGTGATTTCAAAACACTTAAGTTTGTTTTAATCAAATGGTTTTTTCAGAAAATAAGTTGTGTTGATTTAATAAAACCATTTGTAGGTTAGGGGATTCGTTCATCACCTTGTTCATTTTCAACCTCTTGAAGAATATAACAGTTTTAGATTCAAATAACAAACACCACTTGTAGAAAATCAAGTACAACTTAATGTCCCTGATTTACCACTTGTAGGTCGAAATCACTTTCGTGAATTTCTCAAGAAAGATGCCGATACCTGCTTCACACTTACCAACCTGGAAGCTCCGGCAAGTCATACTTTTTATTCATCATAATATGTTCCATCCTAGTCACAAACCTGAGATGAAACACCCTTACCTGGTTTCTTCATTTTTTTCTCATAAAATTCCTTAACTCCTTTGACTTTCCTGTCAACCATTTTTCCAAAAATATGGTGCACTTTAGGGTTAAATGTTTTTTCAATATCAAAATCTATCTTTTCTGAGAAAAATTGATTTGAAATCTCAATTTTACCAACTTTTTGTTTAAAATTTTCAGCCCTCAATGGTGGAAAATTGACATCATCCATTGGAGGTACTGATGTTTCCAATTTTAACTCATCACGTGGCTCCTCTGATTTTATGGAATCAGATTCATCGCCTGAAGATAGCTCCTCTGATTTTGACGAATCAGAATCATTGCTAGAACTATCAACAGATTTCTTAACAACCCATTTTTGGTTGTCAAGATTTGCACTTTTCTTGTAAAATCTCTTTGAACATTCACCAATTTCAAATTTTGAATTTTTGAAAAGTTTAGTTCTCTCAATTGGTGGTTCAAACTCAACCATTTTTTCTTTCAGTTTAGAAACTCCCTGTTTGGTTTGAATTGCTTGTGAACATTTAACAGCTAGATGTCCAATTCTACCACATTTAAAACAGGTTCGAGTCTCCTTCTTCTTTTGATCAACCATCTTCTCCATTTCTTCTTGCTTCTTCGCAAGGAATTCTTTGTTCGACTGCTTTCTGAACAAATTTTCTTTTTCCTCTTCAGAAGATGTACCTGAAACAAATATCATTTTTGATTTAAAATTTCTAACATATTTTTCATTTTTATAGTTTTCTGGTGGAATAAAACCTAGACCTTTTCTTTTGAAATTACTGTTATGGTTTGGTTTCTTTTGAAAACCTGAACCAGAACTGTAACACTTTTTCTTGTTTTCTCTTTGTTGAACTCTTAAGGTGTATTTTTTAGGTTTTTCAGAAATATTTATATCTTTTATTTCAGAAATATTAATTTCTGTCAATTTGAAAACCTTTTTGATCAATTCAATTTTGACACCTCTTATTGGAAATTCCTCATCAGAATATAATTTGTCAGAATCATTCAATGTATATGCAACTTTGAATGTTTCGTCATTCAAATTAGATTTTGATAGAAGAAATTCTTTATTATAAACTTGTTTCTCCCTTTTTACTGAAGGACTTGACATGTCGGACTTAGACTTTGACTCTGATTTAGACTCCGACTTTGACTCATCGGTTTCATCTTTATCCAACACCTGATCGACCACTTTCTTTATTAACTCGGACTCATGATCAGTGTCAGATGATGTGAAAGTAACATCAATATTTTCTGGCAAGTTAACTGAAGACTCCAACTCCCACTGTAAGTTTGTTGCTTTTTCGACTCTTTCTGAATTTGGATTTCTCGGAGAATATCCATTTTCAAGCGGGGGTGGTGTAACACCTGTGCCTCCACGGCCATCAAACAAATGTCAAACCAATGAAATATTGTATTTCATAATTGGGATTTGTAAAAATATGTGTATCGTTTGCACATATCATTTCTTGTTTGATTTCAAGCTTTAAATCGCTTTCTGGAAGGTTATACGCGCACTGATGCGTAAATATAACCAGTTTAATGCAACAAACACTCCGGAATAGTGAAATAGGCTTAACATACCTTAAATAACCTTTACATAACTTAGAAATAAGTTTTGAAGGCTTTGGTATGGCAAAATCAAAGTTTAATCGCTTACAGGGACTAAAGTTGACAAACTGCGAAAGTATGCCAATTTGAACTGTAACAGACATTCCGGAACATGACCATAAGTTAAACATACCATAAATATCCTTTATATAGCTTAGAAATAGGCTTTGAGGGGTTCGGTGTGCTAAAATAAACTTTTGGGTCATTCAGGGACTAAAAGTGTCAAAAAGTGCACAAGTTTGCATTTTCGCGCATAACTTACGTTCTGAATATATCCGGACATCCAAAAATTTATGTGAACATGACTACATTATGTTTTAGTGTTCGCCTTAAGAAAAATCCATTTGTCACGTCATTTGGTTCGTTTTTCGCGCTTATGCGCATTCCGTCGTAATTAACCGAACATCGCGTTCGTACGGCCAAACGAACCGACATCCATCATATTTTTGAACATATTTTAAGTTCCCTATACTTTAAATTCATTTTAGAGCTTTGAAATGGGGTTAACGGGCCTTAAACGTGTCGAAAATGGCCTAAATACAGTTCAGGGACCAAAAGTGTAATTCTGCCGAAATAGTGCCTAGCGGTGCGCTACACTTTTAGTGTAGCGGTGCGCTAGGGGTCTGCAGAACAAGATCAGACTTAACAGTCAGCATTTTCCAGCTGTTGCAACCTCACCCACACCTTTCCCACTTGCCTAATCTGTTGATAAACATCATTTTAGCCACCACAACTTCCCGACAAGTGTACGGTTCCGATTAAGGCACGTTATTCAAGAAACGATCTCAACGGTGGACCGAATACTATAAATACCCCACCCCCCTTTGTTCAAAATCACTAGAAACTTGAATTGAGAAACTCTAAGTTGAAACATTAGTTTCATACCTGAGATTTTCGAATCGAGTTTAGCATTCGGGGACCCTGGGTTAGTATTCTTTCGTTCTTTTCCTTATTTTTACTGCTTTTCGAGTCCGAAAGTCAAACTTTGTTTGACTTTCAGCGTTGACCAGTAATGGTCAATGCGAAGTTCGTTTGAACTTCGCAACGTGAGTGTAATCACGTTGGTCATAGTCCCTTGGGACTATGCCCACTGATTACCACGTTGTCTAGAGTCGTAGGGTAGGCGATCTAATAAATCGCCTATACCTTCGAACTCGACCCATTTGGTCGATCATTAGGATCCGACCAAACACATTAGGTGACCATAGTAGGTAGGGAATAACCTTCCGAGGTTATACCCTATGGTCACATCGTTTAAGTAGTTGTATGATAGGTAGTTTATATGCCTTAGGTAAATTACCAGAATACCCTTTTCATGTATAATTGGTAATTAAGCATATGTAACCTAAACTTTTGTCATATAACTGATTATGTAGCATGTTTAGGCATATAACACTTGTCATAGGGCTAGTTAGACGGTCCGAACGCGTTTCACGCGCACGACGCGTTAAAGTAGCATAAGCTACCTTAATGGGTCGCGATGGGTCGATTATGCTTAGGTTAAGTTTCATTTAGTATGTAGGCTTTGTTAAACCATATCACATGAGTTCCTACACTCATTTGGTTTACAAACCCTCCTGCTACCCAGTCTTCCGATTTAGGTCCGGGTTAATTATGTAGTTACCTATATTAGGTACCGTCTGATTCCGTGCTCCCTCTAGCTTTGTTTGGTTGTTGTTCAAGACCTCCAAGCATTCTCAGGCGAGTACATTATTCCCCTCTTTTACTGTTTTCAATTGTTTTGGGGTGACTCATATGTGCTAAATGTTTTCGATGTTATAACGATGGTTTCAAAAACAATTAAGACGATTTATACAAAACTAATAACGATTTCATAAAGTGAACAAACTTGTTGGTTGTAGTTACATAACAAATGACATTCATTAGCAATGATCAAGCCGACCAGTATTAGGTTATGGTACCATAGGATCTGACAAATCCCGTTAGTTACTACACCCGTAGTTATGTGTGGGTGTTGTGGGTAACGACTGAATCTGTAAATGTTAATTTACTCTTTGGTAAGGGTTTATTAATGCGAGATGTTAATCTATCCTTTGGTAAGGGTTTATTAATGCGAGATGTTAATCTATCCTTTAGTAAGGGTTTATTAATGCGAATTATTAATCTATCCTTTGGTAAGGGTTTATTAATGCGAGTCAATAAGGTTTGAATGTTATTAGCGAGACGACCATTTAAGTAGTTTCACGACCTAAAACGAATTTAACGATTGGGTAAACGATTGGTTTTCACACGATGTTTTAACGATTGGGTAAACAATTGGTTTCAAAGCGATATACGATTGAGTTTTGGTTACATATTACATGATTTACATTGGGCATGAACATTATTTTGGTGGTTTGGTTTGATTAAGTGATTAAGTAACGATGCGTATGTAATATGATACAAGCATGGTGGATACGCCGCTGGTACTTCCTATATATAAGTGTTTGTATGGTATTACATATTGTAGCGTTATTTGAATCATTTCAGTTTGAGACATAGAACATTTTATACAAGTAACATACTTTTCACAAGACAATTATTTATAAACAACTTATCTTATGCAAACTCATTTTACATGGTTATTCATTTAATCATGCATTATTCTCTTATTTATACTTATCATCCGAATTTATTATTTTTCAAATGATTTACAAAGACAAAGCAAATTACAAGGTTCATGACTAAACATTTTCTTAAAACAGAAATCATGAATCTTATTTTCACAAAACCTATGTATCTCGCCAGCATTTCTTTGCTGACCTCGTTTTCACATATGTTTCAGGTATTGTTGGATGATATCGATTGATAAGATGCCTGCTCACATAGGACTGGACAAGGCCTTAGTGACTCAATAACAATGATAGACTATGTTTAAATAGTGTAATTAGATTTCCAGACGATGTAATTACTCAATGTTTAATAAAACGAAACACTTTTGATATCCATGGTTATGAAACATTAATTCTGTTGCAACACGCCCCGATGTTTCCGCCGCGATTTGTTGTTTTACGCGGTCGGGGTGTGACAGAAAAGATGGTATCAGAGCCAATGGTTATAGGGAATTAGGTTATTAGTAATGCTTTGACCTAGTCTATAACCTTCTTAGGACCCTAACACAAGATTCTTGTGTTTAGATCTTAAAACAATACCGTCACTTATCCTTAGGTGACAACCACAACAAGAACACAATTTTCGAATCCGCTTTGAAAACTAATCATCTGTTCTAGGATGATTGATTACAAGGTTTTGAACCCTCTGTTATATGGTTTTGAACCCCTTTGAGTTTTCAAAATCTCGTCAAAGTTTTGGGTTTTAAATAATGTGAACACGTGCAAACTGGAAGGGTGAATGCCTGTATTCTGAGTTTTCTGTCTAGGCAAGCACTTCGTATACATCTCATCAGACGCGAGACCAGTTGTGCTTACCTGGGAATTCTTGGGATGAGTGTTCACTTATAGGCGAGCATGTCTTCGCGATACATTATTTTTACCCATTTACTTTGATTAGTTCTGTGTGTCGTTTGTTGCTTTGTAGTAACAAACAAATGACCACTATCCTTACTTTCATCAGATTTGTTCATCTCTTTCTTTTCGTCTAATTCTCTCACTCATTTCCTTTCATGTTTCCTCTTTTAGACAATGCCTCCTCGACGCGAAAGCCAGATAGAGACTGCCGAGCTGGCAGAAATCATTGCACAGCAGATGGCTGCTCAGTTTCCAAACCTCTTTGCTCAATGGATCCAAGCCTACAACAACAATAATGTTCCATGCAAATACAAGGATTTTAACCAGGCTAAACCACTCAAGTTTAGTGGTTCTGAAGGAGCGACTGGGCTTCTTCAGTGGTTTGAGAGCATAGAGAATACTTTTCGCCACGTGCAGTGCCCGGAAAATCGCAAGGTCGAGTTTGCTTCGAGCGTATTTCAGAAGAGGGCTTTGACATGGTGGAATGGGGTTATGAGAGATAGAGGTGCTGAGATTGCCTTGGCACAGACATGGGCTGAACTAAGAGCTCTTATGATGAGGGAATTCTGTCCTCGTCATGAGCAGCGAGCTTTGGAGAAGGAATTTGATGAGTTGAAGCAAGATAGTGGTGAGCACAGGGCTTATACTGACAGGTTTGAGGAGTTGAGTCTGCTTTGCCCGACAATGGTTACCCCACTTGACATAGCTATCGAAAGGTACATCGACGGCCTACCTGACACGGTACAAGACATCCTTACTGGTAGTAGCCCTACCACACTCCGTCAGGCGATCGAGGTAGCTGCGACATTGACTGAGTCGCAGATTCGGAAGAATAAACTACACAGAAAGGGTGACAAGGGTAAGAAGCAGGGGTCTGACAAGGAGGATAGCAAGAAAGATCAAAACAAGAAGGGTAAGGAAGGTGAGACTTCGAAGAAATCGAAGAAGCGGAAGGGTGCCCAAAACTTTGCTGTTACAGCACAGACTGCTCAGAACTTGCAGAACCTACCGGCTCAGCCACTTGCAAAGAAGGCATATGCTGGTGCCGCACCACATTGTGCCCGTTGCAACGGTCATCACGTTGCACAACGAGGTTGCAAGAAATGCACAACATGTGGTAGACTTGGGCATTTGGCCAATATTTGTCGTCTGGGACAAAATCAGGCTGTTCAGGTTCAAGCTCCGGTTCAAGGGAATGTTGCGAGATTCCCACTGGGTTCATGTTTCAATTGCGGAGAATTTGGTCACTTCCGCCACAACTGCCCAAGACTGGTGAATGCAAATGCTGATGCAAACCCGAATGCGAATGTCAATGTGAATCCAGCACGTGGTCGAGTGTTTAACATCAATGAGGCAATCGATGATGAAGGAGTGAACTTTTAGTATTTTGTGATTTCCTCTGGTTGTTATCTTGTAACATTTAAAGACAATGCGGTTGTTATATAAATAAAAATTTGTGGTTTTTATTTTTAACTAATGCAATTGTATGAATGTTTGATTCAACCTTATGATGTCAACACAAGGACAAAACTACTTGTGTGGTTCTGTCATTTTTATGATCACTTGTGATCTCCCTAAGAACCTCAAACACTTGTTTCTTTTGAATCTAAAGTATCTTATCGTCTTGCATCGTTCGAGATGCAAGAATTATCAAAACAGCTTCAAGAGTTGTCTGATAAAGGATTCATCCATCCGAACTTTTCACCTTGGAGAAACTCCTGTTCTCCTTGTGAAAAGAAAAAAAAAATGGATCTTTTCGAATGTATATCGATTAACGTAAGCCTAGTAAGCTTACCATCAAGAATCGATATCCCCTACCTTAAATCAACGATTTCTCCGATCAACTGCATAGCGTTTCATGCTTTTCCAAGATCGATTTGCGTTTTGGGTATCATCAACTTTGTATTCTCGAAGAAGATATTCCCAAAACGGTTTTCTGCATGAAGTATGGCCATTACGAGTTTACAGTCATGCCTTTTAGGTTGACAAATACTCCAGCCATCTTCAAGGACTTAATAAATAAAGTCTGCAAGCCTTATTTGGATCAGATCGTCATTGTTATTATTGATGACATCTTGATCTATTCATGTCCTGAGCCGATCATGATCAACACCTTCGTTGACATCGGAGCCCTGATTGAATTCTTTGTACACTTTAAAAGTACAAAACAACTCAATTAGGACAAACCGAATTCCTTTTAAAGATCTTCCTATCTTCATAGTTAGATTCTTGAAAATATTTAAAGTGCCAAAGGAAATCCACGGATTGGGTTTCTGGTATGCTTTAAATACCCGTGTCCAAAGATAACAAATTAAACAATTAAACAATTGAACGATTATGCGATTATGTGTTTATGTGTTCTCCTCTATGTTTTTGTGTGGTACGATTTTCAAATCCTCATAGAATCTTTCATATCTTTATATGAGGGATTCGTAGCAGGATATTCAAGAGGTACTACCTTCAATCCTTAATGGGCTTCTATGTAATAGTTAAGACCCTTGGATTATATAGTACCACTCCATGATTCATGAGAGACCCTTTAGTGGTCTAATAAAAAAGATTGATTCACAATTTGGTTAAAGAACGACATCTAGTGATGTAGCTGAACAGACTCCTTGATAGTCTATTTAGATCATTTAATGATTTAATTAAAAGGATTCTATGGCGGTCTAGTCACACTCATCACAGGATTGTTCATTTGGTTTCACACTACACACTATAAAATAGACTGTGTGAACTGTGCAAGGAATTGTCTGATTATGGACGCGTACATAATTATGAGATTTAGTGCACAGAAACCCAGTAAGATTTATTATGTGTAATAACCGATAGTGACAACAATAACGAAATGAGAACGATGTAACGGAGGTACGGTGGACGCACCAATGACGCTTCATATACTTGTATATAAGTATCCCTCTTACATTGCAATCATGATGTTATTAAAGTTACTAGAAGTTCAGAACCCAAACCAATGTTGTTCGATCTTTTCAACTTCATGTTTTAAACTCTCACAAGTTTCCTCTAAATTTCGGGACGAAATTTCCTAAAGTAGGGGAGACTGTAACACCTGTGCCTCCACGGCCATCAAACAAATGTCAAACCAATGAAATATTGTATTTCATAATTGGGATTTGTAAAAATATGTGTATCGTTTGCACATATCATTTCTTGTTTGATTTCAAGCTTTAAATCGCTTTCTGGAAGGTTATACGCGCACTGATGCGTAAATATAACCAGTTTAATGCAACAAACACTCCGGAATAGTGAAATAGGCTTAACATACCTTAAATAACCTTTACATAACTTAGAAATAAGTTTTGAAGGCTTTGGTATGGCAAAATCAAAGTTTAATCGCTTACAGGGACTAAAGTTGACAAACTGCGAAAGTATGCCAATTTGAACTGTAACAGACATTCCGGAACATGACCATAAGTTAAACATACCATAAATATCCTTTATATAGCTTAGAAATAGGCTTTGAGGGGTTCGGTGTGCTAAAATAAACTTTTGGGTCATTCAGGGACTAAAAGTGTCAAAAAGTGCACAAGTTTGCATTTTCGCGCATAACTTACGTTCTGAATATATCCGGACATCCAAAAATTTATGTGAACATGACTACATTATGTTTTAGTGTTCGCCTTAAGAAAAATCCATTTGTCACGTCATTTGGTTCGTTTTTCGCGCTTATGCGCATTCCGTCGTAATTAACCGAACATCGCGTTCGTACGGCCAAACGAACCGACATCCATCATATTTTTGAACATATTTTAAGTTCCCTATACTTTAAATTCATTTTAGAGCTTTGAAATGGGGTTAACGGGCCTTAAACGTGTCGAAAATGGCCTAAATACAGTTCAGGGACCAAAAGTGTAATTCTGCCGAAATAGTGCCTAGCGGTGCGCTACACTTTTAGTGTAGCGGTGCGCTAGGGGTCTGCAGAACAAGATCAGACTTAACAGTCAGCATTTTCCAGCTGTTGCAACCTCACCCACACCTTTCCCACTTGCCTAATCTGTTGATAAACATCATTTTAGCCACCACAACTTCCCGACAAGTGTACGGTTCCGATTAAGGCACGTTATTCAAGAAACGATCTCAACGGTGGACCGAATACTATAAATACCCCACCCCCCTTTGTTCAAAATCACTAGAAACTTGAATTGAGAAACTCTAAGTTGAAACATTAGTTTCATACCTGAGATTTTCGAATCGAGTTTAGCATTCGGGGACCCTGGGTTAGTATTCTTTCGTTCTTTTCCTTATTTTTACTGCTTTTCGAGTCCGAAAGTCAAACTTTGTTTGACTTTCAGCGTTGACCAGTAATGGTCAATGCGAAGTTCGTTTGAACTTCGCAACGTGAGTGTAATCACGTTGGTCATAGTCCCTTGGGACTATGCCCACTGATTACCACGTTGTCTAGAGTCGTAGGGTAGGCGATCTAATAAATCGCCTATACCTTCGAACTCGACCCATTTGGTCGATCATTAGGATCCGACCAAACACATTAGGTGACCATAGTAGGTAGGGAATAACCTTCCGAGGTTATACCCTATGGTCACATCGTTTAAGTAGTTGTATGATAGGTAGTTTATATGCCTTAGGTAAATTACCAGAATACCCTTTTCATGTATAATTGGTAATTAAGCATATGTAACCTAAACTTTTGTCATATAACTGATTATGTAGCATGTTTAGGCATATAACACTTGTCATAGGGCTAGTTAGACGGTCCGAACGCGTTTCACGCGCACGACGCGTTAAAGTAGCATAAGCTACCTTAATGGGTCGCGATGGGTCGATTATGCTTAGGTTAAGTTTCATTTAGTATGTAGGCTTTGTTAAACCATATCACATGAGTTCCTACACTCATTTGGTTTACAAACCCTCCTGCTACCCAGTCTTCCGATTTAGGTCCGGGTTAATTATGTAGTTACCTATATTAGGTACCGTCTGATTCCGTGCTCCCTCTAGCTTTGTTTGGTTGTTGTTCAAGACCTCCAAGCATTCTCAGGCGAGTACATTATTCCCCTCTTTTACTGTTTTCAATTGTTTTGGGGTGACTCATATGTGCTAAATGTTTTCGATGTTATAACGATGGTTTCAAAAACAATTAAGACGATTTATACAAAACTAATAACGATTTCATAAAGTGAACAAACTTGTTGGTTGTAGTTACATAACAAATGACATTCATTAGCAATGATCAAGCCGACCAGTATTAGGTTATGGTACCATAGGATCTGACAAATCCCGTTAGTTACTACACCCGTAGTTATGTGTGGGTGTTGTGGGTAACGACTGAATCTGTAAATGTTAATTTACTCTTTGGTAAGGGTTTATTAATGCGAGATGTTAATCTATCCTTTGGTAAGGGTTTATTAATGCGAGATGTTAATCTATCCTTTGGTAAGGGTTTATTAATGCGAATTATTAATCTATCCTTTGGTAAGGGTTTATTAATGCGAGTCAATAAGGTTTGAATGTTATTAGCGAGACGACCATTTAAGTAGTTTCACGACCTAAAACGAATTTAACGATTGGGTAAACGATTGGTTTTCACACGATGTTTTAACGATTGGGTAAACAATTGGTTTCAAAGCGATATACGATTGAGTTTTGGTTACATATTACATGATTTACATTGGGCATGAACATTATTTTGGTGGTTTGGTTTGATTAAGTGATTAAGTAACGATGCGTATGTAATATGATACAAGCATGGTGGATACGCCGCTGGTACTTCCTATATATAAGTGTTTGTATGGTATTACATATTGTAGCGTTATTTGAATCATTTCAGTTTGAGACATAGAACATTTTATACAAGTAACATACTTTTCACAAGACAATTATTTATAAACAACTTATCTTATGCAAACTCATTTTACATGGTTATTCATTTAATCATGCATTATTCTCTTATTTATACTTATCATCCGAATTTATTATTTTTCAAATGATTTACAAAGACAAAGCAAATTACAAGGTTCATGACTAAACATTTTCTTAAAACAGAAATCATGAATCTTATTTTCACAAAACCTATGTATCTCGCCAGCATTTCTTTGCTGACCTCGTTTTCACATATGTTTCAGGTATTGTTGGATGATATCGATTGATAAGATGCCTGCTCACATAGGACTGGACAAGGCCTTAGTGACTCAATAACAATGATAGACTATGTTTAAATAGTGTAATTAGATTTCCAGACGATGTAATTACTCAATGTTTAATAAAACGAAACACTTTTGATATCCATGGTTATGAAACATTAATTCTGTTGCAACACGCCCCGATGTTTCCGCCGCGATTTGTTGTTTTACGCGGTCGGGGTGTGACAGGTGGACACTTGTTGTAACTGACACCTTGTTTCTTACCAGATGTCTTAACTTCAATATCCTTCTTCTTTTCCTTTTTATTTTTAGAAATCTTTTCTTCAGATACTTTTTGTTCTTCAGTTACTTCATCATCCTCAAATGCCTTCATGCCTTCAACAGCTGGATAAATCATGTCAATGACATAAGAAGTACATGAGTAACTTTTTAACAGTCGATTAACTCTTTCAGTTTCAATCCTTTGTGTTTCCAGTTTCTGTTCAAGTACAGCACACTTCTCAATGTAATTGTTCACCACTTTCTGCTTTGTCATGAAAGCTCCTTGAAGTGTTTTCATGGCTGTTGCTTGTTCATCACTTGATTGATTGTATTGATTCATGGCTTTGTTCAGAACATTATATGATTCCTTCAACCTGTTCATGTTGTTAATCAATTCGTTGTTTTTCTTTTTCATGATCTCACATGTTTCACAATTCACAGGAATCTTTCTTGTATCAACTTCTTCATCAAATTTGAACTTTGGAACTTCCTTTACCTTTCTCTTTATCACTGGAACTTCCTCATCATCACTGCTGACGGGTTTTTTAACTTTCTTCTTTTTCTTTTTAGCTTTATCGTCATCACTATCACTTTCTTCCATCATTTTCAAATGAGCTGCCAATCTTTTCGCATAATACTCATTATCATCATCACTATCTTCTTCAATTCGAGCAACAAAAGCTTTTGCTTTTAAAATATCTTTATCCGGACAGTAATCATCCCAACTAAAATTTTCCCAACTAAACCCTTCGGGTAACTTTTCATCATCTTGATCTATCAGACATGCCTTACCATCAGCTGAAATATATTTATCCCAACTGAAATCTTTCGAATATATGGCCTTCCGGTAGTAATCATTGTTATTGAATGGATTTTGAGCTCCACTTGCTTCGCGATTAGTGCACTCCCTCTTGAAGTGTCCTTTTTCCCTGCAACGAAAACAAGTAACTTTAGATTTATCAAAACCCAAATTAGAAACACATGCATCACGGAAATCATCTCTTCCTGTGATCTGTTTGAACTTCTCAGCTCTCCTCAACACACTAGCCAAACACCACTTAATATCCATTAACTCCATCTCCTCAGCATCGATCGGATCGTAATCCTCTTTTGTCAACATTGGATTCCCGATCTTTCCTGCTACAAGACTTCCATATGATTCCAGCACAGTTCCCAACAAAGACATATGACTTTTTGCAACTTCTTCTGAGAAATTTTCACCATCCTCAATGTTCAGAACAATGTTGCATTGTAATTTCTTTCCATTCTTGGTCGTTGAAAAGTTTGGATCAAATGACGGATATGACGAAAAACTTGTTTTGCTGTTGATCCTTTAGAAGAACCTCCCGATGAACTCTTTGCATTGAAAGCTGTTTCAACCTTTGGTGACATGTTGGTGGTCTTGTCATTAATACCAGCTTTGTAATAAAGACCGATATCTTGTTCACCATCAAAATCTTTCATTCTTGAAATCTTTCTTTGTTCCATCTCCTGAGCTGTAATCTTTTCAATGAACTTGCTCAAAGTTAAATTGTTAAACCCTTTCTTGTTCCTCAACATCATGAGATATGTACCCCAAGTCTCATGTGGTAATGCATCAGCCAACTTCTCAATCAATTCTTCATTATCCTTGTTGATGCTTACTCTCTTCATGTTGACTAACAAATTGCAGTATCTTTCAATGATCTGCTTTGTGCTCTCATTTTTCAAACCACGAAATAGATCAAACTCTTTCTTCAAAAGCGATTTTTTGTTCTTTATCATTTCTTGACTTCCAACAAACTTGGATCTTAATGCCTTCCATATTGAATACGCACTTCCAGTGTGTTGCAATAAGACCAAAATATCCTCTTTAACAGCTTGTTGCAGTAAATTGATCATCATCTTTTCGTTTTTGTATTTCTTTTTCTCATCCACACTAAGATCTTTGATAGCAATCTCTTCTTCGTCATCATTCGTTGGTCTAACATATTTCGTCTCAATACATTCCCAAGCATCTAAATAATTTGCTTGCACCCAATTCTCAAAACGTTCTTCACATCCTTTATACTCCTCGATATTCATGAGTTTAGGCGGTTTTTGCATAGTGCCCGTTTCATTTTCCATGTTCAAATTCTGAGTAACAGATTCTGGAGTATTCGGGGTGGTAGCAAAGGCGTTATAAAATTCCTCTTCCATGTTTCGGTTTTACAATTTCACAAAATCAGCATGTTCAAACGAAATACCAATCTCAAACAAAATCCCTATTCAAACAAAATCCTTTGAAGCTGAATACCCTTTCAAACGGAATCACTAATTCCATATGAACTGCCCAAACGGAATACCAACTTGAAACGAAATAACTAATTTAGTATGAAACACCTCAAACGGAATAACAATTTTCAAGCGGAATAAGCCAATTTCAAGCGGAATCTCTCAAACGGAATACCGGTTTCAAACGAAATCAACCAACTTCTCAAGCGAAATACCAGTTTCAAGCGGAATTAACAACCTTATTCCGTATGAAATGCTGCTGACATCATCATCTCGAGCTGTTTTTCAAGCGAAATTACAAAAATGTTACTGATTTTAGATCGAATTAATGTCCAATTTTCTCAAGGATTTGTTAAAACACAGTTTTGCACAACATATGTGAAATTCAAGACATTTGGACCGTGAAAACTTGTTAATTTTGAAAAAGAAGGTGTAGAAATCAGAAATTGTGGCTGAATTGGTAAGAACTCTTCCTCCTGAGCTCTGATACCACTTGTAGGATCGTTTTTAGACCCGAACGAGTCGATTAGAAGAGCTTTTCTCAATACGAAAGGCGGAAACAGACGTATCGAGTTCAATTCAGCAATAATATCACTTTAAACTGTCTATATATTGATTTGACAAAGATATACAGCGAGATGACACTTCGGCAGCATTTCGTTGCACAAACCGGAAAAGTTTCGAACTAACTCAAAAGAAATCAGACACACATATATATAGGCGTGTAATTCCGCTTGAGGCTGACTCAAACGAAATCAGATTCAAACGGAATCAGTGATTTCGTTTGAAACTATCTTGACAATTTCAAACGAAATTACTAGATCTAATTTCGTTTGAAACTGACTCTCACCCTATATTTGACATTTTTATCGAACAACGTGCCCTGATCTATCTAAATACAAACAAGACTCGATACAAGACGAAGTTGACAGACGCATGCACCAACACAGCCTCTGCAGAATTAGCGTCAACAGCAACAGCAAGGTAACAACAAGGGATGCTTTCAGTGTGATGCTAAAGGCCACTTCAAAAGAGACTGCCCCCAGCTGAACCAGAATCAGAACAACAACAACCAGGGAAATGGGAACAACAATGGGGGTAACAATGAAGGCAATGGTGCCAGGGGACGTGCCTTTGTGATTTGTCAGGGTGATGCAAGGAACGATCCCAACTTCCTGACGGGTAAGTTCCTACTGGATGACATCTTTGTTTCTGTTTTATTCGATTCGGGTGCCGATACTAGTTATGTGTCCTTAAAAGTTAGTCAGATGCTTAAGCGTACCCCAAATCCTTTAAAAACCAAGCATGTTGTAGAGCTAGAAAATGGTAAAAGTCTTGAGGCCACGCACATAGTTAAGGGTTGTAATCTTGTTCTTGCTGGTCAGACCTTTACTATCGATCTTATCCCCATCGTTCTTGGTAGCTTCGACGTCGTTATTGGGATGGATTGGTTATCCCAACATTGAGCAGAGATCCTTTGTAAGAAGAAAATTGTCCGCATTCCTCGTCCTGGTAGAGAACCTCTCGTTATTCGTGGCGACAAGAGTGGTGCTGTCATAGGCATCATCTCTTTCCTTAAGGCCCAGAAGTGTTTGCGAAAGGGGCACACTGCTACTCTAGCTCTCACTACTGAAACCTCAACAAAGGAAAAGAAGATAGAAGATATCCCGATTGTACGCGACTTTCCTGAGGTATTCCCTGAGGAATTACCTGGTCTTCCGCCTCATCGTCAGGTCGAGTTTCAAATCGAGCTAGCTCCTGGAGCAGCACCTATAGCTCGTGCACCTTATCGCTTAGCTCCATCAGAACTAGAAGAACTATCTACGCAACTACAAGAGCTCTTGGACAAGGGTTTCATCTGTCCTAGCTCTTCGCCCTGGGGAGCTCCAATCTTGTTTGTGAAGAAGAAAGACGGTACCTTTCGAATGTGCTTAGATTATCACGAACTCAACAAGGTGACCGTGAAGAATCGTTATCCTCTCCCACGTATTGATGATCTATTCGACCAGTTGCAAGGGTCGAGATTCTACTCTAAGATTGATCTGAGATCGGGCTATCATCAGCTGAGAGTTCGTGACAAGGACATCTCCAAAACAGCATTCAGGACTCGTTATGGGCACTACGAGTTCCTGGTCATGCCTTTTGGGTTAACAAACGCACCTACGGTCTTCATGGATCTTATGAACAGAGTTTGCAAACCTTACTTGGATAAATTCATCATAGTGTTTATCGACGACATTCTAATCTATTCCAAGAGTCAGGAGGAACACGAGCGTCATCTACGACTCATTTTGGAACTTCTTCGAACAGAACAGCTTTATGCTAAGTTCTCAAAATGTGACTTCTGGCTACGTGAAGTCCATTTTCTAGGCCACGTGGTTAATAAGAATGGGATTCACGTTGATCCATTCAAGGTTGACTCAATCAGGAATTGGCCTGCACCTCGTACACCAACTGAAATCCATCAATTCTTGGGTTTGGCGGGTTACTATAGAAGGTTCATCAAGGATTTCTCAAAGATTGCGTAGCCTCTTACCGTTCTTACTCAGAAGGGTGTCACCTATCATTGGGGTGATGCTCAGGAATCCGTGTTCCAGCAGCTGAAGTTGAAGCTTTGTAGCATGCCTATTCTCTCATTGCCTGAAGGCACAGATGATTTTGTGGTTTATTGTGACGCGTCAATCCAAGGACTTGGTTATGTGTTGATGCAACGCGAGAAAGTCTTTGCTTACGCATCACGCCAACTTAAAGTTCACGAAAAGAGCTACACTACTCACGACCTGGAGTTCGGAGCAGTGGTGTTTACTCTTAAGATATGGAGACATTACTTGTACGGTACCAAGTGCACCATTTACACCAATCACAAGAGTCTCAAGCGTATCTTCGATCAGAAGGAGTTGAACATGCGATAGCGACGATGGGTCGAACTTCTTAACGACTACGAATGCGCAATCAGATACCATCCAGGCAAAGCCAATGTGGTGGCTGGCGCCCTCAGTCGAAAGGAAACCAAACCTAAGCGTGTACGTGCGTGGCAGCTTACCATACACTCTAGTCTTCCTGCCCAAATTCGTGATGCTCAGGTTGAAGCATTGAAGGAAGAGAACTTCAGGGCTGAGTCCCTACGAGGATTGGAGTAACAGTTAGAACTAAAGGAACACGGTGCTTACTACCTGGCAGGGTGCATCTGGGTTCCATCTTAAGGTAATCTACATGAGATTGTGATGGATGAAGCACACAAGTCTCGTTACTCAGTATATCCTGGTTCAGATAAGATGTACCATGATCTCAAAACTACGTACTGGTGGTCCCACATGAAAGCTAACATAGCGACCTATGTTAGTAAATGTCTGACCTGTGCTAGGGTCAAGGTCGAATACCAGAAGCCATCAGGCCTGCTTCAACAACCAGAGATCCTAACATGGAAATGGGAGCAAATTGCCATGGACTTCATTATTGGCTTACCTAGATCTCAACGAGGAAATTATACCATTTGGATGATAGTGGATCGACTAACCAAGTCTGCACACTTCCTGGCTATTAAAGAAACGGATAAGTTCTCCACTTTAGCAGACATCTACTTGAAGGAAGTAGTCTCGAGGCACGGGGTGCCAACCTCCATCATTTCTGATCGTGATCCATGTTTTACCTCTGATTTGTGGCAAGCGATGCACAAATCCTTTGGCTCGCGTCTAGACATGAGCACAGCGTATCATCCACAGACGGATGGGCAGTTTGAACGCACCATTCAAACTCTAGAAGACATGCTTCGAGCATGTGTAATCGACTTTGGTAACGGCTGGGAAAGACACCCACCTTTGGTAGAATTTTCGTATAACAACAGTTACCACACCAGCATCCAGGCCTCTCCGTTCGAGGCGTTGTATGGATGAAAATGCCGATCACCTTTATGCTGGGCAGAAGTTGGTGACAGCCAAATCACTGGCCCAGAACTAGTCGTCGACACGACATAAAAGATTGCCCAAATACGTCAACGAATGGCGGCAGCTCGTGACCGTCAGAAAAGCTATGCGGATAAGCGCAGGAAACCACTCGAGTTCCAGGTTGGGGATCGAGTGCTACTAAAAGTTTCACCTTGGAAAGGTGTAATTCATTTTGGTAAATGAGGCAAGCTAAATCCGCGTTATGTTGGACCTTTCGAAATCGCTGAGAGAATTGGCAAGGTGGCCTATAGATTGAATCTACCTGAAGAACTCAGTGGAGTTCACAACGTATTCCATGTGTCAAATCTGAAGAAGTGTCTGTCAGATGAGACCCTCATAGTCCCTCTCAAGGAACTCACCATCGACGATCAGCTGCGATTTGTCGAGGAACCAGTAGAAATTACAGACCGAGACGTTAAGGTTCTCAAGCGTACCAGGATACCCATTGTTCAAGTTCGTTGGAACTCCCGTGGTGGCTCAGAGTTTACCTGGGAACGAGAAGACCAAATGAAAGACAAGTATCCCCAATTGTTTGAGAAAAGCGCAACCACTACTGAGGCTAAAGCTACTGCGGAATTTTGGGACGAAATTCCAAACCAACGGGGGAAGGATGTGACACCCCAGGAAAACCAAGAAACCACACAACCTAACTAGCTTCCTCAGTGACTACGTGCTAAATTTCGGGAAGAAATTTCTTTCAAATTGGGGATGATGTGACAACTCGCATTTCCGAACCTATCTTTGTGCTTGATGTAACTTGTATGAATTCTATGTGATTAATTGATACGTTGATTTTAATGAATGATTAAATGTTACATGTTATGTGAATGTGTGTAATGTATGTATATGAAATCCAATCGCACAAGCCTTTGGGCTTTGGTTCCACACAACTTTCGGCCCACACCTTTTGTAATCGAAACCAAGGGGTAGCCCATGCAAGGGTTTGGCCCACTCCCCTATTTAAACCAACACCTAACTCTTATGAGGTTTTGCTTCCTCATTGCTTGCAAAAACACAACATACCAACCCTACTCTCTCTTCCTCCCCTCTCGAAGCCGATGGCCACATCTCTTTTCCTCTCCAAGCTTTCTTGTTCAGATCGATCTTGTCCTTCTCCCAACCGGTTAGTGTTTTTAACTATTGATTGTATGACGAGGTTGTAGTTTATATGTTTTTACATGATGATGTTAGTGATGGTATATGATTTAAATATAATGCAAATTGATGAGATTAGTGTTCATAAAATCGGCTCACATGTGTGTTTGATGATAGTATTGTAAGGATCGTGTTCGCGACCTAAACGAGTCGGTTCAGAGGAATTCCATCAAATACAGGTGCGGAAAACAAGTATTTGACGTTTAAACAGCTGAAACTTCACTTTAACACTGATTTGTATTGATATTAATGCAATTACAATCAGTTCTCACACCGGTAGCACCTCGGTATGGAAATTCAGAATTGATACCTCCTTAATTTCGCTTGACCTTAACCTCCTATATATAGACATACAGGATTTCGCTTCAGCATAACTCAAGCGAAATCTTAACATGTTGATTTCGCTTGAGAAGCTTCAAGCGAAATCCCTTCAACATTCAAATGTTCAAGCGAAATCTCACTAACTCTATCACATTTTCTCATTCTACGTGCCCTGATCTATTCTAACTAGTGCAAGACTCGATACAAGACGAAGTTGACAGATGTAGTGCACCAACAGACTCCCCCTCAGATGTTGACGAGTCGACTATCGAGTCACAACAATGCTGTGTCTTCACATCTTCAGTCTTGATCAGTCTCTGGGCTTTTCTCTCTCTATCTTCTTCTCCAGAAACACTGGCTCTATCAGACTCCCCCTCACGATTTGCTGGCATTCATTTGTTCTCCAGCAACATCTGCTTCAGGATCGTTGTCTGACTTTCACAATCTTGGCTTTTCAGAATCATCACTTCTCAAACTTTAACCTGCATAAACTCTACCTCACAATAAATTTTACAATTTATTCATTTCAAACATATAAACTTTCACTAATTCAAACTCTTCTCTAAAAACCTAACCAAAATGATCTTTCAATCTGATGAACCACTTGAAGATTTGAAAAAAATAATCAGTTTTAAACACAAACTCCCCTTCAAATCATACTCATCATGTTTAGCACTCGGAACTTTGAAAATCAGCTTTTCAATACCAGTTGTCCAAAATCTTTTTGTATTTTTCAAAATTTTATGCTAAAACACACTAAAAATCTTTTTGGATTTTTGAATAGAATGAAATGCAGTAAAGAAATATTTACAAAAAATATTTTTGTGAGTTTGTGCAAGAGGATCATATCAGTTTATGAGACACATCACTAACACCGTTAAGCTTCATTTCATTTTAAGTTCTAAACAATTTACCTAGATTGTCAGTATTTTTGTCCACTTAAATTTTCACACAAAGTTCAATTGATCCGAGATACGATATTAATGTTTTAAGAGACTTAAACTTATCCGTGTGTCCCACTACTTGAATATACTCCCGTATCCAGATCCCAATATTCAGTCTTACAGGTGAATATACCACAGATGATATCTGTCAGGGAATAAATTATAGTACGAGGGCCGTGAGAGCTCAGGTCGATCTTTCGATACGCAGAGAGATGACGGCTTCGACTTTTGGTGTGTCCCCTTTAGAGGATCTTTTGCATTACAACAGCAGCGACTATCAATTTTATTGTTTCATCAGCTTGCTGAGGGCGATGCTATGTTTCAAGCATTTGCAGAAAGCATTATCCGGGGACTAGGTCAGAAATTTCTTTCAGCAGAAGTCCCGGGATAATACCCCAGATATCACTGAGCATAAAGACCTAGTATCTCAGAATAAGGGACCTTTCAAACAAGATTTCAGGGGTTACCTATATATCCAAGTTTGTGTTAACCCACAGAACAAGCAAGTTTGAAATTTAGGTTTATATCTCATCACAATCTACTAAATGTGCAAAAACCTACTGACACATCCACAGTAAGATCGTTTATCACATTTTTATCTTAACATATCTTTAGCATGTTGTGACAGTCCACTGATGTACTATCATTTCCTCTTTTATACAACAAAACTCATTTTTGAATTTTATCATGTTTTTGTCTTTTTCAAATTTTCAAATGTTTTTGGATTTTCTGAAAATTTTTACTCCCCCTAAAATGCAAACATATTTTAGGAAATTTGAAACTAAACTGTACAACCAACTTGACAACTGATATCGAATCGCTTCAAATCGCCATCCATTTGGCATAAACAATCAGAACTCCCCCTGACAACAAACTATTTTCCCATTATGATTTCAAAACACTTAAGTTTGTTTTAATCAAATTGGTTTTTCCGGAAAACTTAGTTTGTTTACCAATCCATTTGTAGGTTCGGGGTGTGGTTCATCACATTGTCTACTTTTAACCATTTGTAGCAGATCAAGTACAAATTAATGTCCCTGATTTACCACTTGTATGTATGCACTTTCTATACCAATTGTAAAAATTACCACAGGTAGAAACACAATACCACTTGTAGGAATGTTACGTCTACATCACCATTTTACCAATCAGAATGCCGATTCCTGCTTCGCACTTACCAACCTGGAAGCTCCGGCAAGTCACACTTAATCCTGTGAACAAACAAACTTTTAAAAAAATAAAATCCAATCACAAAAACATTTTTCAAGAAAGATGCCGATTCCTGATCCACGATTACCAACTTGGGATCTCCGGCATAGTCCTAAGACTTCAAGGGAAACAGACTTCCATCCAAGTCTTTTCAGACTTGATGGCTTTTAGTTCTTGCGTAGTAGGGTTGTAAGTTGCCTTTTTAGTTGCATAAAAATCTTTAACCCCCTTAACTTTCCCATTCAACATTTTCCCAAAAATTTTCTTAACACTTCCATTAAATGTTTTCTCGACATCAAACTTAGTTTTCTCGTTGTAAAACTGATTCGAGATATCAACCTTACCAACTTTCTGTTTAACTTCTTCAAATTTCAGTGATGGAAACTCATCATCATTCACTGAAATTTTCATCTCAACCTGTGGCTCTTCTGGCTTTGTGGAACCAGATTCATCGCCGACTTTCTCATCATCTTTCTTAACCACCCACACTTGGTTGTCTTTTGCATTCTTTTTGTAAAAATTCTTTTTAGAACATTCACCAACCTCATAAGTTGAGTTTTCAAAAATTTTAAATTTTTCAATTGGTGGTTCAACATCAACAACTTTCTCTTTCAATTTCTGAGAAACTCCCTGTTTTGTTTTGGCATTTTTCTGACAGTTCCATGCAATGTGACCAGTTTCATTGCACTTGTAACAGGTACGATTCTCTCTTTGATAAAACAATTCAGTTCCATTCTTCTTCTTTTCAGCAAGAAACTCTTGATTTGACTGTCTGCAGAATGGTTTCTTCTGTTCCTCTTCTGCACTTCCACCTGACACAAATTCTGTTTTTGTTTTAGAATTTTTCAAATTTTTATGATTTTCTGGTGGAATAAATCCAAGACCTTTCTTTTTGTAGCTACGATTTTGGTTTTGTTTCTTTTGAAAACCAGAACCAGAATTGTAACCCTTTTTCTTGTTTAACCGTTGTTGAACTCTTGAAGTGTACTTTTTAGGTTTTTCAGTAAGATTTAAATCTTTTATTTCAGAAATATTAATTTCTGTCATTTTGAAAACCTTTTTGATCATATCAAAACGAACACTTCTTATTGGAAACTCTTTGTCAGAGTATAATTTGTCAGAATCATTTAAAGTGTATGCGACTTCAAATGTTTCATCATCCAAATTTGCTTTTGATAATAAAAATTCTTTACTATAAGACCGTTTAACAGACGACTTTTGACTGTTGACTGACGAATTTGACCCTCCAGACTCAGACTTTGACTCAGACTCCTCCTTAGTATCCAACACCTGATCGACCACCTTTTTGATTAACTCAGACTCATGATCAGTATCAGACGAGGTAAACGTGACATCAATGTTATCTGGTAAAACGTCAGTTGTGTCGGTTTTTAGCTTTATATTGACTGCTTTTTCAAGTTGCTCCTCGTTTGGTTTTCTAGGAGAGTACCCTTCCCAAATTGGAGGCGGACACTTGTTATAGCTAACAGTCGGTTTCTTACCACTATCTTTATTTTTCTTCGGCTTCTCGTCTTGAAAAGCTTCCATACCTGCAACAGTTGGGTAAATACGATCAATAAGATAATTAGAACTAGAATAACTTTGTAATAAACGTCTAATTCTCTCATTCTCAATCTTTTCTGTCTCCAACTCTTGCTTCCATTTAGCACTCTCTTCGATATAAAAATTGATGGCTTTCTGCTTTGTCATCATTACAGCATTCATCATTGTCAGTGCTTGTTCTCTTTCTGAATTTGTCTTTTGAAGACCAGTCACTGTTTTGTTCAAGACATCATAAGATTCTTTCACATAATTGAGGTTGAACAATAACTGGTCTTTCTTCTTCTCATATTCAGCAATGATGTTGTCTTTTGCTATACATTCCTTGCATGCTTCCAAACACTTCGTGCAAGGCTTGACAACTTCAACAATCTTCTCAATCTCGATTGTTTTAACAACCTCAATCACTTTTTCTACTTCAATAACCTTTTCTTCTTCTTTTTCAACCTCGGTAATCTTCTCAACAACACTTTCAACATTCTGAACATCACCATCAGATTCAGTTTGTTGTTCTTTAGCAGCTCGTTTCTCCATGCGATCTGCAAAATAGAAATGAAAACTTTCAGGAGAAAGATGAGATTTAGCAATATTGATATATTTCTCTTCCTCATCATCACTGCTACTATCAACCGGTGACTGATCAAACTGTACATATTTTTCAGAATCAGCATCTGATACACCAGAATCAGACAGTGTTTTATCAAAAACAACTGCCTTTTCTGAAACAAACTCATTCTGTACATCTTCATCTGAACTCTGTAAACTTTCATCTAAACCTTCCGAAATTTCTCCAGATCTCTCTGAAAGTTTATCAGTACTATCTGACTCTTCATCGGTTGACACAGACTTTTCATCTTCACTTTTCACATTCTCCCCGATAGATCTCATCCAAGTAGTAAACAGATCTGGCTCTCGGACGATCTTGGCAATGAACGCTTTGAACTCTCCTTTTTCATCCACAAACATATCCCAATTGAAACCTTCTGGTAGTTTCTCATCATCTTGATCGACTATGCATGCTTTGCTATCAGAAGATATATAGTTGCTCCAGTTGAAATCTACCGCACACGCTCTTTTGGAATCCTCAATCTTTCTACCATGAGCTGTCTGTGAATCTTGTGATTGGCCAATTTGTTGATAAATGGCTTTCCGGTAGTAATCGTCTTTTCTGAACGGATTCTGAGCTCCACTAGCTTCCCTGTTCTTGCACTCCCGCTTGAAATGGCCTTTCTCCCTGCATCGAAAACAAGTAACTTTAGATTTATCAAAACCTAAAGTAGATACACAAGCATCAAGAAAGTCATTTCTTCCGGTAATCGTTTTGAACTTTTCAGCACGTCTAAGAACACTCGCTAGACACCATTTGATATCCATTAGTTCCATCTCTTCGGCGTCTATTTGATCGTAATCCTCCTTTGTGAGCATGGGATTTCCGATCCGACCTGCAACTAGACCTTCATACGAGATAAGCACGGAACCAAGTAATGCCATATGATCTTTCGCAACCTCCTCAGAAAAACTTTTTCCATCTGGAAGATTCAAGGCAATATTGCATTGTATCACACAACCATTTCCCATTTTTGAGCTTTGATGCTGAAAACTTTCTGATGAACTCTTTGGATTGACACTCGGATATAATGAGAAACCACTGCTGCTTTTGTTTGAACTTTGATCAATCTTTTCTGTAGAATCTCCAGCACTAAACGCAGTCTTAATTTTCGGACTTCTCTCAGCTTCTGAAGCCGGAACACTACCTTTGTAATACATTTTTACATCCTGTTGACCACTTGGACTATTCATCCTCGCGATCTTCTGTTGTTCCAAATCTTGACCCTCAATCTTTTCGATAAACTCACCAATTGATAACCCATCATAAACCCCTGTGTTTTTCAGAATCATCAAATAAGTTCCCCACTCTTTTTGCGGTAACGCATCAGCTAATTTGTCTACCCACTCTTCAGACTCCTTTTCTATACTAAGCATTGACATAGATCGCACAAGGTGACAGTATCTTTCAATCAGCTTCTTTGTGTCTTCACCTGGTAGACTGCTGAACAGATCAAATTCTTTCTTTAACAGTGCCTTCTTGCTTTTAATCATTTTCTCGCTACCCTCAAATTTGACTTTAAGTGCATCCCAGATTGACTTTGAAGTTTTGTCATGCTGAAGCAGTATGAAAATGTCTTCTTTGATAGCTTGTTGAAGTAGACTAATCATCATCTTTTCAGATCTATACATATCACGTTCTTCATTACTAAATTCATGTATTTTTTTATTAACTTTCAAATCAGTCTGTGGCAAAACATATTTCTTCAAAATACATTCCCAAGATCTAAGATGGTTTGCCTGAACCCAATTCTCGAATCTATCTTTCCACCCGTAGTATTCTTCGATACTCATCAATTTCGGGGGCTTTTGGGTGGTTCCCGTCTCGTTTTCCAAATTCATGTTCTGAGCAATGGTTGATGGACCAGACGGTGTTGCAAACGCGTTGTGGAAATCGTTATCCATGTTTCAATATCACGATTCTCAATAACAAATTCTTTCAAGCGAAATAGTCAAACTGTAGTCTTCAAGCAAAATTGACAATTTAACAACCCTCAAGCGAAATCCTTGAAGCAAAATACACTGATCTTTGAAGCGAAACCAGATAGTCTTTGAAGCGAAATACTTGAAGCGAAACTTTCTGAAGCGAAAACCCTGAAGCGACAACCTTGAAGCGAAACTCTCAAGTAACCACTTTCTGAAGCGAAACTGTCTGAAGTGAAAAACCCTGAAGCGAAAACCTTGAAGCAAAAACGAATCCTGTTTGAAGCGAAATGTTAAGTGTCGCTTGAAATTTCAAGCGAAATCGTCCAATGAAGCTTTGTTCTTCAAGCGAAATCCATTCGAAGGTCGATTTTGATCACTTTTAGGTCGAATTTGGCTGTGAAACTTTCAAGGGTTTGTTATCTTGTACATTTAAACAATCAGTGAGGAATTGAACAAGTTTTGACCGTAAAATATTTCTGAACTGAGAAAAGAAGGTGTAGAAGTAAGAGAACTTGATGAATTTCGGCTGATTTTTGCAGAACTCCTCCACCTGAGCTCTGATACCAATTGTAAGGATCGTGTTCGCGACCTAAACGAGTCGGTTCAGAGGAATTCCATCAAATACAGGTGCGGAAAACAAGTATTTGACGTGTAAACAGCTGAAACTTCACTTTAACACTGATTTGTATTGATATTAATGCAATTACAATCAGTTCTCACACCGGTAGCACCTCGGTATGGAAATTCAGAATTGATACCTCCTTAATTTCGCTTGACCTTAACCTCCTATATATAGACATACAGGATTTCGCTTCAGCATAACTCAAGCGAAATCTTAACATGTTGATTTCGCTTGAGAAGCTTCAAGCGAAATCCCTTCAACATTCAAATGTTCAAGCGAAATCTCACTAACTCTATCACATTTTCTCATTCTACGTGCCCTGATCTATTCTAACTAGTGCAAGACTCGATACAAGACGAAGTTGACAGATGTAGTGCACCAACAAGTATGATATTGATATTATCAAGAACCGAACACAGGTTAATCGGCCATGATGTGTTTATATTCGGATGATTTGGTTGTGTTGTTATGTTAGGATGCATGCTAGAAATCAAGGACATAAGCTGTGTTAATGTGTTTAAATGATTATGGTTGTTGTTTATGTTTTGAATATGATTAAGGTTCATAGGGATTTAATATTAAAACCCTAGTTTGATCGATTATTGTATGATTAGAAACTGTTAGTGTTGTTTTGATCGAATGGATATGAAATAGGGAACAGTTAGAATTGATTGCATGATTTTAGGAAACCTAAAACTAATCATACAAGGCTAGTCGCACAAGCTGGTCGCACAAGATATGTTAGGGTATAACAGTTAAGGCACAAGCTATAACCTCTTAAAGCACAGTCGCACAACATCTTGTGGATCGCACAAGGTTGTGCTGATCGCACAAGATGTTGGGTCACTAAATATGTATTCAGTAATGTTAAGCTGTTGGGCCGAATAGCCCAAAAACACTAATCGCACAAGTTAACCTTAATCGTACTAGATTAAATGGACCGCACAAGTTGATTATTTGCTTATATGTTGGGCTGTATGGGGTATGGATTTCATTATTATTGGGCCGGGCTTGTTTTCAATCGCATAACCCGTTGTGAGTCGCACAAGGTTGTGCTGGACGCACAACAGGTTGGGCCAGTTGTCATTGGGCTTTAATATTGGATCGCACAAGATGATTAGGCTCGCACAAGCTCAACGGCCCAATCATCTGAGTCGCACAACGGCCCAATCATCTGAGTCGCACAAGTTGGACATTACATATATAATTTCCCAAAAATCCATATATTTTCAATGAAAATATATAATTTATATCAAAAGGTATGTTTTATTTCAAAAACATTATTAAACCCTTTTATTGGCGTGTTCTATCCCCAAAATATATATAAAGCAGTAAAAAGAGGGGTTTAGTGACACTCACCTTTGGGTGCGTATTTTAATACCGTAATCCCAGAAATTGATTATATACGTCCTAATATGGGAACAATTCTAAATTAATATACATTTAATCACAAAAATCCTAAGTTTCTTCGTTTCTTAGAATTATCACATAACTTTGAGATTTTCTTGAAAAGTTGTCATTTTTGATTATGTTGGAACGTTAATATATATTTATATATATATATATATATGAGTCCATATATATATTTTTATGATTTTGAAACTTGAACGATTTTATTGGTGACCATTATTGTGTAAATCCTTTAACTCTCCTGTTTATATGCAATATATCTACGATTTGCGCGTCGTAATGTATATACATAAACGTCCACATAATTTAACACCGAAACATGCGAAATCTTGTTAACTTATCTATTTTGTCATATTTAAAGTAAATATACATAAAACATATCATGAGTATCAAATTTCATGCTCGACAAACATGTTACACATTTAACGCAGTTTTTATCGTTTCTATCGCACAAAACACACGAATATATACATGCAAGGTCTAAACTTCCAACAACATGTTAAAACTTAACATACTTTCACATTTTCATGTTTAAGTCACAGAACACATTTTAACACATAAGGTTTACCCAAAATTTTACCCATACTAGTGTACTTTGAAAAATGCGTATTTTAGCGATTCGGTAATGTTTTCGGGCGTCGGAAGTCACGTATGACCAACCAAACAACAAGTAAACTCAAAATTAGTTAAAATACTTATTTTTAAACTAAAAATATTAGTTGATTTACTGATCTAAATCACTTTTATAAAATTCACTCGAAAAGCCGATTTTTAACCGTTTTAACGCATAGTTTTGCGTTAAACGTTACTATAATCATCCCAACTCGAAACGACTTGATATTTTAACATAATACATGTTATTTACTGATTAAAACAATAATTTTAATCATATATATGCAGGTCTCATAAATAATACAAAAATCATGTAAATATCACCCAATTTACTACTTTTCAAGCCTATAGTACAACATGCAAGGCTACCAAGTAATGACACAATCTTTGTGACTTCAAAACATGTCATATAACTTTATTTTTCATGTTTACCTACTGATTTGAATGAATATTCATCAAATCGTACACAAATTATCAAACACTTGCATTTTAATTATCATTCAAGAACATGCAACAACTTAAAAACTTACAAACACACCTAACAATTTTCGGCCATATGCTTAAACATGTATTAACATTATTTCAAATCAAAAATCATGATTTAATCGTTCCTTTATATCTCTAACACATTTGCACATAGTCTTGTTCATTCAAGCAAACATCTTACGAGTATTATTGCAAACAAAAATTAAAATACAAACACTATACACACACATAAACTTTCGGCCATATACATATACACATTTGAATCCAAAATTTACTTTTCACATATTCAAGATCTCACTTCAAATCACCCAAAACCCTTTTCAAATTGTTCATGCATTAACTTTCAAGAATCAATCAAACATATATCAATCCAAAAATCAATACTCAATCTTTATACACACATGTATACACACACACACGGCCACAAGCATATATACATGCATTTCTATTTTTATTTTATACAAAACCCATTTGTTTTTAGTTTTCAAGTTTGTGAAATCTTTTAAGAAGCAAGAGAAACCTTCCATCATCATCTATAAAAATCAAGAACATGGTTTTAAAACAAGTTTATACCTTTCAAGATTTTAGTGGGTTTTTGACATGATTTTGGTGTAATGGAGCTTGTTTCACCAAGAAAAACACTTTTGGATACCTAAAACACCTTGAAACCTTCTTGGAATGAACTTTAATCTTCATGAACATGTTAGAAATTTCGAAAATAGATGAGAGAAGGAGGGTATTCGGCTGATTTCTAAGAGAGAGAGAGAGAGAATGTTGAGTTTTGAATGCATCTTGGGTTTATGAAAGAGAGTGGAGAGTGTGATGATCATTAGTCATCCACCACCTCCATTTTTAACCAATAGATAGATGAAAGAGGAGAGATAAAGTGTTGTAGGGCTGCCAACATTCACTCCATGTCTCCTATACACACATACATATCGTACATACACACATATATATATATATATAATCTTGGCCATAAACTGGTATTTTACTAGTTACCGGGTATTTTATCTAGCGTTTTAATCCCGTTTTACTGCGTTTTAAATTATTTTTAACACTCTATAAAAATAAAGTCACCAAAATATTATTGAACAATATTTTGTTTGTCGGGACTGGCGGCGTTGTCGGTTTTTGGCAGTATGCGCGCTGTGCTGCGCGGTACACGTTTAAAATCGCAAAAATAGGAATTTAAGAGTTTTTATTTATTTTTGTCATTCTATAAGTATAAAATTATCAAATTATTGCTAAAATGATTTTCAGTCGTCTTGACGGGCTGTGTTGACAGTATTTTGTCGATACACGCACTGCATCGCGCGGTACGAGCTTAAACTCGAAAAACAGAGTTTCCTAGCGTTTTAAATTATTTTTTCCACATGGATATGATTAAAATAATTATTCTAATCATAAAAAACTATTTTTAGGATTTTAACACTGATCGGGTGGTCACCGATGTTCGTTTCGAATTTTAACCGTTATGCGATAAGCGTTTATCTTACCGTTGCCAACATAATTTTTATCAAAGTTTAAATTTACCAACTCATTAAATTTCACATATAAACATCATAATCAGTCAAGTATGGCCCTATTACCTATTTACAACATGTGCTACAATTGTACGGTACGACCTGAAAAGCCGGGTGTCACAGTCTCCCCCTGTTTAGGAAATTTCGTCCCCGAAATTTTTACTCTACAGGTTTTGTTTTCACACTGGGTGAAAACAGCAAAAACGGGTTTAATGAATATAGTCTTATAGTTTCTGCGAGAAACTTTGATTCTTACAAAGAATCTTCGTAGACCTATATTACATACACTCTCAATTCCTAATCTCACTTCTCAACGCTCTCCATCCTGATGGTAGCTTGAGCCTATAAGCGACTAGTCCAACTCAAGATGGGCTCTCGAAAGGACTAAGTCAATGTGGCTCAGCTTTTCTTTCCTCTGCTAAACCTACTAGCATCTCTCTCAAGATAACTCCTTTAACAAAACTAAATCTTCAATCTGGAATTCCAATAGTTCCTTCAATTGTCCATGTAATCCTTCTGTTGATCAATCGATGACTTTTAACCTTCCCTCGATCCAAGCAAATCCTGTCGCTGGTTTCCTAGATAAACTAAGGTCTGGTCAATTGTCTTTTGTCATGTTAGCTCAACAAAATGGTGATCAACACTTCCATCCATGCAAGGCTTCAAACCGAGCAACCTAAATACTAGCGTGTTGATTATTATTGTAAGATAACTCTGCCAAGGGCATGTGAGTATCTTAATTTCCTTCGGAGTCCATCATACACGCTCCCAATTTTTCTTTCAAAGGTCCGAAAAGCTTCCTACTATCTTGCTGTCCAATCAACTTCCCTTTTCCTTTACCAACTCCATAGTTAACTTCGAACGTTACTCATGATTCTCTTTGGTTCGCACATAGGCAAGTATGTCGTCGACGAATATTATCGCGAATTCATCCGATTAGGGTTCCCATACCTTGTTCATGAGATTCATAATTATAAATGGTGCATTAATTTAGTCAAAAGACATGACTAATAACTCGTAATGGCCATATTGTGTTCGAAAAGCAGTCCTCAGCATATCTTCGTCAACAACTTTCAACCGATAGTATCCCAATCGTAGATCGATCTTCGTGTAGCAGCTGAGTCCCGGTAGCTTGATTGAACAAATTTTCAATCCTCGGTAGAAGGGTACCGATTCTTGATAGTCAACTTGTTCAGTTTTCTGAAATCATCACACCTCCTGAAGGATCCATCCTTCTTTCTCTCAACAAAACAGATGCGCGTTAAAGCGAAAAGCTTGGTCGAATGAAACCCTTGTCCAATAACTTTTGAAACTTATTTGATAATTTCTTCATTCTAAGCGGTGCTAAATCTACAAGAAGATTGTGCAATTGGGTGCAACACCGGATGCCAGATCGATTCGGAATTCGATCTGTCTCGCAGGGGGCAATCCAGATAAGTCTTTTTAGGAAAACTTCTGGATAGTTGCGAACAATAGGAATCTCTCCGATATTCCTACATTTGGCCTTTATATCCACAACGTTAACAAAGAATGCAAGATAGCCTTTTCGCAACAACTCGAACATCCTCACAACACTGACGATTCTTAACACTCAACACTCGAAACTCGACACTCAACTCGGTCGGTCTTTGCGAACAAGTACCACCTTTCCATCATCAGAACGAGGTATCCTAGCTTGCTTCTCCGAGCAATAATCCCTGCTTCGCTCTTGGATAATCAATCCATCCTCGCATCTACGTCAAAGCTCCCCAGCTCCACTGGAACTAAACCAATACTAGAACTACGATCACCTAACTAAATACTACAACTGCAAGCGACCTCAATAGTTTCCATCAACTTACCAAATGCTAGTTCTATCGGGCATCTTATACTCAGCTTACTTGTAGGTGAACACAAAAATGGTTCAGAGTTTTTCGAACAAAACTCAAGTCAGCTTTGGTAATGAACATAGATTGGTTTTTGATTCGAAACATACTGGTAACAACAGCAAGATCGTCTCGTGCCTTCCCAATGTTTAGCTTGAACGCTCTACCCCTGGCATCCTGACCCTTCATTTTCAGACAATCTCTCTCGAAATGTCCTTGCTCACCCCACTCGTAGCATCCCTTGAGCGTAACTCCATCCGATGTATTCTTAGCATAGCACTCGCGAGTCATCTGTCCAGTCTGACCACATCTGGTGCACTTTCTCCACTCATCCTCGTGAGTCTTCCTCTCAAGACCACTCCTGCCATCCTTGGCATTATCCTTTCCCGACTCTCTAGGGTTAGCTACACACGCTTCTCATCAATATCCAAAATAGTTCAATCATTAAATGCTAGTGAATCATACATTGCGCGTGTATAATATCCACGTATTAATGAGAACAATTTTTATACCAAAAGGAACCCATTCGATATTTATATCAGAAATTTTCAAAGCTTGTTTTTAGTACGAAGACTAATCAAAATTTGGCATGTCTACATCAACACCCTCAACAAGCCTATATGAAATTTCCTCCTAAATATCTGAAAATTTGGCATGCAAGCCATAAATAGGGTTCATCAAATGAGACATACAAAACAACCAACAGAAACAACCAACAACTAATGCTTCAATCACTGGAAGTCCAACATCTTCCTAGCAAGCTCTTCTAGCTCATCATAACAGTCCATCTGTCCTTTTGAGTCCTTCATCATCCCCATGCCTCCGCGTAACGTGGCGAACTGACGATCACAGTGAGAGCGATTGACCCCAAATCCCTTTCTGCTTCTTCAAAGTAGATGCTGTCTCAACTCTCGAAGTCGAATGCGATCTCTCCAACGGGTCGAGTCCTCTTCCTACGACGAGTGTAGACTTAAAAGAGGTGTAGCAAAACACGTGACTCGAGTAGCAGAATAAACAATTCTGTAATGACGGGCGAAATAATCTCAAGTGTAGGCTCGACAATATCAGTGAGCAGGACTACTGATAGCTCTATAGGCCGAGACGTGACATATCGTAACCGTACAAAGTAAGTGTGTGATCAACATAAATAGTAACACATAAGGCTCAAATAAACAGAAAATCACGTATGCACATAAACACATAAGGGCTTTCATACATGATAAAATTTCCACATTTATTTAAAAATCTTGGCTTCGAGAATTTTGGACTTTAAATCTCAAAATTCTTCGGTTGAAGTCTAGTGTTTTCCCCCCCGAAAACACCTAGTTCTCTAACAACCAATGGCTCTGATACCAACTTCTGTCACACCCCAAAAATGTCGTAGCGGAATATAAAACGTAGTGGTAACAGAAGCTGGTGCCCATTTCTATCTTGATGTTTGATGCATTTTAGTGTTGGATATTATTACTTAATTAAAACGTTGGTTTTAAACTTATCATCCCAAACCACAACATAACCATAACAGAATAAAGTAGTCTTTTAATCCTCACGGATCTTATTACATTTAGTCCCAAAAAGTTTAAAAGTCAGTCCAACATTTTAAGTGACAAAACATGCATCGACAAACACAAGATACACCATAATTCCCGAAGCCGCACTCAAGTACCTGTAGAACACGTTAAAATCAAGTGTCAACACAAAGGAAGGTGAGTTCACTTATTCGTTTACTAACAAATTTTATTCCAAGGAAAACTTTCTGATTAGGTGTTTATTTGAAAACATCCATGTAATTTTAGAAAGTCCATTTTACTCCTTTGATAAAATCCATGGGCCTTCCATCGGGTCAATACTCCGACAATAGTAATACTGCCCAGGTTTTGTATATTAAATTATAGCGTCAACTTTCAGACTCGTATGTTAGCTAGACGATACAAACTATATATTAACCATGCAGGGATAATCAAAGCTAGACAATAAACAGAATTTAAATTCGTCGTTTGACATTGACTCGGGGCGACCGGTCACGACGGGGTTGTCAACCCGATAGATCTACCAACAATTCATCGCGTGCAATACTTAAATGATTAAATGACATCATGGGCGCAGGGTTCTTTCTCGAAGAACAATATGATGTCCGCCTCACGTACAATATATATATCCTACTAATATAACAATTTAATACACGATGTTGAACGAATCCCCTGAAATCCCCGACGAAATGTAAGCCTATGCTGATACTTACTCTCTTGAGACCAAGCAATATTCGTACCAACTACACGGTCGTTTTTCCCCCAAACACCGTGCCCAATCCCGTTTCCACCCGAAACATATTTATTCTTCAAAACCATTTCATCCCGAAATACATATATAATTTCCCAAAAATCCATATATTTTCAATGAAAATATATAATTTATATCAAAAGGTATGTTTTATTTCAAAAACATTATTAAACCCTTTTATTGGCGTGTTCTACCCCCAAAATATATATATAAAGCAGTAAAAAGAGGGGTTTAGTGACACTCACCTTTGGGTGCGTATTTTAATACCGTAATCCCAGAAATTGATTATATACGTCCTAATATGGGAACAATTCTAAATCAATATACATTTAATCACAAAAATCCTAAGTTTCTCCGTTTCTTAGAATTATCACATAACTTTGAGATTTTCTTGAAAAGTTGTCATTTTTTATTATGTTGGCACGTTAATATATATATGAGTCCATATATATATTTTTATGATTTTGAAACTTGAACGATTTTATTGGTAACCATTATTGTGTAAATCCGTCAACTCTCCTGTTTATACGCAATATATCTACGATTTGCGCGTCGTAATGTATATACATAAACGTCCACATAATTTAACACCGAAACACGCGAAATCTTGTTAACTTATCTATTTTGTCATCTTTAAAGTAAATATGCATAAAACATCTCATGAGTATCAAATTTCATGCTCGACAAACATGTTACACTTTAACGCAGTTTTTATCGTTTCTATCGCACAAAACACACGAATATATACATGCAAGGTCTAAACTTCCAACAACATGTTAAAAGTTAACATACTTTCACATTTTCATGTCTAAGTCACATAACACATTTTAACACATAAGGTTTACCCAAAATTTTACCCATACTAGTGTACTTTGAAAAATGCGTATTTTAGCGATTCGGTAATGTTTTCGGGCGTCGGAAGTCACGTATGACCAACCAAACACCAAGTAAACTCAAAATTAGTTAAAATACTTATTTTAAACTAAAAATATTAGTTTAATTACTGATCTAAATCAGTTTTATAAAATTCACTCGAAAAGCCGATTTTTAACCGTTTTAACGCATAGTTTTGCGTTAAACGTTACTATAATCATCCCAACTCGAAACGACTTGATATTTTAACATAATACATGTTATTTACTGATTAAAACAATAATTTTAATCATATATATGCAGGTCTCATAAATAATACAAAAATCATGTAAATATCACCCAATTTACTACTTTTCAAGCCTATAGTGCAACATGCAAGGCTACCAAGTAATGACACAATCTTTGTGACTTCAAAACATGTCATATAACTTTATTTTTCATGTTTACCTACTGATTTGAATGAATATTCATCAAATCATACACAAATTATCAAACACTTGCATTTTAATTATCATTCAAGAACATGCAACAACTTAAAAACTTACAAACACACCTAACAATTTTCGGCCATATGCTTAAACATGTATTAACATTATTTCAAATCAAAAATCATGATTCAATCATTCCTTTATATCTCTAACACATTTGCACATAGTCTTGTTCATTCAAGCAAACATCTTATGAGTATTATTGCAAACAAAAATTAAAATACAAACACTATACACACACATAAACTTTCGGCCATATACATATACACATTCGAATCCAAAATTTACTTTTCATATATTCAAGATCTCACTTCAAATCACCCAAACCCCTTTTCAAATGGTTCATGCATTAACTTTCAAGAATCAATCAAACATATATCAATCCAAAAATCAATACTCAATCTTTATACACACATGTATACACACACACGGCCACAAGCATACATACATGCATTTCTATTTTTATTTTTATTTTATACAAAACCCATTTGTTTTTAGTTTTCAAGTTTGTGAAATGTTTTAAGAATCAAGAGAAACCTTCCATCATCATCTATAAAAATCAAGAACATGGTTTTAAAACAAGTTTATACCTTTCAAGATTTTAGTGGGTTTTTGACATGATTTTGGTGTTATGGAGCTTGTTTCACCAAAAAAAAACACTTTTGGATACCTAAAACACCTTGAAACCTTCTTGGAATGAACTTTGATCTTCATGAACATGTTAGAAATTTCGAAAATAGATGAGAGAAGGAGGGTATTCGGCTGATTTCTAAGAGAGAGAGAGTGAATGTTGAGTTTTGAATGCATCTTGGGTTTATGAACGAGAGTGGAGAGTGTGATGATCATTAGTCATCCACCACCTCCATTTTTAACCAATAGATAGATGAAAGAGGAGAGATAAAGTGTTGTAGGGCTGCCAACATTCACTCCATGTCTCCTATACACATATACATATCGTACATACACACACACATATATATATATATATATATATATATATATATATATAATCTTGGCCATAAACTGGTATTTTACTGGTGACCGGGTATTTTATCTAGCGTTTTAATCCCGTTTTAGTGTGTTTTAAATTATTTTTAACACTCTATAAAAATAAACTCACCAAAATATTATTGAACAATATTTTGTTTGTCGGGACTGGCGGGGTTGTCGGTATTTGGCAGTATGCGCGCTATGCTGCGCGGTACACGTTTAAAATCGCAAAAATAGGAATTTAAGCGTTTTTATTTATTTTTGTCATTCTATAAGTATAAAATTATCAAATTATTGCTAAAATGATTTTCAGTCGTCTTGACAGGCTGTGTTGACAGTATTTTGTCGATACACGCGCTGCATCGCGCGGTACGCCCTTAAACTCGAAAAATAGAGTTTCCAAGCGTTTTAAATTATTTTTTCCACACGGATATGATTAAAATATTTATTTTAATCATAACAAACTATTTTTAGGATTTTAACATTGATCGGGTGGTCACCGATGTTCGTTTCGCATTTTAACCGTTACGCGATAAGCGTTTATCTTACCGTTGCCAACATAATTTTTATCAAAGTTTAAATTTACCAACTCATTAAATTTCACATATAAACATCATAATCAGTCAAATATGGCCCTATTACCTATGTACAACATGTGCTACAATTGTACGGTACGGCCTGAAAAGCCGGGTGTCACACAGGCTATCACCAGGTACGAATCCAGGAGTAAGATATACCTAAAACTACCTTTCGAACCCGATACGGTCATTTTGAATTTGTCGTTACGCCCTTTGGTTTGACTAACGCTCCCGCGGTTTTCATGGATCTGATGAATCGCGTGTGTAAACCCTTTCTCGACTGCTTCGTCATCGTGTTCATCAATGATGTCCTGATCTATTCCAAGTCGAAAACCGAACAAGCGCAACATCTACGTTTGGTTCTCGAACTACTCCAAGGGAATCGACTCTATGCCAAGTTCTCCAAGTGTGAATTTTGGCTGGAGGAGGTTCAATTCCTCGGTCACATTATCAATAGTCAAGGTATTCACGTCGACCCCACGATGATCGAAGCTGTTAAGAGTTGGGTTACACCCAAGAACCCGTCTAAAGTCCATTCTTTTCTAGGACTAGCGGGCTATTGTCGCCGATTTATCGAAGGATTCTCTAAAATTGCTGTTCCGCTTACTTCACTCACGCATAAAGACAAGCCTTTTGTTTGGGGAACTGAACAAGAGACTGCCTTTCGAACTCTCAAGCATATGCTCTGCAATGCTCCTGTGCTCACTTTACCCGACGGAAACGATGACTTCATAGTCAATTGCGATGCCTCGAACCTTGGTCTTGGTTGTGTTCTCATGCAACGGGACAAGGTTATCGCTTACGCATCTCGCCAGCTCAAGATCCACGAGAAGAACTATACAACCCACGATCTTGAGCTTGGTGTAGTTGTTTTTGCGTTAAAGATTTGGCGACACTACCTTTACGGTACCAAGTGTACGATCTTCACCGATCATAAGAGCCTACAACACATCCTCAACCAAAAGGAACTGAATATGCGCCAACACCGATGGGTTGAACTTCTTAATGATTACGACTGTGAGATTCGTTATCACCCTGGCAAAGCAAATGTTGTTGCCGATGCTCTAAGCCGACGAAGCTATTTGCATAGCGTTCATAATTCTCAAGCCCAGCACAATCTCGAAGCTCTTATCCGCGACGCCCAACATGCCTGTTTTACCGAACGCACTTTGAAGAAGGAAAGAATTCTGAATGATGGCAATCAACTCAAGAATAAATCGAATGGGATATTCCATTATCTAGACCGAAATTGGATTCCCTAGCGCACCAATTTACGGCAAATTCTGCTAGACGAAGCCCACAAATCTCGATAATCTATTCATCCCGGTGCCGATAAGATGTACCAGGACCTTCGTTACAAGTACTGGTGGCCGGGAATGAAGAAAGATATCGCTATCTATGTTTCAAAGTGCCTGACTTGCTCGAAAGTCAAGGCCGAATAACAAAGACCCTCTGGCTTACTCGTCCAACCCGAGATCCCCATGTGGAAATGGGAGAGTATAGCTATGGACTTCATAACGAAACTCCCGCGCACGCCTTCAGGTCATGACAACATTTGGGTTGTCGTTGATCGTCTTACTAAATCTGCTCATTTTCTGCCAATACGATAAGACTTTAAGGTAGAAAAATTTGCCCGAATCTACACCGACGAAACCATCTGTCGACACGGGACGACTCGTGACATCATCTCTGACCGTGATGGTCGGTTTACCTCGCATCTTTGGGAAACGTTTCAATCTGCTCTAGGTCCTACTCTTAATCTAAGTACCGCTTTCCATCCCCAAACCGACGGTCAGACTGAAAGAACGATCCGTACCCTTGAAGACATGCTTCGCTCGTGTGTCATAGATTTCGGTGGTAATTGGGACGCGCACTTACCTTTAGTCGAATTCTCGTATAATAACAGTTATCACTCTAGCATCCAAATGGCACCATTTGAGGCATTATACGGAAGAAAATGTCGATCGCCTATTGTATGGCACGAAATCGGGGATGCGCATATTACCGGTCCTGAGCTGTTGCAAGAAACGACTGACAAAATCCTCCAAATTCGAGACAATCTACTGAAAGCTCGGAGTCGTCAGAAAATTTACGCCGATAGACACCGCAAGCCCCTTGAATTTGACGTTGGCAATCACGTACTCCTAAAGGTTGCACCTTGGAAGGGGGTGATCAGATTCGGCAAGAAAGGAAAGCTCGTACCTCGATATGTTGGACCCTTTAAAATTATGGAAAGGATTAGTAAAGTGGCCTACAGACTCGAACTACCAAAGGAACTTAGTAATGTCCACCCGACTTTCCATGTTTCGAACCTCAGAAAGTGTCTAGCCAGCCAGGAATTACATGTCCCTCTTGAGGATTTACAAGTGGACGAAACATTACACTTCGCGGAAAAGCCTGTCGAGATCATGGGCCGAGAAACCAAGGTACTCCGATGCTCACGCATTCCCATTGTGAAGGTTTGCTGGGAAGGCAAACGCGGCGCCGAGTTCACCTGGGAACTCGAAAGTGACACGAAGGCGAAGTATCCGCAACTGTTTGTTACGTCTGCTTCTTAAATTTCGGGATGAAATTTCCTAAAGTAGGGGAGGCTGTAACAACCCGACTTTTTGAAGTCAAAGTAAAAGTCAAAGTCAAAGGAAGAAAGGATTGCTAATTGCGATCTGTCACTCCTTGCTTAATTATTGAAATTGTACTTCTCGACTTATAATCGACGCCTTATTTTATTTTCGCTTTAGTTGTATTATGTGAAGTACTTGTTAATGAATCGCTATTTAATCAAAGTTTAATCGCTAATCGACTTACCGCTAATCGCATCGCTATCGCATCGCAACTCGAATTATGTGTTCGGGATATTGTTTTATGTGTGTATGTTATTATGTGTTACTTGTGCATGTTATGCTTATGTTGAGGTGTTTAATCACAATCGCAATCGCAACTCTATCGCAACGCAATCTAATCGCAATGCTAAACGCAAGTTTAATTATAATGATTGTATGTTAGATATAGTATTTGTGTGACTATTAAATAAGTATATCGCATCGCTTAATCAACGCTCGCTCAAACGCATCGCAACGCTCAACACGCAAAACGAAACGCCGAAACCTAACTCGCCGGACCACTTCGATCGAATTACCATTTGATCGAATGGTCATCCGAACGGATGACCATCCGATCGATGTGCCATCCGATCCGACACTTGTGCTCCCCTTTCCTCTTTTGGCAAGCTATAAATACCCCTGTCACATCCCAAACAGTGATGTGACAGCTCTCTGACTCGACCAAGCGCCTCCAGCCCTCTTTTCCTTCGATTTCTCGCGATTCTTGTAAGTTTCTACCCCAAATCTTGTACTTCTATGATCTATACACACTTCTTGATCATTTTCACCTTTGAATCTTAACTTTTAACCGTGAAATCAGCGGATTTGAGGTGTTCTAGGGTGATGTCATCATGGAGTTCTTATGAACTTCAAGATTTGGCTTCATTCCACCAAGAACAACTCAGATCTAAGGGATTTCAACATGTTTAAACACTAGTTCCTCAAAGATCTAAACATTTTCAAGGTTAAAAGGATTGAAAGGTGGTTTCATAACTTTCTTTCAACTCTTTTACACTCAATGCACTCAAAACCGATAGAATCGGAACTCATTCAGGCCTTCTGCTTTTCTCTAGTGAAGTGTCGGTCAGAGATCTGATTCCTATCAATGAGATGACCAACTTAGCGGGTTGAACATGAACAACCGTCACGAAAAGCTAACCGATCGGATTGGGGTGATTCTCGTTCGATCGGATCACTTGGATCATGGTGGGGTTCTCGTTGTTTAACACGTTGTCATACCGTCTCGATCAAACCGCAAAACCTATCGAACTTAACGAATTTCAAAATGAACCAGTCACCCAAACGGATTACCGTCAGATAGGATTGCCATCCGATCGAACGACAATCCGATCGGATTGACTTATGGTTCCAACACTTAAACATTTTTATAAATTTTCAAAGATCATTAGTTCTAACGGATTGCCATCCGATCGGTAGACCATCGGATCGAATGAAAAACCTACTGTGAACTTGTTCTCTGAGAAATGTCTCGCTGGACGGATCGTCATCCGATCAAACGACTGTTCGACTGGACGACCTGAAAGGTAGAGATACTTCTCTGATTTTAGAATGCTACAACGAAAACTTCAAAGCCATCATACACAAGCACATCCATCCAAAACGAGTTGCAATCCAACCAAATGGCCATCCGACCGGATGACCATCCGAACGGATTGTCATCCGATTGAATGACCATCCGTTCGGATTGTCATCCGATCGGATGACCATTCGTCACTTGTTTCACTTGCACCGTTTTACGCGTCGTTCATCGCTTATGTCCTCATTCTGTAATCAGGCTCACTCTAGCACTCCCTTCAATCCAACCACAGATTGTGTTTAGTAGCTATCATCGCTGTGAGTATACTCGATCTCTTTTTGCTTTAAGCACTTTTGGGTGTTACATACGTTACTTATATCAAATCACATCGATCACACAAAGCAAACACTTTTATACGCAAACCGTTACTGCATGCTATACGTGTTACTCGATGAATGCTTGTATATTATGTTTACACAGTGATTGTTGCCTGACACCTTAGCAACGATAGTACTATAGTTTGGACTCAACACCTGTCGTGGACAGGGGTTGTTAAGGGCTTTTCTCACATGTCACTGTGGTGATATGTGTTGCGCATTCTACAACTCGCAGTCACGTCTGTGCATATTTCATTGTCGATAGCCTACTTGCTTCACATTATACATGTTACATGCTGGTTATGCGTAAACTCGCTTTCGCTACTATTACTATTAAACTTGTATGCTCACCTTTACACTATGTGTATTGACTTTTACTTTAACGTATGTGACAGGTGTTTAGGATGCTTGTTAGCTGCTATGAGATCAAGCTAGGAGAGTCTAGAAACAAACTAAATAAAATATGAGTTGTCGGAATGGATATTTGTCTTTGAGAACAACGTCTGTAATAACTGTTTTATTTTATATGTTTGTGGTATGGGACATGAACCTTTAATATATTATAATTAACAGTTGTTATGGATTCTCCTGGATAATCTTTTTCGCTCAGTGCCGCGCCCCAATATTTCCGCCATCGGTTGGGTTGTGATAGTGGTCAACTCTTAGATTTGTAGAATCTTGATAGTACAGCGAATAGTTGACCACGGGGCCGTGCCCAGAAGACACCGGGTCGTGTGGGGCCCTCTGCTGATAATTGCAGTAAATAAAGGAAGAGAAGAAGGATGGCCAGGGGTCATGCCCAGTGGACACAGGGCTGTGGGCAGGGCTCTGTTCTGGCTGTAAATAGGGGTTCTTGGTTCACTTCAAAGGCATCCCTTGGCAAACCACTTCTCTCCCACTTTGCCACCAATCCACCACCACTACAACACCAACACCAACACCAACACCCACCACCATCATCCATCTATCATCTTTAGAGTGTGTAGTAGTCTCGAGATCCAAGATTGATCGTAAGAGTTCTTGTCAATCAAAGGCCATGTTTGGCTAATCTCTTACATCACTTGGTGAAGAAAAGTCATTAATGTAGTAATTTTGATTTTTATTGTTTGAACACTTTTTATTTGGGTTTGTATTAATGACTTTAATAACAGGTTTCTTATGTTGAAAGTGAATTTTCTTTACCATTTCTTCATGATGTCATTGATTTGTTCATTTGTGTATTTATGGTCTATATAAAGCGGGTTAACTACCTGGAAGGGGGTTAGGAGGGTGGTTTGGTAAAGTTCTTATCTCGTTCAGTGTATAGATCCTGCGAGGACTTGGTTCAAGCTTACGAGGACCTCCTTCAATGCCCAACGGAATTGGATGGCGGGGGTGTGAATAGCTTGAACCCCTCATATGTAAACTACTATTAATACTTTAAATCGGCTTCTTGGGATTGTATACTTGCTGACTCAAACCACTTAGCCGAGGGTAACGTCACCTTCAAAAGAGGGGCCTACCACTTTTCGCATTAATAACTTACTTAATTGTCTTTCAATATTTTGACCCTTTGGGATTGTATCCCTGCTGACTCAAAGCACTGGGTTAAGGGTAACATCACCTTCAAAAGAGGGGCCTACTACTATAACTAAGATAATCTCTTAAAAAGTCTAAAAGTGCAAAAATCATCAAAGGATACATTAAAGATAAGTTGGATCCAAGTGATTCTATCTTGTCTATTTATTTTTCATTTTATTTATCTTTTCATTTTAGTTTTACTTTTATATTTAAAAACTTTTCTCAAAAATTTAGATTGATTAGACGTTGACAATAAACCGGTATTAAAAGCCCTTGTGTCCTTGGACGAGCTCACTATCTTACCAACACTATACTACGCTCGCGATGGGTGCACTTGCCCAAGTGTGTGTTTAGTGTTAGTACAATATCGTGTTTTATAAATTTAAAACTCGACTAATGCGTAAAATGGGCTCAAAATATTAATAAAATCATATCACGCTATACGCACACCAGTCACATCGTTAACAGTCAAGGAATTCACGTCGATCCCGTGAAGATTGAAGCGGTAAGAAGCTGGATTACGCTGAAGACTCCATACGAAATCCGTTCATTCCTTGGATTGGCGGGCTATTACCATCGATTCATCGCCGACTTTTCAAAAATCGTCGTACCTCTCACTGCTTTAACTCATAAGGACAAGTCTTTTGTTTAGGGGTTCCAAACAGGAGGAAGCCTTTCGAACTCTCAAGCGTATGCTTTGCAATGCTCCCGTACTCACTCTTCCCGGCGGAAACGATGATTTCGTAGTCGATTGTGATGCCTCTAACCTAGGTCTTGGTTGTGTTCTTATGCAACGAGACAAGGTCATCGCGTATGCGTCTCGACAACTCAAAATCCATGAGAAGAACTACACTACCCACGATCTCGAGCTCGGTGCAATTGTTTTTGCGTTAAAGATATGGCGACACTACCTTTATAGTACTAAGTGTACGGTCTTCACCGACCATAAGAGACTACAGCACATCTTAAACCAGAAAGAACTGAACATGTGCCAACGCAAATGGGTTGAACTTCTCAACGATTATGATTGCGAGATACGCTACCATCCTGGCAAGGCTAACGTCGTAGTTGATGCTCTTAGTCGACGCAGCTATGTGTATAGTATTCGTAATGCTTAAGCCCAGAATAACCTCGAAGCTCTAATTCGCGACGCTCAGCACGCATGCTTCATTGAGAATACCTTGAAAGAGGAAATGAGGTGTGGTGCCAAAACTCAACTAGTGACTAAATCAAACGATATTTATCAGTATCTCGATCGTATCTGGATTCCTAGTCGCAATAACCATCGGGAGATATTGCTGACTGAAGCCCACAAATCTCGATATTCCATTCACCTTGGTGCCGACAAGATATATCAGGACCTTTGTTCCAGGTATTGGTGGCCAGCCATGAAAAACGATATCGCTCTGTATGTTTCGAAATGCCTAACTTGCTCGAAAGTTAAGGCCGAACACTAACGACCCTCTGGTTTACTCAAAAACCCAAAATCCCGATGTAGAAAGGGGAAAGTATCGCCATGGATTTTATTACAAAACTCCCCCGCACGCCTTCTGGTCACGATAGCATTTGGGTTATCGTTGATCATCTTACGAAATCTGCTCATTTCATCCCGATACGAGAAGACTTTAAGGTCGAATGATTAACACGAATCTATACCAAAGAAGTCATTTGTCGACACAGGATGCCTCGTGACATCATCTCTGACCGCGATGGTCGTTTTACCTCATGTCTCTGGGAGACATTCCAGTCCGCTCTCGGTACGACTCTCAATCTCAGTACCGCATTCCATCCCCAGACCGACGGTCAGACTGAGCGCACGATCTGCACTCTTGAAGACATGCTTCGTTCGTGCGTTATAGATTTTGGTGGTAATTGGGATTCGCATTTACCTTTAGTAGAATTCTCATACAATAACAGTTATCATGCTAGTATTCAAATGGCATGTCACACCCTGGCTTTTGCGGAAGCGTGGTTTATTTGGTGTGACTTCTTAATACCATAGCAACAATCATAACAATGCTATATGATAAAAACACGAGATGTTTATCCATTAATAAAGTTTAGAGGATACCACAATACCATTGTCTGAAAACATCAATACCAAATTAAGTTACAAACCATGACGTGTTTAAACGAGTTCACAAAGACTCAACAAAAGTACTTAAATAAAACCTGAGTTTAGAATTATGTATCCCGTCCAGGAAAGGAATACACCTTCTAAACTTAACAACCCTGGCTAACATCTTTTATTCAAACGCAGCTTGACGACACATGCATACCCTTCCAGATCCACTAGTTCCCTGAAATACATGTAGTTTGAAAAATCAACAAAAGTTGAGCGAGCTCATGTGTATGTGAGTATGTATAAACCTTTGTAAACAGTGTATGTATGTATGCCCCGGTATGATTGCAAACAAGGAAAAGATCACCCATGGTTTGCAAGGCCACTGATATATGTGACGGTGTAGGAAGACTCAAACCTAGCAAAGTTGTACCGGGCTCCCGGCTGGAAGACATAGTCACCACTATGGGCCGCCCCGGCCTCATGGGTGTGGGCTCGCTACACCCAAATAGATCTATCACTCATGCCCCTCGGTCCTGCAACGAGGATTGACGGTCCCAAGTATCCGCCTACCCTATCACATGATCTATGGTTCTTTCCTAGGCTAATCATACCAATAGTATTGTAAGTATCCCTTTGTAACATGTATTTCACCCCCGAAGTAAGTAAACAAAACAGTTTAAGGAAAAGGGGGACATGAACTCACCGTAGTGCGTCTTCAGTATCGGCAACTCAAACCTCCGCAGCTAATCACGACTACCTACAGTGTACTAATGTCTATTAGACGAACGGGTCGTGCCTGGGCTTAGAGTTTAACGTTTTGAGTTGCGTTCTTAAGTTATTCCAAGTTATAATTATTTGTTAAAATAATAATGATTTTAACTTTGAATTATATTTAGTTTTGGAATATTTGTTTAATCAACATCTTTGGTATAATACTTCTCAAGTATTTTAACTTCGTATCTCCTTCCCAAGGATGGGGGTATTTATACATGTATTTTGTAGCTCCGAAATATTATATTTTTAAGTCCCACTTAGAAGATATATATAACTCATTGTCAAAATAAATGTATTCCAAAATATATATATTTTTCCCAAAAATAATATATTTTCACTTCTTTAGTTTCCAAAATAATATTTGCCAAAAATATATGTGTAAGAGTATTTTCCGGAATATTTCATAAGTTACGTTTGCGTTCGGTTTCACAATATCAAGTGTGTAACTTAAATATTTATTCCTTGTGATTTTTGGTATTATTTTGGAGTTGAAAATGTCATGGTATTTTGTTAAGATATATTATTTTACCCTAAAATAATATAACTAGTTCACAAATCATACAAATATTCGCACAAGCGTCTTGATATAAAATATATATATTCTAAATATATATTTACTCATTTTATTTAGAAAAACCAACCTCCGATACTTTGTATTTTTGTAACAAAACCTATGGCAAAGTTTATTTTGAAAAACAAAGTTAAAAAGCATACTTGTAAACACGTGTTAGAAAATATTTTCTAAGTGTTGGAATTTTTAGAAAATTCCGCCATAGTTTCCTTTGTAAATGGAGGTGTCCATGCTATTTAGCATATCATTTTCTTTTCGAAAATTTTTCAAACAATCAACAACAATTCACTAAACCATATTACACTTACCAAGTGCAACAACTATTCCATTTATAATACAACATGAACTTGATTTTTATAAAAAACGCGTAGTAACTTGGTGGGGTGTTTAGTGGTTTTAGTCACCTTCCAAAGTGTATTTACCTTTGTTAAAATCTCATTCTCGAGATTTCTAGATGTTTACAACTTGTGAACTTTTTATACCAAAATATCTATTTACAACATCTTCTTGTTTTACTAGCCTTCCTACACTTATTTTATTTCCAAAAATAATGTAAGTGCAAGAAAAGTTATGATCTTTCAAAAACCGTCTCTTGAACTTGGTTTGTTTAGAAAAGTCATTTGTAAATCTCGGATTTACATGATCATCAACCTACTTGTTTACTTATATTTCAAGAAATCATCTTTATTATCAAGTTCATGTCTAAGTATGAAGGTGATCACTTTATGTAAACCCATAATCACCTCCTAACTTGTTAAATCATGTTTTTAATCATAACCTAACAAGTTCAATATGATGATCAACAAACATTACCAAGAAATCAACAAGTAATCATCAACATATTCAAAACATCATCATACTAACAATATTACATCATGTTTCATCAATTTTTCATCTTATGTAAAGCTTTATGTTCATGGTTTAAGTTTATGATATTTAGTGTTCTTGTGTTAATCATTAAACAACATCTTTTAACCACTAAAGTATGAAGTAAACAAGAGTTAACAAGAATCTTACAACTAGCTTAAAGCTAGGGAAGAACAAGATGAAAATGTGGAGGATAATAGCAAACGAGTGAGGTCCTTCAAGTTCCGAGAACACCGAGCTTTGTTAAACACCTTGTAACACCTTGAAGTACACTTGGATTGCTTGAATGAAAATTGAAAATGGTGAGTGTGCAAAGAGGGGTGTTCGGCCTAAGGTATAGAGAGGGAGAGAGGAGAGTTGTTGTGGGTGTTGTGTTGAATGAAAGACTTGTGATCTTATAACCCACACTCTAATACCCTTTGGTTATAGTGTATCCTCTAGTACAAACACTATCTTCATCAAATCCAAGAAGATTATGGAAGGGATTTTAGAAGATTTAGGAAAATCTTGGAGTGGGGTCCCTTAGTGGGCCGATTACAACAGGGGGGGGGGTTAATTGTAAATTTAAATGGTAAAGGGGATGATTAGTAGGGTGTTAAGTGTAAGACTTGTGTTTAGTGTGTTACATGCTTTATGTAAGATGTTATAGTGCTCGGGAACCATAACTAGCTCAGAAAAATAAAAATAATGCTTTTAGCAATATTTTGGTGTTCCGGGTAATGTCCGGTTGTTCGGTTAGATACCGTTCCGTTAAAGTGCTAAGTTATTCTGTATAGTTTCCTTTATGTAACTTTTTGTGACACTTTTAATTCCCGACACTTAGGAAAGCATACAGGACCATTTTGCCATATTTTTACACATTACTAGCATGTTAAAATGCTGAATTTTTATGATAAATGCAGAATTCTGCACTTAGAGTGGGTTTTAGGCACTTTCCAGCGTTTAAACTATCACCTAGTGACGCAGTTTTATGGTCCTTACTTCCCTACACTCCATACTAGTGTAGTACCTTGTCTCTGGCTCATACTGGGCCTCAAAATATTGTCGGTCTATGTACTGGCACTGTCAGTATATTTCTGAATTATCCGCCAACTGTGCTTTGTGCATCAAGTATGTCACTAAAGTTTGTATGTAATAAATGGTGTGACAGTATGAAATATGATGCACATGTATGTATGATGCAGAAATCGTAAAGCAGTTTATATCATCAGTTGTAATTAAGCACAGTCATTAAGCACAAATTTAATATTAATTAATTGTACGGATACCTGTAATTATGAGGGTTATCACATTCTCCCCCTGTTAAGAAAATTTCGTCCCGAAATTTTAGTTCTGCTACTAGAAGCAGGGGTCTTGGGGAATAAATGTGGGTATTTTTCCTTCATGCGATCCTCATGCTCCCACGTGAATTCTGGGCCATGTCGTGCATTCCATCGAACCTTGACGAGTTTGACACTACTCCGGCGTGTCTTGTTAACCTTCCAATCAGTAACCTCAACGGGTTCTTCAGTAAAGTGGAGTGTGTCGTCAATATGAACTTCGTCGGCAGGAATGACCACTGTTTCTTGAGTTGGACTCTTTTTCACATTTGATACATGGAATGTATCATGAACGCCATTTAGCTCTGCAGGTAAATCCAACTTGTATGCTACGAGACCAATCCTTTCCAGGATTTTAAATGGTCCAATGTACCGCGGATTCAACTTCCCACACTTTCCAAAGCGTGCCATACCCTTCCAGGGTGAAACCTTTAATAACACCATATCTCCCACCTCAAATTCCAGAAGTTTCCTTCTTCGATCCGCATAACACTTTTGACGATCACGAGCCGCTTTAATGCGCTCTCGGATCTGGAAAATCTTGTATGTCGTCTCTTGAACCAATTCCGGACCAATAAGCTGTCTATCACCCGCGTCAGCCCAGCATAATGGTGATCGACACTTGCGTCCATAGAGAGCTTCGAACGGTGCGGCCTGAATGCTTGCATGATAACTGTTATTGTATGAAAATTCAACCAAGGGTAAGTGAGTGTCCTAACTACCACCCAAATCCATTACGCAAGCTCACAGCATGTCTTCCAACATCTTGGTACATTTTGTCCGATCCTGGATGGATCGAGTACCGAGATTTGTGAGCCTCGTCAAAAATAACATTACTCAAACCACCAAACAAGGGAACCCAAATTCGTTTCATGAAGCACAACGTTCCTTCCCCGTTTGGTACCAACTGCTTCTCCATCCCACGGAGATATTCATTCTCAATATTCCTTTCCTTGAGAGCTTCTCTCTGCGCGGCATGAATGCACAATGAGAGATCCGTTTGTATAATCATTTCCAAAGCCCTAACCCTTATGGGCTTGATTCTTTCCTTCCGACTCAGGGCATCAGCGACCACATTCGCCTTCCCTGGGTGATACTTGATCTCACAATCATAGTCGTTCAATAGTTCTACCCAGCGTCTCTATCTCATGTTAAGCTCTTTCTGATCGAATATATGTTGCAGGCTCTTGTGATCAGTAAAGATTGTACATCGCGTGCCATATAAGTAGTGTCGCCAGATCTTCATTGCAAATACCACCGCGCCTAATGCCAAATCATGCGTGGTGTAATTTTTCTCGTGGACCTTCAACTGGCGAGAAGCATATGCTATAATTTTCTGTCGCTGCATCAGCACGCAGCCTAGACCTTGACGCGAGGTGTCGCAATATACCACGAAGTCGTCAGTGCCTTCGGGTAGTGACAAAATCAGTGCGTCACAAAGCTTGTTCTTCAACAGCTGAAAGGCTTCTTCTTGCTTGTCTCCCCATTCATACTTCTTGTCTTTTTGTGTGAGGGAGGTTAATGGTTGATTGATTTTCAAAAATTCCTCAATAAATCTGCGATAATACCCAGCCAAACCTAAGAATTGTCGAATCTCAGTTGGCGTTTTCGGAGTCTCCCAGTTCTTGATCGACTCGATCTTTGTGGGATCCACATGAATTCCATTTCCGTTAACTACATGACCAAGAAACTGGACTTCGCGTAACCAGAACTCGCACTTCGAGAACTTCGCATACAACTTTTCTTTCTTAAGCAGCTCTATGATAGCCCTTAGATGTTGTTCATGTTCTTCTTTCGTCTTTGAATAAATCAAAATGTCATCAATAAACACGATCATGAACTTATCGAGGTACGGCTTGCAGACTCTATTCATCAAATCCATGAATACTGCTGGTGCGTTTGTCAAACTAAACGGCATAACCAGGAACTCGTAATGTCCATAGCGAGTCCTAAAGGCCGTCTTTGGAATACTTTCCTCTTGAATTCTCAATTGGTGATATCCTAATCGTAGATCGATCTTAGAGTAGAAACTTGAACCTTGTAACTGATAGAACAGATCATCAATCCTTGGCAAAGGATACCTATTCTTGATTGTCAACTTGTTCAGCTCCCGGTAGTCGATACACATGCGAAAACTACCATATTTCTTCTTAACGAACAAAACTGGAGCTCCCCAAGGCGAGAAGCTTGGTCTGATAAATCCTTTGTCTAGAAACTCCTGAAGTTGCGTCGACAACTCCTGCATTTCCGAAGGTGCAAGTCTATAAGGTGCCTTAGCCACAGGCGCGGTGCCTGGAACTAAGTCAATATGAAACTCTACTTGCCTTTGTGGCGGCAATCCTGGTAAGTCTTCTGGAAAGACTTCAGGATACTCCTTCACGACTGAAATATCTTCTATCTTCAGCTCAGTGGCTTCTTTATCCACGACGTGTGCCAAGAAGGCAACACATCCTTTCTTCAAACACTTTCGAGCTTTCAAACAGCTGATGAT